>NQII01000408.1:296074-362904 GCA_002778355.1 Clitarchus hookeri | reverse complement strand
CTGGGGGATTGGGTGGGGGAGAAAAACTTTCACTTTGATTACATATTATAGACACAATACTTTGCAATGAAATGTGTCAACATTCAAGGAGTCCATCCAACAACATTAACATGGCAACGCCAATCTCTCATAAGCCCCCGGAAGGCCGTGCTGTAGAGAATTTGTGCGATTTTTGTTTAACCTAATATTTTATTTATCGGTTTTTTTTATACTAATATCAGCTCTTTATTATTTGATTTTTCATAACATATGACTTTAATTTGTGCTAACCTTCTCGTACAGATTCCTTTTGCTTTTGAAATCTGTATAAGAGATTACTCATAGTGCGTTCTAACGTGTTTAATATTTTTCAAATTTATTTCAGGTTTGCTTAAAATTTTATTTACTGTATTTTACGTTGTATGTTGCGGTAGTTTTTGTGTGCAGTCATGAGTTCTAGCAAGGTGAATAAAAGAGAAGTCACCAACGCCAACAGGACATCATTAACCTCACCGAATCGTTGTATTCACTAATTAGCTGAGGGGAAATGAAACCCTGCAACGTCGCGGAAAGAGCGGCAGAAATGTTGAAACTCTCCAGATCTACAGTGCTAAGGTATGTTAAAATATCTGTAGTATTAACCATTGCGTTTGCAAGTTGTGTGTGTTAAGATCAATTACGTTGGCCCACGAAATGTGTTTACAAGAACATAAAGAAAATTTGTTAATAACTTGATAACATCGTCGAACGTTGTCTACGTGTATTTTTAAAGTTTTATTTTGGTAATTATTAAGTTTATAGGGTTTCCTGTAAAAATAAAAATAATTAATTGAAAATCTTATATTTCCACTCTGCTAATGATGCAGAACACGAATATACGAGGGGCATTAACGTCCGACTAATTTCGTAATATGTGCCCACCTAACCTAACAGAACCTAACCCCACGATGAGTGAATCACTATTTTACATTTTTTAACTAACCTAGGATTGTAGGGTTATATAGTAACCAATACCTGCCACCTATTAAACTAACCTAAACTAACACACGGCAGAGCATATCACATTGTCACACATCATTTGTAAACAAACCCTTGTATGTTTTTGGTATCAGTAACTGTAGTTGACCCAGTAACTGAATTATGGTCCTTTTTAAATTATGCAAATTAGGTTGGCTATGTAGCACTGAAAGTGAAAAATATGACACTGATAATTTACAATAACTAAAAGACAATGGCTGTAGAACAGTGGTGTTGGGGAAATGCATTAATACACAATTGTTTTCTTAAAAGATTATGACTGCGATTTCATCGATTACGATGTCCTCTCATGTTTAGTGAAGTGATACAGATATGTTTAATAGTAGGGGAAGTTCCAGTTATATCGACTGTAATCTATTTAGTGACGTATAACAATGGCAATTAATGCCGCAATGTAACTTATAAATACAAAACAAGCTCCTTCTTCAGAATCTTAAAATGCACCATCTCTCCATAACCTATATAAAATTAATTGACTATAACAAACTCACTATAGAGGCAATTTTCCTTACCATTGTCAGTTGTCTTTATAATAAATTTCCACTGTATATATTGGGTTGTTTATGAAGAATCCCTCGCAGGGGTACACAAATTCCAACACAAAGTAGTTTTTATTTTTAATTACACATTGTAATACCACCTTTTGGTTAGGTGATTCATACACTCACATTTGAGTCTATATAACCCTACAATCCTAGGTTAGTGTAAAACCCAACAATCCTAGGTTAGTTTAAAAATGTAAAATAGTGATTCACCCATCGTGGGGATAGGTTCTGTTAGGTTAGGTGGGCACATGTTACGAAATTAGTCGGACGTTAATGCCCGTCGTATATTCGTGTTCTGCATCATTAGCAGAGTGGAAATATAAGATTTTCAATGAATTATTTTTATTTTTACAGGAAACCCTATAAACTTAATAATTACCAAAAAAAAAAAACGTTATTAAGACACGTAGACAATGTTCGGCGATGTTACCAAGTTATTAACAAATTTTCTTTATGTTCTTGTAAACACATTCCGTAGGCCAACATAATTTACCTTAGCACACACAACTTGCAAACGCAATGGTTAATACTACATATATTTTAACATACCTTAGAACTGTGAACCTGAAGCGTTTCAACATTTCTGCTGCTCTTTCCGCGACGTTGCAGGGTTTCATTTCCCCTCGCCTAATTAGGGAATACAACGATTCGGTGAGGTTAATGATGTCCTGTTGGCGTTGGTGACTTATCTTTTATTCACCTTGCTAGAACTCATGACTGCACACAAAAACTACCGCAACATATAACGTAAAATACAATAAATAAAATTTTAAGCAAACATGAAATAAATTAAAAAAATATTAAATACGTGAGAACGCACTACGAGTGATCTCTTATATAGGTATCAGAAACGAAAGAAATCGGCACAACGAGAAATAATAAAGAGAGGATATTAGTAAATAAAAAAAAACAGTATATGAATTATTATTGGTTAAACAAGATAATCGCACCAATTCTCTGGCACGTGTGTCGACCACATCTTGTCAACAACACACGGAACTAACGTTTGTAAACAAATGGCCGCTCTACTTTCACTTTGAGTGTGATCTTGTGAGTATGCAAGAAACATTGAAATCAAAGTACGTTAGCATCACGTCATTAATAATTGGCATAATAAGATACAAGTCTTTTCGAAACCCATTTGTAAGCGATAAATTAACAATTACGTTAAAACTTTAGAACTATTTCCTCTCTTTGTGATGGCAACCTAACGGCATAACTGTATCCGCGCTCGCCGCTGTTTGTAATATTATATGCATGTAGCTAACTAGGGTGTTTTTTCAAAGGTTGATTTTCAAAAGTTTCTTCCAGTCGTGAACCGACTATAGTCAGGGCCAATTTAAATTGTGGTTCAAGCGACTGGTCTTTCCTAGCTGCGTTTCCGGCAGAGGGAAGCGGTCAGAGAGGCCAGTTTGTGGGGAACTGTATTTTTCTAGGTTAGCTAGGCCTTAATTTTTCATCGATAGAGTTTTTTCTCATTCCCAGGCCCCTTAGGGGGAGTTCCGGGCGACATGACGGACTCTATGGAGCCCGTTTATGAAGCTCTGTCCGAGGAGGGAGGCAATAAGTGCAAAGTCGCCACCTCGCCTGCAATTTGTAGCTGCTGTTAATATTACTGTGCAGGCATATGCACAGAAATATTGACAGCATTTATATACCCCAAGGGCGCTTGCGCCCACAGCCATTTTCTCTTCTAGAGCTCAATTCCCATTATTAAAAGCATGTTACCCTTAACCTGCTGTCTCCTTTTGCATTTTTTAATGCATGATAAGTTTGAACTTCTTTTCTGCCGAGAGGGTTTTTACTGTGTCTATGCAGGTTTTTTCCCCTCTCTCTTCTTTAACTATAGCTTTGCTATACGCCCCCTTAGGGATGTAGTCCATGGCCTAAACTCGGCAATGGCTGCCAAATATCCCTCTTCGCTACGATGCACGCCTCCTTTAGCATGAAATTCCCTGTCCTTTAAGCGTATGAGGCTCAGCCTTGAGACGCATTAATCCCTCGTACCTACCGCGGACCCAAATAACACAGAGTTTTAAAGTAGGTTAGGAAAAAAAAACTCAGAGTGTGATTACACGAAGGTTGTACGCCTCTTTCGTGCAAACCTGCAAGCACCTACTGTTAACCGAGTGGTGCCTCAGGGAGTGCAGTATCTGCCAAAATCACTTGATGACTATAGGTCGGCGATCCGCATCCTGGAGTCGCTGCAAGTCGGCTTCAGTGTGCTGACGCCACGAAATTAATTGCCACTCAAGGTAGCCTTAAAAGGGCTGGACAAGTCGTTACCTGTCGATTTCATAAGGGAAGTGTTGGATCTCGCTCGTGTGCTCTACCTGTCTCGTAATCTCTCCGGCAGTTACGTCTAACATTTTTTAGTTCCCTGGTTTGGATAGATCTCCGTGGGAACTACGACTAACCATTTATGGTTTCTTTTATTGTGTGGTGCGTAATATTCCCACGCACATGAAGATGCACATAAACTGAAAAACTTAAGTGCGAGGATTCAATCCTTAACCGCCGCCCCTGAAGTTATGGTCCAAGTTGTTCACGACATGAACGCTTTAGGTCTACATCTAGATGCAGTAGAGAGGGCTGTCAGTTCCCTGTGTAATGATTTATTGCAGTTAGATCCACTTCCCGACGAGTTCGATGAAACGTTTCTTGCAACAAAACACGATGAATTCTTCACTATGTTGTTAGACATTCTGTGCCTCTCGACTTCTTTTCTCGCCAGATATTTGGTACAAACCGAACCAATTTCAGCTGACGTTGGTCAGTCTGTGAATGTGAGACTTCCCAAAATTAATCTGCGCATTTATTCTGGCCAGTGGGAGGACTGGCCAATGTTTCCACACCTGTACCAGGCTTGCATTCATAGTTATCAATCATTGACTGATACCGAAACATTTCAGTATTTAATAGGATGCCTCAAAGACAAAGCTTTGAAGTAGGCGAGGAATCTCCCTATTACCCTTGAAAATTATTTTGTAGCTCGGGAACTCTTGACTTGTCAGTATCAAAACATCAGGAAGTAGACGACATTATATATCAATAGAGTTCTTGATTTGCACGTCAACACCACGTAACTCAAATCTGTGAGACACTTTGTCAATACCTTCAATGAAAATGCACGGGCTTTAAAGGGTTTGGGTTGTGACATACTACAGAAAATCCAGCGTTCGTCACTGTACTAATGAGAAAATGGAATGTTGAAATGTCCACCAAATTTGAAAAATCTTGTTCAGGACAAAACGACATAATGCCTAATGTTTTAGAAGTGATAGAGTTTATGCAAGCTTTGGTCTCCACAATGGATTGTGCAGTTGATGTAGAGACAAAATCAAGTACTGGTCATCCCTCTCATCGAACCACTCAAGCCAAATCATCTCACTCATCACAACATAAGTCAGTATTTATTACTAACACTGATTATAAATTGTCAAAACCCTGTGAAATCTGTCAGCAAACTATCCATTCTCTTTATAAATGCTAAAACTTCATCAATGTTTCACCAACAGACAGACAAACAATTGCACGAAACAAAAAACTCTGTTTCAACACCTTGGAACATCTCATGTGTTGGCCACTTGTGCTTTATCTCAAACATGTTTCCGATGCAAGCACAGGCATCACTCACTGCTCCATGTTGAGGGCAAGTCGAATGCCTTTGAGTATCGAAACCCTGTTTCAGACGGTGCTCCCGAGGAGCCTGAACACTTTGTAGGTGTATCCTCAGCCCCGGGCCACACATTAGTCTTGCTGTCCACTGCCTTGGCTACTGCCTATGGCATGGGCGATAAACCACATATAATGTATTGCTTACTGGATAGTGCTGCTCAGGCATAATTCATTACAGAGTCAACTGCTACAGTGTTGTCGTTTCAGGCTCATAGGGTCAGGGAAAAGTTTTATGATCTCTCTGAAGGCACAGTGAACTTGAAAAGAGCAATTGAATGTAAAATTCAGTTAGCCATTGACTCTCATTGCACTTCAATCACACATTGTTTGTAGTGTCTAAGATTACTGCTAACCTGCCACGAGCTTCTGTCGATCCATGTGTCCGTGCCCAACTAGGTTCTCTCCCAATGGCAGATCCTCAGTTTGATAAACTAGGTCCTGTTGACATTCTGTTAAGCGCTGATGTTTATGCACGTGTCTGCTTGAGTGGCCGATTAGAATTGGACAGTCACATACCAGTCGTGCTAGAGTCTAAGCTGGGATGGATGCTACCCTGAGTCACCTACCACTTCCGACCAGGGACTGATTTCCACGTGGGGAACTCGCTTGATACGATCCTCAAACAATTTTGGGAAAGTGAAGAACCACCTCTTGTAGCTGCACAACCACCGGAGGTTGACTACTGTGAAACACACTACCTGGCTACACATTTACGAGATTACTCTGGTAGGTACACAGTGTGCCTCCCTTTCAAATCTAATGTTTATCCTCTTAGCGATTTGTATGGAAAAGCTGAACGTCGTTTATATTCTCTAGAATAGAAGCTTGCAGCTCAGCCTGCAATGAAAGCTATGTACAGGGACTTCAAGGATGACTATTTTACTTCAGTTCACATGGCAGATATGTCCCTCAAGCCCAGTTGGTAGATGGTTAGAGAACTCCTAATTTTTTCATTCCTCACCAGGGTGTGTTGAAAAATTCCAGCACTACCACTAAATAGCGGTTTGTTTTTGATAGCAGTGCTAAGATCTCAAATGGCATGGCCCACAATGACCTACTACTCTCAGGACCCAAGCTGCAAATCAATATCTCTGAAGTCATTTTGAGATTTAGGCTGTAGAGGGTTGCCTTTTCCTGTGACATCAATCAAATGTACATATAAATATTGATTAATGAAGCTGACCAACCTTATCATCTCATATCCTGGTGTGATGATCCTTATCTTCTACTCATGGTTTAGCTAAACTGGAAACCCTCACTCAACCAAATTTAATATTTCTTGATGTGGCCAGTGTAGAACTGCATGACTTCTCGGATGCTCCCGAGTGAGCTTATGCAGCAGTTGTGTATCTGAGGAGTAGCGACTGTCAAGGGAATATATATTTGCATCTAATATTGGCCAAATCACGAGTGGCACCACTTAAACCAGTGTCTCCCTCGACTTGAGTTATGTGGTGCCCACTTATTGGCAAAATTGATGCACTGCTGTCATGCCTTTCTAGCTCACTATTTAAATGTTGTTGCCACTCATACTTGAACTAATTTTAGTTTTGCTCTGTCCTGGATAAAAACTCTGCCTTACCTGCTAAAAAATATGTTTGCAAATCGTGTTGCTCAAATTCAGGAATGGGTTCCTCCTTAGTCTTGGAAAGACAGTACTTCTAGTGAAAACCCTGCAGATTATGCTACTCGTGGCATACTTCCAACAGAGTTTCTTGCTCATTATTTGTAATGGCATGGCCCTGGATGGTTATTGGGCCCACCTGAACAATGGTCATTGTCTCGAACTAAAATCGTCTCAACTAGTTCTGGCGAACACCCATGAACCTTCTGAAGAGCTTCCTTTGTTGCGAAAAATGTCATATTGTCCTAAACTTGTCTGTGTGATGGCTTATGTGATGCGGTTCGTCAACCATAGTCGGAAGCAACCTCGTGTCAATGGTCCACTATCCTCTGCAGAATTGACACAAGCAACCATTTGTGTGTAAGTGTATTCAACATGTATGTTTATGTGAAGATGTGAAACATCTTAAGGGATGAAATCAATGCTGAACCAGACTGCAATGTTTGGTACCATTTTTAGACCCACATGATTTGCTCAGGGCATGCGGTCGTTTGTCACATGCAGATCTTGAGTTTTCAGCTAAGCACCCTATTATCCTACCTAAAGTCCACCCTGCTGTTGAAGCCCTGGTAGACCACTACCATTTGGAGTATTTGCATGCTGCACCACAGCTGCTACAGTCTCTTCTGTCCCAACAATTTTGGGTTCTTTCAGCTAGATCGTTGATTCGATCTCGAGTCTTAAAGTGTGTTCCGTGTTTCAAGTGCCGACCTATCAACAATCCTGCTCTAATGGATGATTTGCAGGCTGAAACAGTCACACCTTCTGGTCTTTTGAACGAACAGGAGTGGACGATGCAGGGCCAATCACCATACATCTTAACAAGTTACACCATTGTACAACACAAAGCTTATCTTTCAATAATTATTTGCTTCTCCACCAAGGCTGTTCAAATCGAGCTTGTGTTTGACCTAACTGCAGCCAGTTTCATTGCTGCTCTGACACAGTTGGTCTCAAGAAGAAGTTTGTGTACCAGTTTTTACTTAGAATGTGCCACTAATTCTGTGGGTGCCTCAAGGCAGATTCATCAGTCTTTCACATAGCTTCTGAGATCCCTTTTGATAGAAAATTTTTCTTTGTCACACTCAATTGACTTTAGTTCCCTTCCACCTGCATGTCTTCACCAAGGCAGTCAGTGGGAAGTCGCAGTGAAATCTGCTAAATACCACATGCGATGCATAATTAGTGGTCAGATATTGACAATTCATGAGCTCATAACACTTTGCACGAGGGTCGAGGCTGTCCTCAATTCGAGACCCTTAACACAATTGCCATCTGATACATGCGACACTGCAGCTCTTACACAAGGTCACTTTCTAATTGGCAGGCCTCTGGTATCTGTTTCTGGACCACATGAAGACGGTGATAATGGGTCTCTGTGCTTGTACATACAGTGGAAAATTGTTTGCCTTCTAGCAAACCAATTTTGGACTTGATGACACCGAGAATATTTGCAGTAGCTCCAGCCATGTGGTAAGTGGAAACACAACAACCAGGACTTGCTGTGGGGGAGTTAGTTTTAGTTGTAGAAGAACATGTGCCACCCCTCAGTTGGTTTTTAGAAAGGGTTACCAAATTGCATCCTTGCTGGGACGGTATTGTACGAGTGGTTGATGTCCACACCCAAAAAAGGTAGTTGTGTCGACCTGTACATAAGTTGAACAGGTTGCCATCTCAGTGATTGGCTGCAGGATATATGTGTAATTTGTATATGGTGACTATGTTGTGTTGTGCTATGAGGGACTTAACCCAGTATCGGTGGGTGGTATGTTTTGTATCTTTATGTATAAACTGCTTGTGCATTCGCGTGGACATTGTGTGCTAGTGCGCAGATTGATACATATTCGGCAAGTAGTCCGTACCCCAGGCCATGGATCGCCAGTGGCTCTTAAAATTGCGTCGCAGTAAGTCTCGTTCGTGTGATCAACCATTCCCGTAATATGTCTGGCAGATATGTGTGCATACTTCTATCACATGAGTAACCTTGATAAAATTTCTACGATCGCCAGACGCACTTTACTTGCACCAAGGCCGTGTAAAGGGCATGGGCCGAGAGAGAGGACATGCTTTTTATTTTTATAGACATCCGCTTCCCTTCTCGATGGCATGTAAGAGGAGGAAGACAGATGCGTGGCTGAGAAAGACAGAAAGAGGAGGAGAGAGCGAGATGATGCTAGGTCACCATGCTGGCTGCTAGGTAACCACTTCAGCTCACGCCAGGTGTGTGAGGGGAGGTAGCAACAGTAAACCAGACTCGCACCGCGTTGCAGATGTGTTGGGAAGACTACGCATTACACAGCACGGCGGCACACATTACGTATTTCACACCCAGTTACTAGATGTTTGCATAAACAACCAGCTTAAAAATGATCGTTGCGGAAAATCGTAGATGATGGGACCGAAATATACTTCGATCGACGCAATATCTCATAAACAATACAAGCGGGTAGCTTTATCATTATTTATATAGTTTTGCCGGGACACCGGAAAATTAACTGCGGATACAATTTATCGGTACAGGCTATTCACGGTAAAGGGAGCACTTTTGAAAGCCCTCTCACTTGGAATAATAGTCAATAAATATATTTTATTTTATCCTTGGACATTAACTTTTGTGTCCGGTGAAATATGCATACTGTGTTTATTACTTACATGGCAATATTTATTTAAGAAAAGTGGTTTAAGGATAAAAGAAAAAAAGTAACTAGGGCTTTAAAAGAGCTCACTTTACAGTGAACAGCTTATACATGTGTTCGGTACAACGAGAGTCCACTGTAATTAGATATAAAGATGCAACATATGACTTCAAAAACATCCCAGTAGCAAATACCACATACTTGCAGTTAAAAAACTTAGGATTGTTGTAATGAGTTTGAGGGTAAAACATCCAGTGTCAATATTCAGTTATATACAAGAGCTAGTGAACTGATTCAATCAAACAGCCAAATGTTGATCCCAATTGTAAAAACAATTAAATTTTGGTGGAAGGAAAAATATAGCTCTTCGGGGTTATTTAAATGACTCTGGCAATCTTTTAGATGAAGAAAATGAATCAGAAATAAATTATGGAAACTTCAGGGCTTTGTTACGTTTCTGTATCGATGCAGGCGACACAAAAAAATGCAACCTTTATTAGCGTGACATCTCAAAATGATTTTTCGAATGCTGTGGGGAAATTATTGTAGAAAAAATAACAAGAAAAATTAAAAGAGCTTAATTTTTCTCAGTACTAGCAGATGAAACCACAGATTCGAGCCATTCTGAGCTTATGTCCATCAGTATTCGATACATTGACTTGGAAGTCACACACAGTGTGGGAAGATTTCATAAGATTTGTGAAAGTCATTGGGGCAGTAACATGCCAGGGACATAAGAGAGCTCGAAGATATGTTCGTCTGCTGCAACCACTGGCTGTATATGCACATTGTTACAGTCATTGACACTGGTAAAAGCATTTTGGTGTAAAGTTCAAGCTGTGAGAAACATGATTGGCATTGTTGAAGAAACTACTAATTTTGCAAGGGACGCCCCAAACGTTTAGATTGGCTGGAGAAGAAAATACAAGAACATTGTCCAGATATAACTGGATATACCCTCTTGCCCTTCTGCAAAAACAGTTGGGTTTAGCATCATGAGGNAAGCATTTTGGTGTAAAGTTCAAGCTGTGAGAAACATGATTGGCATTGTTGAAGAAACTACTAATTTTGCAAGGGACTCCCCAAACGTTTAGATTGGCTGGAGAAGAAAATACAAGAACATTGTCCAGATATAACTGGATATACCCTCTTGCCCTTCTGCAAAAACAGTTGGGTTTAGCATCATGAGGTTTTTTTTTTTCCTTCAGATTTAAGGATCTGTTGCCTGCAGTAATTTCATTTTTAGAAGAAACAATGCAGAAAACCACTGGAGAAGCTCTTGTCAAGGCCAATGGCCTGTACCATTCAATAATTAACTTCCAGTTCATTTTTGCTTTGGATGTAATTGTTCATGTAATTAAATGCAATTTGTCCTAGTCAAGACAGCTGCAAAGCCCACAGTTAGACATCGGTCAAGCGGAGGATTAGGCAAAAACTACAATGTTAGCAATCGAAAACTACCAAAATGAAGAGAGCTTCAATTGTATATTTCAGAACTATGTCAAAATTTCTTTGGATATTAATATAGAGATAAAATACTAAGAATTAATGCAAGAAACGTTCAAACACATATACCTGACTTGAATCCAGAATCATACCACAGGGTCGAATTGTATTACCCATTCAATGCCTGCTTTGTTCAAGAATTAAAGGATAGATTTAAAAATGAGAACACTAGTCACAAATATCAAAGTTCTCATACCAACATTCGCAGAGAGATATAACTATGAAAAAATGATGGAAACTGCGAAATTTTATGCTTGAGTCATGCCCGGAAGTCTCGCAGAGCTTGAGGGTGAACTCAGTACATGGGATTTGTTGTCGCGCAACAACAAACATAAACCACAGTCAGCTATTTAAACTATAATATTGTACCCTAAAGTGAAGACTATTCTGATGTACCTCGCAGCGCCCGTTACAACATGTATAGGAGAACGACCATTCTCGACCCTGAGATGAATAAAATCATATCTTCACTCCGCTATGGGACATGACAGACTCAATGGCTTGGCTGCACTTCACATCCATAGAGACATTTCTGTGGATCCCATTCAAATTGTGGATTAGTTCGCGAGAAACCATTCAAGGAGAATGAAAATTACCTTTTTATAGTTTCAAGTTATTTTCTCGCCTTTGTAGTGTATTATCTTGGAGAGATATTTTGATATTACATTAAAACTGTGATATTGCAAAAAAATAATGTTTAGCTGTGAAAATGACCATAAACATTCCTGTAATTTTTCTTTTGTCTATTTTTATCTTGTAATTTTATGTGTAAAAAATAGATCTCCTTTTAATGAACTATTCACTAAGATTTATTGATTTAGTATTTTTTATACATCCCAGTGTTGTAAAATCACAATATTTTTCTTGCAGTATTAGAAATGAACCTTCGGAGACCCTCGGTCAGTCACCCGCCCACAGGCCGCCATCGAATTTGGAGACCCGGGTCGCCCGAATATTAATCAAACAGTTATTTTCATTTAGTAACTTACAGTTAGGTTGTTACTCGTGGAGGAGTTGGGGTGGCAACTGGCAAAAGGATGATAAGTTTAGGAAAGCATGCTTACCAGCACGTACACATGTTTCTCCATTCAATACACTGTAACGGTGGCCCCTCCTTTTACAATTTGTAAACTCGCGCCTGCGCCTTCCAGTTTCTTGGTCAAACTGAATTTAGCATTTGTCATGCCTCTTTATTCCTCATGCACTTCACGTGATGTAGCCTGTAATTCGAATTGGTGTAAAACCTCCAACACCTCATTTGCATCTATTCTGATTGTGCAAGATACAAACACAGTTGCACAATCGTATGGATTCACTAATTATTGCCGATCGCAGTATACACTCACACACATAAAAAAACTACTTTGGAGTCAGACAGAATAGCATTGTAATGCACCGCCATAATTGTACACTGCTGCACGCACGGATGACCAATTGCTTATCTGTAGCAAACGAGTCTGCAGGGGCACCTAAAACTGGTGTTACTGCCATCTAGGGGATCATATATGCCTATGTACAAAGGATGTGTTATATATTCGCCAGGCACTTCGCGAATATACCTTGTAAGAGAGGGTCTAAGGGAGCCATTAGCTGGGTAATGTCTGGAACGAAGTCTCTCAACCTGTTACAGAGGCTAAAAAAACGATGTAGCTGTTTCTTGGTACATGGTTTGTCCACTTCTTCTACGGCTCTTATGGAAGTGGTTTGCAGGCAATTCCCTTAGGATGTGACCATGTGCCCGAGGTAATCAATGTGGGTTTTCCCAAAGTGGCTCTTGGAGAGCTTACATGTAATGCTGTGCAGTTCTAGTCTCCCTAGCACCTGTTGGAGGTGTCCACAGTGCTTCTCCCAGGACGTCGAATAAACAATAATGTCCAGATAGACGAAGCAGAATTGCCCGATGTATCCCATCAGGACTTCGGTGGACATCAGTTGTTGGCATGTTATGGGCGCGTTCTTCAAGCCAAATGGCATGACCTTGAATTGTAGGGTTTCTCCCTCAGGGGTGGTAAATACAGTGTATTTCCTACTTTCTAGGTGGTCGGAAATCTGCCAGTACCTGACTGCATATCTAGGGTACTGAATATCTTTGCTGCTCCCATATCCCGGACCGTGTGCGTTAAGTTGATGACCGGAGTAGAAATAAGTTGCGTGATGTCATTTAGCTCTTGATAATATACGCAAAATCTTAATTGTCCGTCCTTCGAAGGTACTAACACTAACACTAAGGGGAGTTTGATGGTTCTTCAATTCCTTGCTCCTTCATCGCTCGGACTCGGACTTGTGACATAATCAGGCGCCGCCTTCCGGCGAACACTCTGTGGGGCCAAAAAATTCCAACAAATGCATTTATTTATATATTAAATATAGTTGTCTGCTGTAATAGGCAGATTGGTCTAATAATTTCGGAAGTAACAAATATTTCTGGCAATCACAAGAAATTTTCAATACATATGGCTCTTTTTGTTGCAACATTTCATAAAAAGCCTTAGATTTCAGTTTGTGCAACCTGTACTGTACCATCAAGTCGCTTTTCTCAGTGCCATTAGCACTATAATCAAAACCTTTAAGCGAATGCGATCAGAACATGCATCCATTGCAGGTATCTTGAAGCTTAGGTTAAAATCGCTGATGATGTCCTAAAAAAAAGCGATCCTTCACACCAAGTAATGCATTATTTTCATTATTGTAGTTTTGTCATAGTCTGAGAACTGAATAATGACTTGGTAAATATTGGCGTGTGCTTATATTCCTAGTGTAATATGATTGCACACATTTTATTACCTGAATAAATTCCGTAACATTTTGTTTTCTGCCATTGTAAGATTTCGATTGAGTTTCTCATCCACGTCACTCTTTAGGAGACTTCCCTGTACGTAAGTAGCTCTTATATATATTTAGAAAAATGAATTTTGAAACTCCTAAGATTGATAGAAAGGCGTTGGCATATACCTATACAGAACCAAAGTTCTTGGGTTTAATGAAATAAGACAATATCACAGATTGCTTTGGTCAGTATTTATTTATCCATTCTACGTTTCGGTTCTTTTTGGGTTGTAAGCATTAAGATGAACTTATCTTGGATGATTTTGTTGGGTGTGGTATAGAAGACTGCGTGGAATCTTCTTATATGCTGCATTGAGAGGCCCTTACACCCAAACGTTTTATTTCCATGATTATAAGCTAGTTTTATAGGCAGTGATTTTGATGTAAGTCTAAAAAATATCAAATTAACAACATGGTTTTTTTTTTAGCATAAACAAATGTGTCAATGCAGAATACCTCAATAAAACATTTGAAACACAAAAGCACATTTGCAGAAACATTCTCACTTCTGTTTCTTAAGCTGTCATTTTTGCCAATTACATTTTTTTCCACTTGTTCTCTTTCTCCATCGCCCTTCATACAACAATACTCTATTGTTCATGATTTTGAAAATCTTTTTAATTCTTTTATACAAACAAATACTATAACCTTAGTAAACTACTCTGAATCTACAGCCACATTTCATTAGCCAATCATAGTAAACAGAGGTTATTTAGATGTGAGCATAAACACAAAATATTTCTAAACATTTACTGTTAACTTATGGAATAAGATATACAGTAGAATAAATAACATAGGAAAATAATGTATGCATGGAAATAAAGTGTTTCAGAACATCACTTCATCAAAACATAGTATAAACTTAGTGGATTAGAAAAGTTTTGCTCACGAAACATCTGTGTTGGATAAGACGATTTTTGGAGCAAAAACAAGCTGGGACAAGAAGAGTTATGAAACAGCACCCCATATTTCCTATGAGTAGATTAGCTGCAAAACTGCCCTTTTGCAAAATATGTTCCTAATTATATCCGAAATTTATCGATACATTTTTACGAAATTTGGAAAATCGGCGTAGATTGATATACTTTCACATCAGGTAAAATGTCTCTAAAACAACAATATAAATTTAGTAATTACATTACTGGTTTTTCTGGTTTTTTTTTTTTTTTTTACAAAACCAATTATAATAGATAAAGAAACTTTGCAGCTCACCTACTCATATATATTTTAGCCAGAGTAAATAATACATGCAACAGCTACTGCACTGCATCTAATAGAGAATAAAATTCTAAGTATAGTATTCCTAACAATTTTTTTTTTTAATTAGATAGGACGAGTTTTGGAACCCAGCGCCTCTCACTACACACACGCGCGCGCTCGCGCACGCGCGCGCGCACACACACATAACACATACACATATTTACAAGCTGTTCGGAAGTGGAATTATGTACAATTTATAGCTTAGCTCAATTCCGAAGAGAGATAAACGCTCTTAAAAATTGGGTTTAGAAATAGAATTTTTGCAAAAATCAGATACGGCGTGGAGTAAAACTACGACTCTCTGGATAATGATTAGTGTTATCGAGACCTTCAACACATGAAAAAAAAAGTGTTAAGACCTGACGCCTTCATAAAAATAATAAGTGTGGTCACCCTCTTATTGCATACAATCGTTTTGCCTCTAAGTTGTATGACATTTTGATGCCGCTTTTTGACCCGTACGTCCTGCTTAACAAAAAAGGACCTCATGTTGCAAACGCCTAGGACTCCTCTTTTCCTCTCGAAATGCACACAAAATATTCAGAAGTGACGATATAATACCTGGCATGTAGGCAATACTTCGTACACGTGGAGGTGAACATATCGTAAGCAATCAATATTGTGCCAACTAATCTGGAGTGGGACTTGTGATAAATGTACTAAATTAACACAATCCTATGTTAGGCTAACATGACTTGTAGCTATAATTTCGCTTAAACAAGCGCAAAGGTTCAAATGAGTCAGCAAGTTCCAAAGAACTCCACAATACAATAATTATTAGGACGACCAGTGTAATTGTTTACGTTTCACGTTCGTAACCCGCGACAAATGTCTCGTGGTGAGGGGTCACGCGGTTTAGATATTTCTGCTGGTACAAATTACGTGCTCTCAGACAACTGCAGCCTGCCGCACCGTACATCAAATGCATGTTGGCCAACTCCTCAATTCCTCCCACATAAACCTCAACATGATGTATACACTGCAGTTCTACACACATGTAAGCCCATCACACACCTTCTGTCTCATTTTACTTATTCTTTCGGGAATAGTCGGCCAAAATCATATCGGTCTCCTAAATCCGTGTGTATGAAGTATTGCCTACTTGCCAAGCATTGTATTGTCGCCGTTGAAAATTGTGAGTGCGTTTTAAATGGAAACAGCGGGTCTTAGAAACTTGCGACAAGACGACCATTTTGTTAAATAGGACACCTTACTCAGTAAGATGGTATTCAATTTCTATAAAACTTGAAGGTAAACAATTGTATATTATTTATATTATTATTTATATTATTATATATTATTATTTATATGAAAGCAAAATGTCTTAAAGCCAATTTTTTCCCTTAGGTTGAAGGGTATCCATAACCCTAAACATTATCCAGAGAATCAAAGTTAACTTCTTAGCAGTTTCTGGTATTTCGCAAAAAATTCAATTTTTTTACTCGATTTTCAAGGGCGTATATCTCTCTTAGGAACTGAGCTAGGCTACATATTTCTACTTCGTTTTTCACAAGGAATGACTTCCCGAAACATTTCGGGTCAGTTTACGAACAGTCTGTTTATACCGAGTGTTCACAAACAAATGACAATAAACACAAGAGTGGGGTAGATAAGTACAAATTGAGCATATTTCATCAAGTAACCAATAGTCCAACGTCCATAGTTAACCCGCTAATGGCACTGCCGATGTGGAGGGCAGGTTAGGCAATCATAAATAACTAGGCTACAGGCAGTGGAATTAAATTAAACATTATATACACATTTGGGCTGAAGGCATGGGGACAAGGTGTCTGTTCGATGTTTCTGTTCAAAGTGTCTGTTCAAACTGTCCACCACCATCGGCCACACAGGCGGTGCAGCGCTGAAGCATGTTGCGATGCACATGTGCTAAGGTTTCCGGCGTACTGAGCTCATCCCTCGTGTCAAGTGGTGTGGCATACACCATCAATTTGATGTGGCCCCACAGCCAGAAGTCAGGTGGTGTGATGTCAGGTGAGCGTGGTGGCAATGCTATGGGGCCTCCCCTACCTATCCACTGGTTCGGGAAGTGCATGTCGAGGTGCCGGCGAACCACAATGGCTAAATGAGGGGGGAGGGGGGAGGGCTCCGTCCTGCTGAAACCACATCGTCTCACAAACATCTAAAGGAACTTCTTCCAAATATTCCAGTAACACGTCCTGCAGGATCTGTAGATACGCAGCACCTCCGAGACTGCGACCGTGCGGTACCGAGCGGTGTTATCAGACACGCAGATCTGCGCACAGGCTCGTTACAGTGCCCTTACACACGGTTGCATACCCGCTTTTGCACATTGCTACTGCCATTAGAAGGTTAACTATGGACGTTAGACTATAGGTTCATTGATGAAATATGCTGCATTTGTAATCTGTACTTATCTACTCCATTCTGGTGTTTATTATCATTTATTAGTAAACATCCGTTATATATACCGTAAACAATATGTATATATATGTTCTTGAACAGTAACGACATGTTTTTCCTTACGAATATAAAATACGAAAACATATGTCGACATTTCCCTTAAATGATTACCGGGAGCTATCCTAACCCAAAAAATCGAGTTTTTAAATGCATTTAGTTCAAAATATCAGCGAATACTTGCGATTAAGTAAACATTCGCTGTGTGATTTGTATGACGGAGCCTTACAACACTGAAAACATGGCTAGTGATATCCCCCCCTCTTCATTTTGTAAATTATGGTTGTCATCCTATGTTTGCATGAAGCTTTGTAACAATAAGTTGTAAATTATTTGTTAGGAAAAATTATGAGCCAGCACGTTTAAATCAACACGGAAGGTCGCCTTTTCAGAATACTCTCAGGTTAACAGACGAACCATGTCGGTGAAATCGTGTGGAAATTTCAAACGGAAGGTGAGCACTCTGACAGGTAGACAGCACGCTACAATTGGGAGGGTGTTACACCATTTGGCATGTGACAGCATGATATGGTAGTGGCGGCTTGATACCAGTAGCCGTAAATACGGCGTGCAATCATTCGTTTGCTAGAAGTATGGCTTAATTTATTGATTAGTGCAGTTACTTTTGTAAATGTAGAAGTTGGTAATGTTTCAATACATTTGTTTACTGCAGATTAGCTGCCCTGTGTTCATTTTTCAGTCATGGTACATGGCTACTTATTTACTAGTGCGTCATGTTGGTGTGAGTAATAAAACACATAAACGTTCCATATTCATTTGTTAATGAAAATCACCCGGACTCACACATAGTACACGACTCTCTGCACGTTTAAAGTACAGTGAGCGTCATTCTTTACGCATTCGTGTATCGTTCGTTCGTGTATTGTGTGTTGCCTATCAGACCACTCACCTTCTGTCTGAAATTTACGCATGGCTTTCTCCAGAAGGGTTCATCTGAGAGTGTTCCGACAATGCGACCTTCGCTGTTTATTTAAACGTGTTGAATCACAATTTATCTTTAACAATCATTTACAACTCTTTGTTACAAAGCTTTATGCAAGCATTGGATAGCAACCGTTATTTACTTAATGAAGAGGGGTGATATTACCAACCGCGTTTTCCGAGGTCTAAGATCTCCATTATACAAATCACTATTCACCGACTTGCTGCTTAATCGCGAGTACTTTGTGATATTTTTAACGACAAGCTTTCGAAAACCCAATTATTGAGGGCGCATAGCTCCCTTAATAATCACTTAACAGCCCGTGTCACCCGCCATATTTGATTTTTTATTTATTTCATTCTGATTAAAATTTTCGAGGATTTATTGAAAAATGTGACAATAGAAGCTTAGCTAATTACTTCACACACCATTACCAACATAATAACGTATATTTATGCAACAATTTACATAATACAAAATGTTTTACATTAATTTATTCTCACCTTTTAATGACAACCAGGGAATATCTATCAACAATCAGGTACAAAAAGTTCCACAGAAACATGTGATGTAATGCTTCTATAATTAAACATTTTCAGTAATGACCCTGACTCTTTTGTGGAAACACTAAAAAGAATAATTTCTTACAAGGGGCCATACAGCCTCTTAAATGAAAATTGGTAAATCTATTTTCGTCTTAAATTTTGTAAGGAATAATATGACGGAGTTTGTTAGTGTTGTTCAAAAACACATGTGTATACAGTGTTCTAACTTTCTAGTTCACTGTAGGGATAAAAGCAGCTCAGTGGTGGGACTCGAAGCTTGGTTACTGCGCAGCTGGCACTTGCATTCTACCTCACATGTCCCCTGGGCTGGGGACGGCAGCGGATGTTTACTCGACTGTGGCACGTGAGAAGACAGGCTGGTCGGTGGACCTCGTACCGAGCAAAGAGGGCCGATAAACTCGCCCCGTCAGTGACTCCAGCGATACGGTGCAGGATGCTGGCGTTGTGGCTGGCTGCCGTCTGCGCCCTGCTGGTCGTGTACCGCTACATGACAGCCAGGCCTCCGGGATTCCCTCCAGGTCGGTGCGCAGCATATCACTTCATGCCACGTTTACTATTAAAAATATGGCACATACCATAGGGGAACTTGTGAGAAATATATTAACAATTCAATACTTAGGTATTATTTTAAGCCAGTTAAATTTTGGGACGGGCCTGACGCCAGTTAATGGTGTCGGTTAATAATGTCCTGATGTTTTGTCTGTCTTGACAAACATAAAATTGGCAACAGTTACTCATTTAATGTGAAGTAGTGTTAAAAATGGACAGTGATTTAAAAGATTGGGCATATTTGCTTGTCTTGAAAATTTTTGGTTTTACGATTGTAAAAATTTGGCACACCTGTTCTTCCCTCTAAATTTATATCTTGTGACATTTCTTCATTTCACACGCATAAATATGTACCTTCGTTTTTGCAGCTAAATAATAACTTCGTCGAAAATTTTCTACTCTGTCAGGACCTCTCATGGACACAGACTATTATCCGCAGTTGTGAATCAATACGTTCAAAGCCATACAGGTGAATCCTTGTACACACGACCTATGTTCTATAGTTACTGTTATGGCTTCACTTGTGAATCCAGTGTTACTCCTTACTGCTCCTGTCCTGGTAGCTGTCATCACCACCAAACGCTATACATTAGCTACCACTCCGAGGAGATGTGACAAGTATTTTGTATAGTGTACGCCGAGCGTGTATCATCATATGATACTACTATTCACTCACTTTCGAGACGTCGTGGGTTCAGGTGCTACACACTTTACAAGCAAAACGCTTTCCATTTGCTACACGTTTTGTCGAGCCTTAGCATTAAAAATATAAATGTTTTAACTACCCCTGTCGACGAAAAGTACCGTTTTACTTAGATTTGTGTGATGCATGCACCTTCAAAATTACATTTGTGAGCTGCTAAAAAATTGCGTAGTGTCGTTTTGGTTTAATTGTTCAACAGGTTCTCTTTATGAAAAAAAAAATCGTTAGGCCTATATTTGTTATTCGTATACGTATTGTGTTGAATACGGTAGGTAAAAGATAATGTTAATAAATTGTTGCATGTAGCTTGTTACGAAGTGAGGCCGTTGAGTGCGACCCATAGCTGTAACGTCAACCAATATGGAGGCCAGTTTTTGAACAAAGATAAACACCGGTGGGTTATTTCTTACGAAAAAATAAGACTTTCCTCTACGTGATTGTTAAGAGAGTATAAGCCACCCCCCCCAAATCGATTTTATCATTACTTTTAGTTAAAAATATCGGAAAGTACTAGCGATTAAGTAACAAGTCAGTGAATAGTGAGTTGTATAACGGAGTTCGTATACCTCTGAAAACGCGATTGGTAATATCGCCCCCCCCCTTTTTATTAAGTAAATGGGGGTTGCCACTCTATGTTTACTTCAAAGATTGTAACGAGAAGTTATAAAGGATTTTTTAAAATAATTTTTGAATCAGAACGTCTAAATTAAAATAAAAGTTTGCCTTGTCGGAGATTTTATTGAATAAAGTTTGTATAAAACAGCAAACCAATATCTAATTTCATCACCTTTATATAGGAAAGAATATAAGTAGATAGGGAATGTATGTATTGGTGTGGGCATCAGGCATTGAAGCCCGATACTGGCCACCATTTTGGTTGACGTCACAAGTAGGAGTCGCCTTCGAGCATATATACTTATAGAGTGCTCTTTGGCTGTTGTTGCTACGTTTTTTTTAGGCCGACATCTCAAACAGCTGACTAGGGACATCATGGCGCAGTTAAACCATTTGATACAATGTTTACAGTAATTGCGATGCCAAGTGTAAATAGTTTGCTATGAATTCTAATGTACGGCTCACTTACACAAAACATTGTACGAGTGAATTATTTGTGAAATAGATTTGTATCGTTACATTTACATAAGTACTAAAAAGTCACGTCTGTGTAAACCAGCTAGTTGCAGATGTTATTTTTTAAACTTAATTGTAATGTCCATTTGGTGCCGATAGTGTCTCAGTTGTAAATTTTTGCGTTCAGTTAATTGGTATAGGCCTTGAGGCTATCAGTTCCTATTTTTGTTAACCTCTCGTTTACATTTTGGTTTGTTGTTTTCTGTCAAAACAAAAACGAATAGCCTTTTAAATAGTAGCTACACAATTCAATAAAGTGACTGCTTGTAATAAATTTCTAATTAGGTGAAATGAAACCAATATTATCACTTTAGAATTCAAAAGAAAGCCATTTTCCACACATTAACAGAATTACTCATAAAAATAAATAATATACAACTTTATTTAACAAATATACCTACATGTGAAAGGAAATGTTGCTTCCTTTTTAAAATGTTTGTGTACATCCATATGCAATGCATGAATTCACCATTTTTTCACTGAGGAAAAACACTTTCATGTGTAAACAGTTAACATCCCCTAAGCTTACCCTGCCCCTCGTCAGCTGTTTATGATGCAAATTGGTAAGTTATTTTTTTTTCGACACTGCTATCTCTGTTTCATATAAGTTGGCCAGATTCTGACAGTCAGTGAGTGGCAACTTGATGTATATGAAACAAACAAAGTGCCATTTACAAAATCCTGTATCAGCTGATGCACAAACGAACAAAAGTTAATATTACGTTGACTATTCTGAGTGCACTGCCGACGCACATTATACAAGCAGAAAATAAACGATAAGAAAGAGTTCCTAGATTAATTAATACATTTTATTTTACATGGTCATAAAACAGCAGTTTTTAGTATTAGAAACTAAACTTCCTGCTAAAGTAGAAATTTATAGGTGTTCAAAATGAGAGGCACATTAAAACGATTCGTATCCAAATGAAACACAGTTTCAAAACCTTTTTTCACGTATTATCTCCCTCTCCAACCCCGCTTTCCTTACGTGCTTAATATTAATTCCAAAATCATACAGAAATATTGCATAATATTGACGCTTCCTGCGTCCCTATATTTTTGCCGTCAGAACACACGCTCGGGGAAGCTCGCAAGCGAAGTCCGCAATAAGGATTTAGGGTCTGACGGACGTGCCAAAAGGATACCACCAGGAATACGCAGCCGCGCCTCACAGCTGCAAAGGCGGGCCACCAAAGGTTTCTGCACATGCCACTGTTCCTGCACGTGCAGACAGCATCCGGAGACAACGGAAAGCACCAGGGCCAGCCGCATTTTGCAGCTGCCCAAGGGACACCGAGATCCCACCACCAGCTGCGCCTGCCCCGGGCTTCGCCGCAATAAACCAGGAGAGCTTTTAGCGGGCGTACGGGAAGAATAGCGGCCATATCCGGGGCAAGGGAAGGACCACGTGCGCGCGCTGAACCAAAGGCCACCCGCCAAGTAGCACATGCAGAACGAGACAATGAAGCGCCCATACCAGAATCGATAGGGACAACGCCGGACCACGTGCGCCAGAAGGCCGGACGCACGTGTTTTATTACTCAGGGAGTCACAACAAGCTCCTCGGACCACGTGCAGAGACGAGGCAGTTTGAATATAGCGATGGCGGGCTACAAAACGAGGAGAGAAAGGAAGGAACGAGTCAGTCAGTCGGGATCGTATACTGGGAGCAAGCAAGTGTCGCAACCAACACCTAATGCTAAAGACTGGATGAGTGACCTGCTATGTACAGTAGAGTCAGTTCGTGCGAAATATACACTTGTAAGAATTTCACAATAAATATATGAACTTCATAATAAACGGCTAATAGCTCGACCATACAACTCCTGCCACAAAGTAAAGTAAATATAATATAGACTACAAAATAGGAGATGAAGTTGATCATGAAGAAAGTGTTGATGGAAATGAACATGAAGACAGTGTTGGTGTTTAAGACGATGGCGATTTTCTCTATGCTCTGACACACACCTCCACCAAGTTTATTGCAACGAGCGCCATGAAGAAAGCAGAAGATGCTGAGAACACTGGCTACATACTTCCTGAAGACCTAAATGAACTTATTTATAAACTGAGACATTTAATCGCTTTGCAACAAGGTAAATATTTTCACACATAAGCAAGACATATTCAATAATTAGTGAACTGAAGGTCGGAGATTATTTCGCATGAGATGAAATGCTTTCTTCTGAAATTTTAACTTGCAGAATAATAATAAATATTATTCTTCCATAACATAATTGATATTTATTTATTTTGTGTGTTGAAACCTTCACATAAAAACCAAAACCACTACATGAATGCGAAGCTTAGATGGCGTGGGAGGTCGTTCTTGTGAAGGGGTTGGCTTGGGAGGGGTCGGCCTTATGAGGGGTTGGTCTTAGAGGGTCGATCTTATGTGGAGTCGGTCTTACGAAAGGTCGGTCTTGTAAGGAGTCGTTCTTGTGAGAGGTCGGTATTGTGAAGGTCCAGTCTTGTGAGGGATCAGTCTGGTGATGCAACAGTCTTGTGAAGGGTCACAATTATAAGGGACCGGTCTTGTGAGGGGTCGTTGTTGTGAGGATTCGGTCTTGTGAGGGATCTGTCTTGTGAGGGTCTGTCTTGTGAGGGGTCTGTCTTGTGAGGGGTCTGTCTTGTGAGGGGTATGTCTTGCGAGGGGCGGTCTTGTGAGCAGGCAGTATTGTGAAGGGTCTGTCTTGTGAGGAGTCTGTCTTATGAAGGGTCGGTCTTGTGATGGGCAGGTTTTGTGATGGGCCGGTCTTGTGAGTGGCCGGTCTTGTGAGTGGTAGGTCTTGTGAGTGGTAGGTCTTGTGAGTGGTAGGTCTTGTGAGTGGTAGGTCTTGTGAGTGGTAGGTCTTGTGAGTGGTAGGTCTTGTGAGTGGTAGGTCTTGTGAGTGGTAGGTCTTGTGAGTGGTAGGTCTTGTGAGTGGTAGGTCTTGTGAGTGGTAGGTCTTGTGAGTGGTAGGTCTTGTGAGTGGTAGGTCTTGTGAGTGGTAGGTCTTGTGAGTGGTAGGTCTTGTGAGTGGTAGGTCTTGTGAGTGGTCAGTCTTGTGAGCGGTCGGTCTTGTGAGTGGTCGGTATTGTGAGGGGTCGTCTTGTTATGGTTCTGTTTTGTGAGGGCTCGGACTTGTTTAGGGTTGGTCTTGTAAGTGTTTGGACTTTAAAGAGTTTTGTATCGCGAGGGGTTGGACTTGTGAAGGGTCGGACTTGTGAGGGGCCAGGTGGTGTGTGTAGTGCTGATTTTGATGTGAGTGATACTGATGGTGATGTGTGTGATACTGATGGTGATGCATGTGATGCTGATTGTGGTGCATGTGGTGCAGATTGTGGTGCATGTGGTGCTTATTATGGTGCATGGGTGCTGATTTAGGTACATGTGGTGCTTATTGTGGTGCATGTGGTGCAGATTGTGGTGCATGTGGTGCTTATTATGGTGCATGTGGTGCTGATTTTGGTACATGTGGTGCTTATTGTGGTGCATGTGGTGGTGATTGTGGTATGTGTAGTGCTGGTTGCGGGGCTGATTGTTATGCATGTGGTGCTGATTGTGGTATGTGTGGTGCTGATTATGGTGTATGAGGTTTTGATTGTTGTGAATATAGTGCTGATTGTTGTGCATGTGGTGCTGATTGTGATGCATGTGGTGCGGATTGCTGTACTGATTGTGGTGCTGATTGTGGTATGTGGCGTGCTAATTGTTGTGCTTGTAGTGCGATTGCAAAATTTATGGAAATATTGATGGAAATATTGTGAGTTTGATGGAAAGATTGGAAGATTGATAAATAAAATTTTGCAGGTGGGGAGTGGAGGTGGTATGGTGTATCTCAATTAAGACATTAGATAGGAGCCAATAAAAATATGTGATGTGGATGAAGGGGTTGGAGCGAATGCAAGTAATTGATATAGAGGACCTGGCTAATCAGTGGAGCTATAGGCTGGAGTGGGAGGGGCGTGACTATTAATCAATGAAAAAATAGTGGTTTGGCTAGTCATCTGCTGGGCATGGTGCTGGAAAACCTCCAGAAATGCAAACTGAATTTTAAAAAATAAATCTTTAGAAAATTCGTAATAATGTTATACTTTTAAAATTTTTATAATTTTTAAAATTTCTTAAGAATTTTTTTAGCATTTTTTTAAAAACTTCTTGAGTTTAATTACATTTCGGTCAAAGTCAAGGTCGCTATCATTCAACACGGGGGTCGTATCAGTAACATGACATGTTCGTCAATTTTTATGAATTTATTAGATTTTTACAATTGTTTTTCTATTTTTGTCTTTTAAGTCATTAGGGTCAAGGTCAAGGTCACTGATATCCTCCTTGATGGGAGGTGTCATTAATGTAATTTTTACCTTAATGTTTAGAATTATTTTTTATTTCTGCAATTTTTCTCGATCTTTTATGATTGAAGAGTGGTTGTGAGGGGCATAGGTGTATTAGATAGGGTTGATGTTATGGTGCGGGGAGTTAAGGGTAACGATATGTGTTGCGTGATTGTGATAGTTCCTGTTTTTTTTTTTGCGATTTTTGTCGAATTTTTATCATTGGAAGGTGGGGAAGGGGCTGGTAGGTTAGTGTGAGCGGGAGGGGAGTGTAGTTTAATGTTGTATGTACCTCTATTTTTAGATTTTTGTAAATACATTTTTTTTGGGAATTTCTTTAAATTTTTTGGGATCTTGCTTTTTTCGGGTTTAGGGTCATTTAAGGTCCCTAACATGGTGTCAAGGTGAAGATCATGTGTCAAAGTAAAGGTTACCCAGATACAAGATGGCCGCCGGCTCCTACGCCTCCAGCTCCTGGCTCATGGGCCAGAACCTACAATTGAATACTACTCACACAACTTGTAAATAAATAATTAAAATACACTTACTTTCATGCATTTTCTTCTAAGTATTGGGAGCGAACGCGTAAATATTGTGTTTAAAACTATTTAAGATAGTACACAGGTTAATTTCTCAACTTAATGCATGCAAATTTTATTGTTAACTGGTGAATATTCGTTTTCTTGTTTGTCAAGTGTGTGATTTAGTGCAGCAGTTGTGACAAAAACACGCTAAAATTCATTTGCATTGCACTTACTCTGTTATTAACATTTTAGGTACTCTATGCATAGTATCGACCCCGACCACCTGAATTGCTAATGGAGCTGTCCCGAATGGTTTCTCGTCTCTATTCCAAGCAAACGTAGGCGCAGTTCCTTAATATTTGCTTTTGGCACAGTGAGAAAAATTATAAAGGTGAAGTAACACATGCAGTCTTGAGATGAGGGTCCTGGATGATCCCGACAGATGACCAAGAGGGAGGATTAACTGAATATCAGATAGGCAAGAACAGAGCCGGTAACTTCCTTGTTCACCATTCAGCGACATTAGAGGAAGCTTCACTATAATACCATCTCTCTACCAGGAGCATTTCGTTAAGCCCAGCACAGGAATATTTCGACCCCGATTACCTTATTGTGTTCTGTTGCTAACTCCTAAATTTCGTCGCCTTCGTTTGCATTAGTCTCAGCACTGAGCAACTTAGAATACTGTGGACTGGTGACATATAGTCTTTAACGATGAAATAATATTTGGGGAGGGGGGAGGCTATTAGTAAGAGCCATACTCACTGCCTCAGTTTACAGTCGCACGTATCCCTTACTATAAACTGTTTACAGTTAACTAAGCACTTATGAAATAAACTTTTGAAAAAAGTTACTGCCCATTTCTGTATACATTTCAACGCGAGTTTTGACTGGAATATTTATGGTAAAGTTGACAGTGAATTAGGGAAAAGTAGTTTTTCGGCTTAGTGTCGTATTAACCGTGCAATATTTAAATTTATGGGAACAAAATTTACTTAATTTAGATTCTGATCTTATCATGCACATACTGAGCATACCCTGGCCGAAGCCTCAGGATACCCCACTCGTTAAGAGACACAAAAAATTATAGGTAAAATTTGCCTTCCAACCGAGTAGTAGCTAATAAAAAAATATTATTAAAGGTTAAACTAAAACCAAAAAAGGCACAAAATATAATCACAAAATGTGTTACAAAAAATTGTAAAAGTACACAAAAATATATTTTAACTTTGGTTGAGTATATACAGTATATTTTCAGCAACACTTTGGGATGAAGGTGCCGATTTGTGTATGCTCACGGTAAAAGTTAAAGCGGGCAAACACGTCGCTTCATAATGGTTGCACCAGCTCTCAGTGGGAAGTGGCGGCAATCGCTTCCTCACCAACCGTCAGGATGCCCCGTTCACTGTCGGCGCTCGCTGGCTACGTCTCGTCCCACGAGAAACACAGCAAAACACGAAACATGAATCTAAATGCATTCTTCATGCGCTGGAGAAGCCAATGTGTCGTGGTCTACACACACTTCCACACATGCACTGGATAAAGTCAAGTAGATTAAAAAGAAATATAACAATTGCGTTACAGACGATTACCAATGTTAATGATGACAAGCCGTCCTCATGGCAGGAGAGTCCATACAGCGGGTCAACACATCCCAGGTTTAGCCCCTGATAACTGGGGTGCTCACACTGCTCTCGCCGAGCATAAGCTTTCCACTCTCCGCCGTCGTGACCGTCTGTGCACACACTCCAAGCTCAACTCCCCTCTCTCCTTNTTAAAAAGAAATATAACAATTGCGTTACAGACGATTACCAATGTTAATGATGACAAGCCGTCCTCATGGCAGGAGAGACCATACAGCGGGTCAACACATCCCAGGTTTAGCCCCTGATAACTGGGGTGCTCACACTGCTCTCGCCGAGCATAAGCTTTCCACTCTCCGCCGTCGTGACCGTCTGTGCACACACTCCAAGCTCAACTCCCCTCTCTCCATGTCACGCACAACAGCCCACCCAGGTTATGGCGCGACGTGTGGCGTACCTCAGAACTTGCATAGATTGAGGAAACNTTGTCACGCACAACAGCCCACCCAGGTTATGGCGCGACGTGTGGCGTACCTCAGAACTTGCATAGATTGAGGAAACTCCCAGAAACATTTGTACAAAGATATCAATATAAATTACAAAACAAGCACAGCTAATTACAAAGCAAATACTACTATAATAAGGTATTAAAATAAGCGGTTTTAACCACTTATTACTAATATAAATTTTACTTCGAAAACTAAAGAACATTCACTGCAAAGATACATATGTCTTAACCAAAGAACCTAGGAAGGCAGCGCAGACCAGCACGCGACAAACCACTCATCAAGGTGACGAACCGTCACAATCCTCCCTCTTAAACAAGATCACCCAGGGTAAAAGAAAGAAGGAAAGCAGCTAAAAATGAAAAACTTTGTGATCTTAACATACTTACAAAAAAAGGGAAATCATCACAACCAACATGTAACGAATATCCCACACAACAACTAGAAAATAGCACACAGGTAAGAGGTAAGAAAGAGCAGAAACAGTAAAAACCAATAAGGTAAGAACCTCAGTACAACAAGATTATCAAGCAATAAGAGGTTAGCTTTACATCATATTATCAGAGGCTTGAAAGTCCCAAATCCAATTACTTCACCTACTGCACAAAGCTCTTAATTTGGCTGAGATGAGCTCTCCTCACAAATTTATCATAATCAGGATTAACCAAGAGGAATGTGACAGGTCCCAGAAACTTTAAGATATTAAATGGTCCCGAGTATGCTTTTGCAAGCTTAGAACTGATACATTCAGCTTTATTGCTAGCAGTGACTTGCTTACATAACACTAAATAATTTATATTGTACTTATTCTGCACTCTACCCTCATTGTAATAACCAGGAAACTTCTTAATTGTCAGTGACTAAATAAAATTCTGCTTGTTCCAGAAAAGTGCTGAATCATTCAACACCAAAAATGCACGCCAAAGACTCCTTTTCAAATACTCGTTATTGTTGTTCAGCCCTAGAAAGGACATGACTCGTAAATGCAATATGTTTATGATCTGCACCAAAATCCCGAAAGCACAGCGCCTACAGTCAATGCAGAAACATATACTTGCAGAATAGACTTACGATTAGAGTCGGGAAGAACTAGCACTGGGAGATGGGAAATAGCAAATTTTAATTTATTGAATGCCTCAATTTGTGGCTGAATCCAAACCAAAGGCTACCCCTTCCTCAGGTTATTTAATGGAGTGCGCAATTCAGCATAGCCTCCAATTAACCTAGAAAAAGANCCAAAGGCTACCCCTTCCTCAGGTTATTTAATGGAGTGCGCAATTCAGCATAGCCTCCAATTAACCTAGAAAAAGAACCCAACAATCCTATGAACCTCATTACCCATTTGAGATATTTGATTTGGGGAAAATTCTCAATGGGAGAAATCTTTGGAGAATCCATGACCATATGCCCCTGGCCAATGATAAACCAAATAAATTTTCTTTCCTTTTTTACTTGTGTGACCTTATCGGGATTCATGGAGAAACAAGCCTCTCTTAGCTGAAAGAACAGCTCTAAAATGCCTGATATGTTCCTCTTTATTATCGAAATAAATACAAATATCATCCAAGAAGATTAGCACAAACTTAAAATGAAATTCTTCAAGGACTTCATGCAAAATATGCGACAGGCATTGAACCCCAAAGTTTACTCCAAATGGGACTCTCTCACCCACTGGAAATGCCCCCAAGGAGTTACAGATTTAATNTATTGAACCCCAAAGTTTACTCCAAATGGGACTCTCTCACCCACTGGAAATGCCCCCAAGGAGTTACAGATTTAATGAATTTATTACTGTTAGTACGGAGGGCAGACTGATGGAAAGTATTCTGGTCCATGACAAAAAAACCTTTGCTTGCCCAATATACTGAAATATTGTTTAAATATAAGCCAATGGAAATGGATTTACCTTAACTTTCTTATTGTACAGCCGATAGTCAACTACAAGGTGGTATTTTCTAGTACTCATTTTTCCTAGAATAAATGTAGGAGCACCATAAGGGGAAAAATATGGCCTATTTATTCCGTTTTCCCTAAAATCTGCAATGATGTTCCTAAATACCTTTAGCTTGGGAGGAGAACACATTTAATGGGCTTCTCATCACACACACGAATTTCATTATGCATAATATTACAGAACCATATTTTTATTTTGTTAAAACATCCTTAAACTTCTCTAGCAATTCTTGCAACTCAGGCGTACATTTACATTGATGGCCTTACAATCTACTTTAACCTCCGCACAACTCTGTACCATTTCCCCCTTTTCTAATGATACCTTACTTCCCTCATCAAAATCAAAATTTAAGGTTTTATATTTACAATCTTCAATAACCTTAGATTCACTAAAAAAAAAAGTTAACCCCAAAACCAATGGGCTAATTAAACCCAACCTTTGTCTCAGAATTCCCTTGTCCACGAGTACTTCCCAATTTTAAAATGAAGAGCAACCCTCACTCTAACTTTATAGCTATACCCATTCATTACAAACAAATTAAAACCTACTTTTCAACTCAGGATGTCGCGAGACAAGAGCACTGGCAAATTCCTGATTAATGAAACAACTTCTCGCACCAGTGTCAACTAAGGAAGAAATACGTTCTCTTTTATGACCAAATCCATCATGAAAATTTCTGCTATGCTCTTTTTTTGCCTCCCTAATACCCCAATATTCTCATCATTTTTGTCACCTAAATATTTTTTCATTTTTATTTTTATCTTTATCTTACAATCTCTCAGCAGATGCCCAGTTCTCCCACACCCAAAGCATTTTTGATCATCACGCCTTCCCGATTTACAATCCCTGGCCAGATGACCAGGTTTACCACAATTAAAACAAGAATGTGAGTGTTTATCATTTGTTTTACCCCGTACCCTGTCTTGGGGAGGAAACTTTTAAATATATTGAAAATATGTGTTAAATTTTTGGGAATAATAATGTCTGCACTTTGTTGTCGTACCAAAGGGAAAATGTTTTCCAAAATATTACTCACGAATTCCTCTTCAGACAATTTACAATCCAAAGCATTGGCATGATCAGTAACTCTTAGGATAAATTCCAACAATCTTTCCCCAGGATGTTAAAAACGATGATCTGTGTCACATACCAGATCTTCCTCACCCTCTTAGGGTATATATTTACCCACAACTTAGATTTCCCCATTGACCATTTTTTCCGGGAAACAGCTCTGCAGAATAATGTCAGCAACTAACCCAGAGCATCATCTCCCTATCTGATATGAAAGTTTCAGAAATTTCTAATTTTTCTACATTTATGAGGAAAGTTACAAGTTTTTGGGGATCTAAATCAGACATTTTTGTAACCTGTGAGAGATGGGACATTGATAATCCTACCTTGAACTCAGCAGCAGCTCCTACTCTACTAGATCGGCCTTAACCTACCCCTGCTAATTTCTCCTTGAAGTGAGTTGCCATTTTCTTGCACAAGGTATAAGTGTCATCTGACTGCTCTGCCTCAATTTCAAAGGCACCTAGGCTCGACAGCAGTGTAGGTTTATCGAGTTTATACACTCAAGAAGTCATCATGAAACAAAAGCAATACACAAAGGTTAACACTATTACAACAACACTAGCAGCAGTGGCGCAGGTTGAGCCTACCCTGGCCGAAGCCTCAGGCTACCCCACTCGTCTGATACACATGCACATAAATACACCAAAAAAATACAGGTAAAATTTGCCTTCCAACCAAGTAGTAGGCTTCTAATAAAAATAATTATTAAAGGCTAACCTAAAACCCCCCAAAAAGCACAAAATCCAATCTCAAAATTTATTACAAAAAAATGTAAAAGTATACAAAAATATATTTTTTACTTTCCTTGAGTACCTACAGTATTTTTTCAGCAGAACTTTGGGATTAAGACACCGATTTGCGTATGCTCACGATATAAGTTAAAGCGGGCAAGCACAATGGTTGCGCCAGCTCTCAGCGGGAGGTGACGGCAATTGCTTCCTCACCAACCGTCAAGGTGCCCCCGTTCACTGCCGGCGCCCGCCGCCTGGGTGTCGTCTCACGATACACACAGAAAAACACGAAACACCAATCTAACTGCATTCTCCATGCGCTGGAGAAGCCGCTGTGTCGAGACTTACACACAATTCCACGCACACAGTAAATAAATTCAAGTAGATTCAGAAGAAATATGACGATTGCATTATACACAATTAGCAATATTAATTAATGCTGGCAAGCAACTACATAATAGCGATACATTTATGTTCCCAATATTTTAGAAATTTCCCTTGTTCAACACATGAATAAATTAAAAGTCCCCATGGCAATGTTATTTTTACATCTAGTGGAAAGAAACAATGAAGCCGAGAAATAAATTCTTAGCAGGGCTTTCAAAAATATTAAATTAATCGTGAACAGTCTACACTGGCTTGGCAGTCTGGAGATGCGTCGAATGCGATCACAGTTCACCAATTGTAGTAATACGAATGCACATTAGTGTGCTGAATACATTGTGCGGTCTCATCTACTAACTTTCCTACCCGAGTACCAAGAGGCTAGATTCATACAAGGCAATTGCCTCTTGTACACGATTCCTGATTCCTAAGACTGTTAACGTCATGTTTTAGAACTTCGTTGGCCCGCCCGTCACATGATTTGTCGTCCATAGAACATATATGGTGCCAGACGAGACGTCAGCTTCTAACATTTTGACGTATTCGTAATTTGGATCATACCTTTGCAACAATGCGGGAAAATCTGCCGCAGTATAAAATATTAATGATATTTGTTTGATTCCACGCCAAACTGTAAGACGAAGTAGTAAATGCACTCTCTTCTGTTCCGCACGTGGGCGGAATATTTTTCTCATGCAGTTATGTTTTAACGATGTCTTTATTTAATTGTACAGCCTTAATAATAAAATGTTGCTTAAATGCAACAATTCCTTTTTGGTTCGCAAGATCTTATAGCAACGTGTACAGTTTCACACACTTCGACGTTCATACATATTTGTAATGGCTAAACATAAAAGCCCACTTACCTCCATAAATTTACGCTTTGTACAGTTTCACGTGTTAAAGTCGCATGTACGAGAGAAATAAATTTGATAATAACGACTTCAGACCGAATAAATAAAACATTTTCACTAAATATCGCAAGTTGCTTGACGAAGAAGATAATGAACTATAAATTTATCTACTGTTAATAAGAACGTTTTAATGAATTGGCAAAATTTCAACTATAAAACCTCATACCACCAAAATCGACTGATTCTCACTTACTACTAAGGAATTAATTTGCATAGTCCGCACAATTCATAAGATAGTTTTTGTACCAAAAAATATGCCACTAAAATATTATTTTGTAGTATGCAATAAAAACGCTTCCAACATGAAGTATTATTTACTTGAAAATGTATGTTTTAATAACAAATTTTACTTAAAACATTTTTTACTGATCTGAAATATTTACCAGTTTCAATAAAATGTCCTTCCATTAAATTTATCTGTACTACAAAATGCATTTAATAAATTTGCATTCCAAAATAAAATGAAATAATTTTTGTCAAAATCTATTTAATAAATAACTTTAGCTTGGCCATAAAAACTGCTCGTGCCAGATAAAATATTGTTATACCAGGTAATTTCTTTCAGTTGTCGACGACATTTACTTCAAATAAACTCACAAACATAAACGTTTAGCATTTAGAAGGAGCAGTGCAAATAAAATTAAACTGCAAATGTTGAAAGGGCTTGTGACTTTATCACAGTTATTACAATACCATATCACACGCACAGCAGAGTCGGTAGTACGGACATAACGCATGTCCTATGTCAGAATGTAGCGCCTTCTTGGGCCTGAATACATGCAAAGATTCCTTTTTGGAAGCGAGTCGTACAGCCGTTCTGTCCTTTGCTGAGTCAAGTTGGCCATCAACTGTTGTAACTGGCCCTTGATATCCTGAGCATCGTTACGACGTCGGAGTTGACATCCGAGCTGATTCCACACATGTTCTAATCGGGGACAGATCGGGGGACCTTGATGACACGATAGTATCCCATACTTTCGCAGGCATCTATAAAGGGATGTGTTGTGTACGGACGAACATTGTCTTGTTGAGAGACTGTATCAGGGCACTGTCTTAGAGGGGTAACACATAAGGACATCTGTTATCACTGACCTACCACTGTATCGTCAGAGACTCCCGAAACACTACCAAAGGTGACATTAATTCAAACCCAATGGCTTTACACACCATGATGCCAGCAGTGATGCTGTTGTGTCCCTCCAAATAATGGCAGGATGTGTCCTCTTCCTATGGCATCACCATGCTAGCATGTGATGAGTATTCATGGTAATGCAGAACAGAGATTCATCGCTGAACAGAATGGGGTGCTACTCATCATCACTCCATGCTTCCGGTTAAGACACAATTTTTGACTCCACCATCTCTACTCTGGTATTAACATCAGCCTACGTATGGGATGGTGAACCCGCAATCCGGCTGATGCCAATCGTCTAGACATGGTGCGGGATGACACGGTGTGTTCTGAAGTCTCCAGTAATTGTTTCCGGGAGACAGGCATCAATGCCATGGGGTTACATAAATCTTGGCTCGCCATATGGTGATCCTTCCTTGGTGTGACCTGTCCTGGTCCATCGGAACCTTCATAATGTGTATGGATGCTCTGACGTAGCCATATGTTTCAAAATTCGGGCATTGTGAAATTAATGCCTCACATACCTGACAATAGTACGATACGTTCACACCGGCCTAGTCACAGCCACAATGTGACTCCTATCACAATTAAATTGCTGGTAATGTGGTCTAAAGGTGCGTACACACATGCACTGTGCCTTATAATGCAGCATCATCACGAACATCAGCGCGAACGCGAACCACATGTCAACCTTTCCTGCAAACCTTGTCGGATGTTGCATGACCGAGGAAGCAAGATGTCTGAGCGAACTTCCGCCGTTGCATAGATTAAATTCTGAGCTAAGAAACTTTTTAATAAATTTAACTTGATGTAATAATTTGTAGAAAGGATTATAATTAGTAATGTGGGAAACACCTTGATAAACCTGTCTAAGACATGACCGGTAAAGCCAGCAGTGTTCGAAAATAGTGGTAGTAAGTAATTTTACACGAGGGCTGGGTAACTAACCTATTTCGCTATCCGTCAGCCCTATCCGGCATTTTTTTTACAAGGGACCCAGTACCAAGGTCAGAAATGTCTCTAAGGTATAGTGTAAGACCAAAAAACTTTCTATGTCACTAGGCTGCATGTAAAGTCGTTGTATTTGGGCATCTTTTTAAATTATTACATACAGGACGAAGTCGTGTTAGACCAAATGTAAGCTGAGTTATGGTGTTATAAGAGTAGGCGTGATGAACATACAGATGCAATTAGCTTACTTATAAAATAACACAAACTCATTAGTTTTAACAGTTAACTAGTTGATATTGGTAGTATATCCAGGTTTTCAGTCAATGGTTTTTTGGTGGTGGTTTGTTATGGTTGAATGGAAACAGACTGGGGAAACCTGTTACTTTATAGTATGTGACAAACAAACTTGGCAGCAACAGTTATAACGTATTAATGAGGTTACCCTTTACTCTTTCATAATATGAAAGTTTCCTCCTAACAGAAACACACGGTTGGCCATTAAATTTGCAACATCAAGAAGGACGCGCCTGAAGGACCTCACATCGGGGGAAAACAAAGAGCAGGGTAGGACAATGACGTGATTAGTTGTCCAGTCAAGTGTCACAGCATGTGCGCCAATAGTGAAACTGATAAGCAGTATATAAGTAGAGGTTGAGGAGCTGCTGAGAGATAGTGGCATTGTGGTTCCCCGCCATCGTGTGCAAATGTGGAGTGAACATGTACTGCCAAAGAACACGGCAAATACACGAACTGATTCCGCCTGTCGGTATTGTGGATTATTCTACTGCGAAATTGGTTCTTGCATTCAAAGAAATTCAACCATAGTGAAGCAGATATGCGATCAGTGGGCCGAGGAGTGATGGACTGAGCTATGTATAGAAAGCTAATTGTGCATGACGATTACGGACCGTACATTCACATGGCATACCCTCACTCACAAGTTCAGGCATGTGTCACATCAATCTGTGTCTCCACACATGGTGCATCGCCATCTGCAGCGTCAAGGGATCATGCCTAGGCGTCCAGTACTGTGGNTTCAGGCATGTGTCACATCAATCTGTGTCTCCACACATGGTGCATCGCCATCTGCAGCGTCAAGGGATCATGCCTAGGCGTCCAGTACTGTGGCTGCCGCTGACTGCTCACCAGAGGAGCCAGCGGCTGAAATGGTGCATTGAACGTCAGGCCTGGAGGTACGAATGTCATGTCATAGTTTTCTCCGACAAATCCGGCTTCTGCTTGCAACACAACGGCGGTTGCATCCATGTCTGGCAGCAAAGTGGCGCACTCCTGGCCGAATTCTGCATTATGCACGATTAAACCGGTCCATCACCTGTTGGTACGAAATACAATGCTTACGAATTCCATTCATGCTTGCGCCTAGTCTGCATGCTGATATGATAACCAGCAACCGTTAGATTGTGGAAGTATTGGAGCATGTTTTTGTCCCCTATCTTCCCTATCTTCAGGGACAGCCTGGGGCAACTGTACCGACATGTTAGTGCGCGACCACACCATCGTACGATGGTTCCTGGATGACAACTTTGTCACACTGCTTCCCTGGTCTACACGTTCACCAGATCTCTCGTCCATCAAAAATTAGTGGTCCATGGTCGATCGACGACTGGCCTACCACAGAATATCCACGACCACAACGGATGAACTTTGGGGATGCAGAAAAGAAGCATGGGCGAAGATACCCCAGACGGACATCCAAAAATATCTCTCCCAATGCCACATTGTATAGCAGCAGTTATTGCCACCAGTGGTTGGGCCATATAGTACTGATTTACCCATGTCCTGTACTTTATACCGAGATGCAAGAGAAATAATGTCACCTGTGTATTATGGGCAATTTGCCCAATAAATCTGGTTGTGATAGCTAATGTCCTTGGCGTTGCAATTTTAATGATCAGCAGTGTAGATAAATGATTTTAGCCCATATGTCCAGATGAATTAAGTTTCACTACAGCAACTTTAGTATTTTAAAACCTAAATTGCTGTTGAACAGCTGTGATATTGTGTACAATATTAAATGACGTATATCTAACATAGGTACCACCAAGGAGAACAGTTCGATCCCGGTGAGGTCACTCCCGTATTTCCACATGTGGGAATCGTGCCGGACACTGCTGCTGGTCGGCGGGTTTCCTCGGGGTATCCCCTTTCCCCTGCCCTTGCTTTCTTGGAGAGCACCACACTCACGTAGTTTCACCCTCATCTGTCCTAAACCCGATGTTAAGAGCTGCTAAAATCAATCCACTCTACTCTAACATAGGTACCCAATTTTTTCACACTTGACTAACACTTGCGTTATTGTCTCAGCGTGTTACCAGAAAAAAAAACTTATTTTAAACTGAATTTGTTTCCTTTTACTGCCCACCTTTAAGCTAGGCAGCAACTCGGGGACGGTTTGTTCTTTACTGATATAAACTTCATGGTAGTTTAAAAGGGAGCAACAGTGAACTTCGCTATACGAAGGTGATTTAAGCGCTCCCGGCTGCTCACGTAAAATAGTTGTCGGCAATGACTGTTCTTCTTCATGAAGACACATGCGGTAATAATGCCAGTCATGTAAATAATAATATGTATGAAACATACTGTCTCGCATTTCCACCAATTATCCAGATGACGAAGATGTTAATTTTTTTAATGGATTTCTGAAATCGCCTTAGTGTGCATGCATNTTTCCACCAATTATCCAGATGACGAAGATGTTAATTTTTTTAATGGATTTCTGAAATCGCCTTAGTGTGCATGCATCTGCCTGTGAGTGTATGTGTCGATCCCCCTCCCTTTAGTAGTCCAGAAGTTTTAACCAAAAACAATTACAAAATATTGTAAAATTATTTTTTAAATTGAAAAAAAAGAAAGGAAATTTGCTCTGAGCATTTGATAAAAGTTCGTAATAACTGCTGAAAAGTCCCCAAATGCTCTGGATCGTTCCTGAGACAAAAGGGACTAAGTTACATAAATATAATCTGTTAATCGTTTTACATATTAGTATCCCAGAATATAATTTCAAAGGGAATTAAGTTAGTATGGAATGCAATGGACGCTGAATTCCGGTACATAATTCCACAAAATCTTAGGGCTCTGTAAAAATTACAAGACATATTAAAAACAAAGCAGCATAATTGATAGCGAGAAGAAACGAGGGAGATTATTGCTACGTCTCATAGAGTAGTTATTTTTTTCTCTGTAGTAGGCAGGTTTTACTGAGACAGTGTGAGTGTGCTCCGCATTGCTATCACATCATTAATCCTCCCCTGACATAACGGACACAACACATCAAACCTTATTTGAGCACACTTGAAGATCATTTCATATCCGTAGGGATATTACTTAGTTATTACACTGAAGAGCCAAAAAAAAAAAAAAAAAAACTGATACACCTGCCTAATATCGTGTAGGGCCCCCGCGAGAACGCAGAAGTGCCGCAAGACGACGTGGCATGGACTCGACTAATGTCTGAAGGTATGCAGGAGGCAATTCACACCATGAATCCTGCAGGGCAATCCACAAATCCATAGGAGTGCGAGGCGGTGGAGATGTCTTCTGAACAGCACGTTGCAAGGCATCCCATATATGCTCAATAATGTTCATGTCTGGTGATTTAGGTGGCCAATGGAAGTGTCTAAAGTTAGAAAAATGTTGCTGGAGCCACTCGGTAGCAACTCTCGACGTGTGGGGTGTCACATTGTCGTGCTGGAACTGTCAACGTCCGTCGGAATGCCCAATGGACATGAATGGGTACAGGTGATCGGAAAGGATGCTTACGTATCTGTCACCTGTCAGAGTCGTATCCAGACGTATCAGGAGTCCCATTTCACGCCAACTGCATACGCCCCATATCATGACAGAGCCTACACCAGCTTGAACAGTCCCCTGTTGACATGTAGGGTCCATGGATTCATGAGGATGTCTCCATACCCGTACACGTACATCCGCCCGATACAATTGGAAACGAGACTCGTCAGACCAGGCAACGTGTTTCCAATCATCAACAGTCCAATGGCGGTGTTGGCGGGCCCAGGCGAGGCGTAAAGCTTTGTGTCGTGCAGTCAACAACGGTACACGAGTGGGCCTTCGTCTCCGAAAGCCCATATCAATGATGGTATGTTGAATAGTTCGCACGATGGCACTTGTTGATGCCCCAGAATTGAAATCTGCCCCAATTTGAGAAAGGGTTGCACGTCTGTCACGTTAAATGATTCTCGTTAGTTGTCGTTTGTCCCGTTCGTCCACGAACTTTTTCCGGCCGCAGCGATGTCGACGATTTGATGTTTTACCGGATTCCCGATATTCACGATTCGTGAAATGGTCGTACCCGAAAATCCAAATTATATCGCTACCTCGGAGATGCTATGTCCCATCTCTCGTGCGCCGACTATAAAACCACGTTCAAACTCACTTAAATCTTGATAACCTGCCATTTTACTAGCAGTAACCGATCTAGCAACTTTGCCAGACGCTTTTTGTCTTATATAGGCGCTGCCGACCGCATCGCGTTAATCTGATTGGTTCCATACCTCTGTTATTTGCATACGCACGCCTATGCCGGTTTTTTTGGCTCTCCAGTGTATGTTGTTATTGTATTCCAGCATTTTGAAATTACTCTTAAAAATTAAGGATATGATTAAGACCACGAGTGGGCAGGCAAGGGTTGGGAGGTTGGAAATCCCATCAAGACCCCAACGGCCAGAGGCCCCTTACACTGGCATGAAAAAAGGACACAATTAACAGGATACGTTAAGAATCCACGGGAGTGAATTGAAGAGCCATACGAAAACGGATATAAAAGAAGAAAAAAAGTAATGGGCTAGAAATGTTAAATTTGTCTAAATGGAAAACTTGAACATTATATCTCATTTCCGAAACTCCTGGGATAAACTTAAAAACCCACTATTTAGGTTTAAATTCTACAATTTCCCCAGGAGTATTCAATACCTCCTGACCTCCATGCAATCTTCGCTTATCACATAAAAATTTAAGTCCAGATATATTGCTATTTCCACCATAGTCCAGGAATTTTAGACTTAAAATGATACTTACCCGGATACATTATACAGAGTGTACACAAAGGTTGTTTACAACTTCGCACTTTAATAACCGGAATAATGGTTTATGTAAGTCACCAGCTCTGAAAGTTTTTTTCCCTTGTACTAAATGGCACACTCTTCCTGTTCCAGGGACCCCAGTGGTTGAGCAGTTAGCCTACTCGCCTCCCACCAAGACTAACCGGGTTCAATCCCCGGCCGGGTTACTCTCGGATTTTCGCAAGTAAGAATCGTGCCGGACGATGTCACTGATTGGCGAGTTTCTCGGGGATCTCCCTGTTTCCCCCGCCTTTGAATTCCAGCGCTGCTATATTCTCACCTCATTTCACCCTTATTGGCTTGTTGTTAAGAGCCACCCAAATCGCTCAACTCAACGCTGGAACAATTGCGGAAGAGACAGAACGCATTCACGTGTCGTGCCTGCGGTCACTACAAAAGTCTCTTCGTAGGGCCTCACAGGAGCTGCAAATTCCTAACACGACCATAAGGTTCTCCGAGAACGCATTCGCCTCTATCACTATCGCTTGCAACTGGTGCAGGCCGTGATACCAGATGAAAAGCCAAAACGTTTACAGTTTGCTACGGACATGGTTGCACACTTAGAGAGAGACAACCATTTTCTGGACACTATAGCATTTTCTGAGGAGCACACTTTGTATGTGTGCGGTAAAGTGAACAAACATACCATGCGTACCTGGGGCCGAATAAAGCCGCATGCTGTAAGGGAGTGGAACGTGACAATCCTAAGGTGAACGTCTGGTGTTATTTGATGGTGGGCCGTGTTATTGGTCCTTTCTTTTTTGGCCGAAGCAACGGTTAATTCCGGTAATTACCTTGATATACTAGAGCTTTACCTGATACCACAGCTGGCTGATCGTCAACCAACTGTCTTTTTCCTACAGGATGGAGCACCACCACACTGGGCTTTGAGTGTGATAGATGTCCGGGACCAGACATTCCCCGCACGTTGGATTGAAAGAGGTGGACCAATTGTTTGGCCCTCTAGGTCTCCCGATATCACACCCTTGCACGTTTGTCTGTGGGGTATGTCAACGACCAAGTGTACTGAACATCTGTAGATGATATTGATGATCTGAAGACCAAGGCCATTTACAATATTGACAACAACATGCTTCGTCGTGGGTGGACAGAGGTATAATACCGTTTAGATGTCATGTGTACCACCAGAGGTAAGTATGTGGAAGTAGACTAAACATCAAACATACATGCGAACAAAACTTTCAGTGTTGGAGACTTGCATGAACCAAGATTAGGTTTTTTTATGTCAAGTAATATTCCTGTTATTAAAGTGTAAAATTATAAACAACCTCTGTGTACATCCTGTACTATAAAGCTGCAAATTTGGTTATTAGTTCCACTCACCTTTCAAAACAACATACCGAATTTCCCCTGTTCTCCTATGCCGGCGTCTTTGTTTTTTCGTGCAAGAATTCTGTAAGTCACCCAAACCGACAGAGGTTCAGAAGTGACCCTCAGTATACACGCTTCATCGCCAAGTAGCCTGTGACAGTGACAACGGGAGTGTTCTGAGACAACCCACCAGCCAACGGAAACGTCCACCACGTTTCCCATATGCAAAATTCTGGGTTTAATCCTCTAGGGGCCCAGTTCGCCGTGGTTGGGAAGCGAATAATGCGAACACTACACCATCGCGGTCCTTTGAATTGACTTGGAGAAGCGAGGAGGAAATAAATGTTTGTGTAACCGTAATACGGTTACACAAACAATGCAACAATGCAGTCAATCTGCGATAAACAGGGAGTGATAGCAGGGCGGGTCAACGACTGGGCAGTGACGCTTCGAACACGAAGCGGAGAAGACAGGAAATCAAAAGGCTGGCAGCACTGACGGGCGTCTGTACGTAGGGACACCAGGTCACGCTGCACGAGGTGAAGAAGGAAACGATGTAAAGTGGGACCTTATTCTCTAACTTTTTAAAGACATTTACCGCTTAACTATCTTTACGAGGTGAAATGGTATTCTGGAACTCAATACATATCCATTATGGTTTTCCGAATGGGAGGTCCCCGAGAAAACCCACCTACCAGTGGCATCGTTCGGCACGACTCCCACGTTCGAAAACCCGGGAGCGACTCCACCAGGAATCGAACCCGTTTCGTCTTAGTGGGAGGAGAGATCCTTAGCAGCTGCGCAACTGTGGCCCCCTTATAATAACGAGATATGAATTTAAATTCCCACTTGTTTTGCGAAAACCGAAATACGGATCTCACTGGCATTGGAGCCTTATAAACTTGAAGAAGTATTTACTGGATGTAAGATAATATTTTTGTAAAGTATTACTGCTCAACACTTTCATTAGCTACAAAGTAAATTACTTATTCATCTAGAATGAACAAAAAAAAAAAATATCCAATCCAATAATACAAACAGAAGGCTTTAACTGTTTCAGGCACTTTATTCCTTACTATAATAAAATGAAATTACAAGAGCTATTAGAATATTCTGGTACCTAGGTCTATTACAATATAAGTATATACATAAAAATAATAATTTATTAGATGTATGTTTTACGAGTGCGGACAATAATTGTCCGCACTCGTATGCAATGAACCACTTTTCTCGGGTCTAGGTAGATAAGGACACCCCTCATATAACTTGATATTGTTGTAAATTCTAAATATTTGCATGGAGTGACGAAAAAATCTGTTATATAGTAACCATTTAATGTGTCGTATTTGACTATTAGAGCTGAACGTTGGATTAATATATATGATTAAGAAGGTATTATTTACATATATTAGTATTTTACTCAAAAGCCGTAATGAAAAATTTCCATGTTGTAATAAATACTCAAAAACCAATTTTTGATTTGATAAAAGTCAAGGAGCATTCGATTAGACTTTAAGAAAGGCACATACCAGTGACTTTTAAAATTTTTTCATCTAAAATATTTTATTTTTGGACAAAATGAAAAAGACAAGTCAAATAAATGATAATGTAAGAAAAACGCAAAGTAAAGATGCCATATAAAATTCAGAAGGCCAAAAGTTAAAGCAAGGTTTAACATTTTTTGAAGAAGTAGCAAATGAAGTTTCAATTTGGTTTGCTATTGTGCATACGACGAACACTCTTACAGTAACTATTTAATTGTTTAGAGAATGCAACAAAAGTGTGTTTTGCAATAATTCCTCCCCCTTTCAATGTGTAGTAAACCAATAGTGAAGTTATTTCTCTCTCCTGATACTGGTATAATTTGAAGTTTCGTCGTTAAAGAATGCGCGGGAAATATTGTAGACTATAGGCACCGTGCGCGCCTCTCTGGCAGAGACTGTGGTAACTAATTGCAGGACGGTAGGAAAAGTGACTGCGCGGCGCCAGTTGTCACTTCAAAACGATTAGCAGAATGGATGACTCAAGAAAGCGGAAAGGCAAAGCAATTAGCTGTGTTGTTGTGTGCACAAATACTTACGGAAACACAACCCCCGATGTAGTTTTTTATTCATTTCCAACACGGAAAACTAGAGAGAAGCGACGTAGGCTATGTTGTGGATCCAGGCGGTGCACAGACAAAAGTAAGTAGCGCTACACGGCTTATAAAAGTATTGTACACTTAGGTAGGATGTAGGAAAGACTTTCAATGCACATTTATTTTAATTTGCTGTTAGGTGACAAAATTTATTTTATAAATGACGTCCTAATGAAGCATATTTAACATCGTAAACATTAGTACGTATAATAAATTTACGTATTAGGCTGCCTAGTTCATTGCCGAAATTCCGTGAAAAAAATAATAACGATGGCATTTATGTGATGATAAATAAATATTTATTGGAATATATTCATATCGGTAATTAGTGAATAATTGATTTTCAGTCCTGACGGATCACCTTGGGAACCAACATCCACATCGAGAACATTTTTATTGGAAACAGATGGACAGGACTTTCCCGAATCCAGTTTACGTCCCCAGTATTTTCCCACAAGATTATAGAAAAAAAACCGCCTTATCTCAATTTGTGGGAAGCTTTGAAAGAGCCGAAAAACGAAGGAAGAAAGGAAATGCAAGGTTTGCAGAAGACGAATGCTAAACGAGTGCTGATGTTACGAAACATGAAGTTGCGATACAGACAGATGTCAGTGAAACCATTTCTAGCGATTTAGTTTTTTGTTGCACGATCAGTGGGTGTGAATTGTCTACTCAAGCGTATATTCCATTGCATGTGAAACTTAAGTCATAAGTGAAACGTCACGACAGGAGCTCAGGATCAAATAATACTTTAAATGAAATACTAGGTTCCAGGGATATTCTTCAGTCACAGATGAAACAGAACTACGAGATTTAACAGAAGTGACATTTGTGGTTTTCAATCTGTTGTTAACATTGTTACCAACTGAAACTCAATCGTACAGTAAGATTATCACATAAAATCGCCTGTTCATATTTTTAATGAAAACTGGATTGTCGTATTCTGCTATGAGAGTTACGTTCGGGATTCAGAGTATAACAGTATCGCGCATTTTTACCACAACTTTAATGTAACTGGCATCTACAATGGCTAATTACGTGTTTTGGCCTAGCAGGGAAAGTGTTGTGGAAACGATGCCAGCAGTATTTAAAATAAAGTACTCCAAGTGCAGAGTGATAATTGACTGTACGGAAGTTAAAGTTGAACAGCCACCAAACATTTATCAAAGAGTGTTTCTTTACTCAAATTGCAAGCGTACGTACACAGTTAAGTTCCTAATATGCATTACACCTAGTGGAATAGTGTGCTTCGAATCAAAATGCTACTGTGGCCGGTCGAGTGACACATTTATCCCGACTGTGGGTTGTTGACGTTATTGGAGAGCGGCGACAAAGTAATGGCCGATAAAGGTTTTCCAGGAATTAGAACAAGCCTCTCCGATAAGGGGGTCATTGTTGTTACTCCACCATTTCCGCATGATGGTAAATTGACAGCTGAAGAAGTGGAAACTATCTACAGTGTTGCCAATGTTACATGATAACTGAGAAAGTCAGGTAACATTTAAAAACGTATACAAGTCTGAACGTATTTTGAGTCCCGTTGCAGTGTTATGCAAACTTGTTGTAAACAAACAAGTCACATTTGTCCATACCTGTTATGTTCATTAGTATCTGGTACTGGGTGTAATGCATGTGATTTAGCTTTAATTTAGTGTTTTTCTTTTCGCCTAGATACAAATACTTCACTTAAACATTGCCTGCTTCATCAACTATGTACTTATCCTTACATTAAATTTGACACTTTACTTCTATGACTGCCGTCTGGACTTCCACATTGCCATGGCTGTAATTTGTGAACTATCAAACCACAGCGTAGGCCTACAACTTTAGTATCACGTGTTTTAAAATATTTTTTTATGGATTCAGATTCCATGCCCTTCCCGTATTTCACGTTTCTTGTTGCGACACATTTCAGGCATTTGTCATAAAAATCTATTAAGGAACTCGCCAATGTGTCAAAATCTTGTCTTCTAACTTTAATTAGATGAGCCTTGCTGCTTGCCGAAATGGGGATACGCCTTTCACTAAACCATTCCGGACATTCTGCTTGCTTGCGTGTTCTTAAAGAAATTTCAAGTGCCTTATCATCACTAACACAAACGTTGTTTTCGCAAAACTACTGTTCACATTCATTGAGTGGTCTGAAAATGACGTCACCGCCAAACAGTTATGCATATTTTGTAAGAATTCTGTACTTACATTTTTACACTGATCCATTAGCACTGAATTTTCAACTGATTGTATCAAAATAATTAATTACTTTTCTACAGTTGCGTTCTACATCACTTCTGTTTTCTGCAATCAACATGGTATATCAATTACCGCATTTACATTTAAAGGAGATGCTGGCACCGAAAAATGTAGTTCTTTCTTTGGAATCAAATAACTAATTCTGTTTCCCTTTGACTACTTTTCTTTTGCAGCCCTGGTGGAACTTGGTTCACCCCAGGTTTGTGCGATGTCTGTTTTCGAAGTAGTATTTTCTTTGTTTATGCAATAAACAACTGCGACTACATGTTTACAAGACTTACCAAGTCCAGCCGGGCAAGGACATGTGCTAGCTGTAACCTTTCTTTCACTACCAATCTGCGGGGAAAACACTACGGAAGACATTTACGGATAACAAAAATAAAAGCATTTTGCATATTATTGCAGTACCATAAAGTATGCGAGACATAAACTTACCTCAAGTAACATTTTGTAAGGTGAGACAGTAACAGAAGTTTGCCGAATCACTTCCGCTTTTATTAAATAATATCATCCTACCTTAATTCTTTAACATTATTTACATGATCACTAATACAATGATTTTTCACTTTTAATCAATTGTTCTCACTAATACTAATCCTTTTTATTGGCAGGAACTCACACGTTAATTATGATTGATTGATTGATTTTATAATGTGTTTATTGACACGATTGTTACACCGTACAGCAAGAACAAGGCACTGAAAAGTAAAACGTAACGTGAATGCCAGTGCGAATCTAACGCTCTACTACACGACGGTCGTAAGGGAAAAAACGAGGGGGGGGGGTGAGAATAATAAAGGAAAGGAACGAAATTAAGGGGAAACTAACCAAAACCCCTAACAAGGAGCACGTCAATTATATTTCACACGTGTTTATTGAACAACGAATGTGACGGCACGCCGTGGCTTCCTGCAATTAGTTACGCAGTAAGACACGACGCGGCGCCACCAGTACGATTTTCAGACCCGTGCACGGTGGACACCCGAATTTCGCGAAAAGATTTCACGACCAGTTGTATTTCAAAACACTTTAGCTCAGATCTACTTTCGTGATTAGATCATCTAGATGTTACGCGTCTTTGGAGTCTGCCCGCGAATCACAGACGTACAGTATTAGAGTAACTTAATTATGATTGGCCGGTCAAGTATGGAAATGTCTTCCAAGACACGTTGCCAATAACCAAAAGAAAACAGCTTGTTTGCCCGTAGCGTATTGAAATCTAGCACGTGCGGAAATATTTTTTGCGAAATTCGGGTGTTCTCAACTATAGACTATTCACGGTAAAGTGAGCACTTTTTGAAGCCCTCTCATTTGGAATAATAGTCAATAAATATAATTTATTGTAGCCTCAGACGTTAACTTTCGAGTCCGGTGAAATATATACACTGTGTTTATTACTTACATGGCAATATTTACATATTTTAAAAAATGGTGGAAGGATAAAAAAGGTTGATAGGAAAAAAGTAACTAGGGCGTCAAAAGTGCTCATTTTACCGTGATTAGTATAAACCGTTGTTGACCCATATATACAGTATTTAATGTGGTGCTTGCAAAGATAATTGAGACACAGACATTCGCTTCTTTTTCCCATATATTAAAATAAACGCATGATAGTAAATATGGACATCCAAGGGGGAAAAAAAAACACCCCTACAATGAGCTGAAATATTCGATACTGCAATTCATACTATTTGTTAAACTTTCTCAGCCTGAATACACAATATGTGAGATGGGTATCTAGCTATTTAACCAAATATTAGTACTTAACGATATGAAATACTGATTCTTAAAGAACTATGTTAAAATACGTACATTTGTTTAAACGAATTTTCGGTAACATCAATTTTCTACGCAATTTTCGAAAACAATTACTTCTAGCAAAGTTTTCACAAATTAATTTAGGAATTCAGAAATAATTTCTAATATATGTTTAGAACACAATTCAATCCTTAAGAGGGTGAAAACAAATAAACTACGTTTTCGAGGATTCCTTGACGACGCTTTAACGCGATAAATATATCGTTATCCTGCTTGCTTGAAAATGCTGCCTATATAAATGCCTAGAAATTAATTTCATATATTTTTTTTAATTCAACCCCTTTGAATGCAAAAAGGGGTAAAATGTGTTTTTGAGGACTACTTAATAGGTCATTAATAATAAGATATCGTAATTATTTTTTCTTCAAAAGTTACCTGCATAAATACTTAACAATAAATTTATTTTTTGCAACCGTCTTTCGCAAGGTGTCGTTGCAATCACGCTCGTGTCCTGGTTAAACGTTTGAAGGTGTGATCAGGCATGCCGTTCAGCTAAGGCCTGATCACATCATAACAGCTCGCACGCATAGAGGATGCCTCATAATAAATCTGTAATATTCGGATTTGAGTAGGGGAGGTGGTGGTACTGATGATCCTAAACAATAATGTCGTACCAATATGAGTGCTAACTGTTACCGAGGTGTTCTGTTCATAACATCAATAAAACCTCATACATATACACTGCAGAGCCAACTGGTACACCTGCCCAATATAGTGTAGGGCCCCCGCGAGCACGCAGAAGTGCCGCAAGACGACGTGGCATGGACTCGATTAATGTCTGAAGGTACGCAGGAGGCAATTCACACCATGAATCCTGCAGGGCAGTCCACAAATCCATAGGAGTGCGAGGCGGTGGAGATCTCTTCTGAACAGCACATTGCAAGGCATCCCAGATATACTAAATAATGTTCATGTCTGGTGATTTAGGTGGCCAATGGAAGTGTCTACAGTCAAAAGAGTGTCCCTGGAGTCACTCAGTAGCAACTCTTGACGTGTGGGGTGTCGCATTATCATGCTGGAATTGTCAACGTCCGTCGGAATGCACAATGGACATGAATGGGTGCAGGTGATCGGACAGGATGCTTACGTATCTGTCACCTGTCAGAGTCGTATCCAGACGTATCAGGGGTCCCATTTCACGCCAACTGCGCAACGTGTTTCCAGTCATCAACGCTTTGTGTCGTGCAGTCAACAACGGTACACGAGTGGGCCTTCGTCTCCGAAAGCCCATATCAAAGATGGCATGTTGAATAGTTCGCACGCTGGCACTTGTTGATGCCCCCGCATTGAAATCTGCGCCAATTTAAGAAAGGGTATCACGTATGTCACGTTTAATGATTCTCGCCAGTCGTAGTTTGTCCCGTTCGTTCACGAACTTTTTCCGGCCGCAGCGATGTCGAAGATTTGATGCTTTACCGGATTCCCGATATTCACGGTACACTCGTGAAATGGTCGTACGCGAAAATCCAAATTGTATCGCTACCTCGGAGATGCTATGTCCCATCTCTCGTGCGCCGACTATAAAACCACGTTCAAACTCACTTAAATCTTGATAACCTGCCATTGTAACAGCAGTAACCGATCTAGCAACTTTGCCAGATGCTTGTTGTCTTATATAGGCGCTGCTGACCGCATCGCGTTACTCTGATTGGTTCCATACCTCTGTTATTTGCATACGCACGCCTATGCCAGTTTTTTTTGGCTCTCCAGTGTAGAACACACCTATCATCAAACACTCTACACCAAATGTTGACTGAAAATTTCGTTTCTAAATTAGTTTCCACATTGCCATTGGGTTCCTATAAACCTGAAAATGATTCTTCAGTAACTGTTCATCAAGTTCCCGGTGAAATAAACCTTGTTAGTGGAAAATTTCAACTAGTAATAGTATTGTAAATACCTGTTTCTTCCCCCGTCCTCCTCGGTAAGATGTACGCACTGTACACAATTATGCTACACCATATGTGAATTCGTGGGGCACCGAAATATGCGCATTGTGCTTGTTGTCAAGTAATGATCTGCCATTTACATAGTGCTTTCTACTTTGATAAACATTTTGTGCTCCCGTTGCGCTTTTCAATGATGCGCATGCAAAAATGGTATTCAATTCTCAACATAAGTAAAAGGCGTACAAAAAAAAAAAAGAATCTTTACTCGGTGCTCTGCCCAACTTAAATCGTCACTGGTATTCTTTAACGGCTGTACNTACAAAAAAAAAAAAGAATCTTTACTCGGTGCTCTGCCCAACTTAAATCGTCACTGGTATTCTTTAACGGCTGTACTGGAACTGCCATCCCAGCATTTACGAACACAGTGTCTGCATACTCTGTGGATGTGAGAATGTTTTGCTGCGCATGTAAGGCATGTGACGTGCAACAAGTAAGAAAATAGTAATGATAGCTCACCAATGGCCAAATTCATCTCCACTGTATCATCACGTTTACACCACTGTCTGCAACAATTTAAGTTACCACNTACAAAAAAAAAAAAGAATCTTTACTCGGTGCTCTGCCCAACTTAAATCGTCACTGGTATTCTTTAACGGCTGTACGGGAACTGCCATCCCAGCATTTACGAACACAGTGTCTGCATACTCTGTGGATGTGAGAATGTTTTGCTGCGCATGTAAGGCATGTGACGTGCAACAAGTAAGAAAATAGTAATGATGGCTCACCAATGGCCAAATTCATCTCCACTGTATCATCACGTTTACACCACTGTCTGCAACAATTTAAGTTACCACNAGCTCACCAATGGCCAAATTCATCTCCACTGTATCATCACGTTTACACCACTGTCTGCAACAATTTAAGTTACCACCAGAAATCGCACACAGCGCCACGGAGTGAGCAAACGTCATCACGTAATATTCGGCGGAAAACTACTAATCATGGCACGTTATACTTTGATAACCATGAAAATGATGACCTAGGCTTAACAAAAACTTTTTGACGAGAATACGTCTTTAAAATCAGACCGAAACTTTGGGCACCAGGACAGAAACGGCTATTTAAAATTTTCAGGGTGATCCATTCCGATATTATAACTTCGTGACTAATAACACGGTTGAATTAAATGTGGTCTCATTCGAATGGTATACAACCACGATGCTAGCATGACCCTGAGGTCACACAGTGCATGGGCGTGGTTTGGGTGGGGCCCGCGGTGACTGATGACAGTTTCGGGCGTGTGCGAAAATTTCTGGGAGCTATATCTTGTGATTGCGATGTGATAGCCCATTGATTTTGGTGCCGAACGGGAGATCCCTTTTAGATGTCTATATGAGCCATAAAACCAATTATTCATTTCGTTACTTTTATTTCATTCCCATATTCCAAAGAAAATATTTCGCTCTAACGCAGACGTGTTTACGTGAAACACACGGCTGTGTCACCGATAAAGCTACACCCCAATATTTTTCCTTAGAATTCTCAGTGTAGTAAATTTGCGGTTTCTTCACACTTTTTAAATCTAACCTTTGAAATTACCCCATGTATGACATGTTAGGTTATTTCCTAGATACGCCATGTATCACAGGCGTTTTAAACATCTATTAACATGTAAGTATGCTCTTTTTTGTTAAATTAAAACTTCAATTATATTTTATTTATAATTTATAATATTTCATTTATAATTAATATGAATAAACACAGCGATAAAACAGGTAGGTTGGTAATACCTAGTAAGAAATAGCTCTCATGCAAAATATTATTACACTGAGTGCGCACGAATACGGTGCGCTGTCCCTTTAGTGTAATTTTCTAGACTTGGTTAAGCTTTGTTTGCACGAGGCGGAGGGATACCCTGGAAGTAGAACTTTAGCAGGGATTCAGAAAAGTTAGAAGTAACCGTAAATTGATTATATTATTACATCCGCGAAAACTGCAAATTCTTCCTTAACAAGACGGACTTTGGTCCAGAACATGTAACTACAGACGTGTGGGTTGTGGAAAGGACTCTCACTGGCGACTGACGAGACGATGTGTCGGCAGGGCCACCACGCCTGCCGCTGTGGGGCAGCTACTGGTTCATCTACCTCGCCAACTACCGCTACACGTACAAGGCCCTGGCCGCTCTGGGTCGCCTGTACCGCACCGCCGTGCTGGGGCTGCACATCGGGCCCTTCCCCACCGTCGTGCTGCTCGACCACTCGTCCATCAAGGAGGTGTTCGATAACCCGGACTGCCAGGGCCGGGTCCAGACTTACCTCACCCGCAACCGCTCCATGGGCAAGACTCTCGGTACGCACGCAAGTATTATAAGAACTGCTTTCTGGTCGGCTAGGTGAATGTTGAAATCATAAATGTCTGACCAATGAATTTATTTCTTTTCGTCCTTCTCACCACAGTGGGTTGGAACCGCAAAGCAACCAACTAATCTACAGAAACTACACTACTGTGTATTGCGTCGAACTCTTATTTTGGGCTACACATTTTAAACCTATCGCACTTTTATTGCAAACATAACAATACTCATTAAAGCACAAAATACGATGAAATGTACATGCTACTTTATAAACCGAGCGTATACGGAAGAACACGAACATTAACGAATCTAGGAAACACATCTTCACCAAGGTTTACGTCGTCCAGGCGACTTTGCGATTATTATGTTTTTCCCTACTGTTCATCCCGTGGAAAACTGGCACACGTGATTTTAAGAGCTGACATCCAATACATTTTATAATTAGCCATTCAAGACTGGCAGCGCCTCATTTTCTCAAACGCTTCTATATTTTTTACGTGCTTCTCACANTTAAATGTACATGCTACTTTATAAACCGAGCGTATACGGAAGAACACGAACATTAACGAATCTAGGAAACACATCTTCACCAAGGTTTACGTCGTCCAGGCGACTTTGCGTTTATTATGTTTTTCCCTACTGTTCATCCCGTGTAAAACTGGCACACGTGATTTTAAGAGCTGACATCCAATACTTTTATAATTAGCCATTCAAGACTGGCAGCGCCTCATTTTCTCAAACGCTTCTATATTTTTTACGTGCTTCTCACAAACCAATTAAAAAATCAACGATCTCAGTAAACGTAAGGTTGGCTTGGCACAAAGCAAGGAGTGGAACAGGGCAGGAACTGCTTAACGATCGCGTTAAGTCACAAAATTATCATTGTATAATATGCTACATATTATAAGTGAAATTATTTTTCTTAACATCTAACAGTAATAATTTGAGAAAAGGTAATAATTGAGTAATAATTTGGCCGTTCATAAGTTTAGAATGTTTAAACATGAATACACTTTACAGTGTTTGCCGGCAGAAACCATTTATCAATTTTATTTTCTATTAAATAAATTGTATATGTGACTCCATCACTTTAACATAAAGCTGTTATCACGCCAACAGTAAATAGAAAAGTGTTAAGGATATAAACAAAAACTTATTATTCGTGATTTTCTGTAAAACTATAATATTTTGAGTATTTAAAAACTTTTTAAAATAATTTTTATTAAAATTTTTACCTACAAATATGAATAATGTAATTCCTAAGTCTGTCAGTCACTGTCATTTTGACTAATGTATGCATTAGCTTATAAGGATAACATGTTACGGAATATACTTAGTTACCTGTTAAATTGCTATATTATAATGTTTATTATCTATTTTCGAGTAACTAGCTACTAATGGATCCCGAAAAGGAAGAATCCCTGCTGTTTCTCGGTAGAACCCATTTTTTAAAAGGTTTTTGGGCTATTTTTCCGTGACCTACAGACGTAATTATCTCAGTATTAATGTGTAAAAATTTATGAAAAAAATGGCGATCAATGAAATTGGGAGACACTTCAAGAGGAGGCGTATTATTATTTTTATCTGTCCTAAATTATAAAACACAAGGTTTTAATAATCAAAAATGAAGTAAATTTATAGGTATTTATTTTTGTGGGCTAAGTTTAAAAATGTAGCATTGGGAAATAAAGCAATGTTTGTAACAGGCTGAAATTGGTACGATATAAGAGACTGGTTTTCTATATCGTACTACCTATGTCCTAAATCGTACCACGACATTATTTATGAAACCAAATTTGAGAGAACCACAGAAAATGTAATAACACATCTGATCATTGAAGTGGGTATTAAATACTAATACTGTTTAGCTTTTTCTTTGGTAAATTAAAAAAACAAATTAATTATTTACAAGCTACACAAACAACATTATTCAGTTCTGATTTAGGCCCATACAATTCTCATAAACCCAGAATGAGCACACACTACACTAAACCATGTCTTCCACAAAAGTTTCTTCACGCACCAAACAATACCATTCATCACTTTGTATTTCGATGCCAATAGGAATATCGGGTTGTGTCTAAGTTGATGGCGGGTCTAGATCGTGATATAGGCCTTGGTTTCTTCGCGTGGATGAAGAATGTTTCTTCGTTTCACACCCGTTTGTCTTCTTCTGTTTGAGTACTGGGCTGTGATAATTGAAGGTCTTTGGTTTGTGCACTGCGGTTTCCATTTTTAACTTTTTAACTTTCTGTGCCAGTTACAACTCCTTCGCTAACTCCAAATCGTTTTTGGACAGACTGCTTGTCAAAACAACTGCCCGGTGGCTCTTTGCCAACCTACATCGTTTCTTGGGTCAAGGAATTGGTGAAATTTATTCAATAGCCACGATAGACACGCTGAGCTTACACGAAGAATCTTAGGGTCAGTTGCAACACTTGATATTTCAATAAAAATGACATTGTTTTAATTTTAAATGAGAGGCATCTTCAGTAGGCATTGACGATGCATACAAATCAGCATTTTCATTGAGCGGTGTAGGATATTATGTTTGGTTAAGTTACTCGGCTGGTGAAAAGTCGCATTATTTAAACAAAGTGGGGTCAAATGGCCAGATTCCAGGGCATCGAAATTCTTTGATAGAGTTGACATTTGTTGCCGCCTTCCCATATGCTTCTGCTACTAGCGTGACTACATGGTACTGTGTGACACAGCCCAGGATTGGTCCGCAGCCGATTCTCAATTACTTGTGAATAATATCCTTGCAAGGGTTTGAAAAATATTTTGTCTTTCTGAATCTGATGGGTTGTATTGTCAGGTGACTACAGCATTATAACTCCAGCTTCTCATGCTATTAGTAAAATCTCCAAATTCTTGGAATGGGTTGCGTGTCCATTTACAAGTAGAAGAACATTGTAAGCATTAATTTTTACAGTAGCGACGAAGTGTTTCTACTGTCCGAAGTGTGCGCTATTTATGTAGTCGGATTCTGACACTTCAACTAAACCATTAGATGGATCCCCAACTTACAGTTTGTAAGACATTCTCATTCTCTTAAAAATTAACATTGGAGGAACGTATGACATTGACGCATTTGCGTAACACACCACAGTCGTGTTTGTACCTCTTTCCCCACTTGAGACAGTTCCCACCTGGTGTTTTCCTTTGTGAGCTAGATCTTCTTGACATTTGTTTTGTACAATACCAACGCCAGTTTAATCCACATTAGATAGGCGGGTGGTATCGATCTTGTTTTAAACAAAAATTTTCTTTAAAATGTCGAAAAATTCGTTAAAATTTTCCTATTGAACCTTCTTGCTCGAGCCATGGATGTTGCTACTGGTTCACGTAATGCCAACCCTGTATGAAGAGCTCGGAAGGCATAAATTCACTTTTTACCCGCCATTTGAGTATCCCGGTTAAAGTTACGTTGGAAGTGGTTGTGGTCTGCTGTCTGATATGCTAGCTCGCGTACATCATTGATGGCGACTTCAAAAAGTTCTTCGAATTAAAAAATATGTTCAACCAGTAGGTTTTCGATTTCAAGTGGCAAGGTAGTAGTGCGTCCAAGCTCTTCCGTACCGTCGTTAGCAATAACGTTTTTATAGTCCAAGTGGCGCTTTAGCGTTGGTTTTGGAATGCCGTACTGGCGGCAGCACTCGTTGAATCCCATGCTCTCATTTCTGAACGCTGCGAGGGCCCTTTGCATATCTGATTCATTCCAAGTCCCAAATTTTCTTTTCGCCATTCTGCAACATACAATTCACATGTGAGTTATTTGTGTTTTATTTGTAAGTTATTTAATTTAAATAAATAAAGTGCAGGTATGGAACTTGAAATTATGTGAGTTCTCAATTCATACCGGTACGAATCAGGAACCCCATTCGTGGTACGATTTAGGCAGCTGCATACAACTTCAATCATTATGTTATTTCTAAGATAGAACTGGTGCCTCGCTACAAAGCGACGAGCCGTTCCGTTCAATATTAGTTGTACCACAATGATTACTGCACGGAAATACAATTACCTACACTTACCTTGGAGGGCTGTGGGTTTTACATATGGAGTTGAAAAACTACACCAACATGCACTCAAACAATATAACTGTAATAAATACTCAACAAATGCTTACACTAGTTAGCTGTTTTCGTGGACTACTCAGTACATCTAGTGGTTCAAATCTTAGCCGCGTGAGCGCTCCACTAGACCTACTTTATTGAAAACCAGTGGTGGTCCAATTAAGGCGGTGATACCATTTCGGCAACTTTCTCCTCTATAGATACAGCGTCATCGGCAACGCGGTAAGGCCCCTGCGCGGATTCGCGTCTAGTGCACTAACGTTGCGGAAATAATTCTGTTTTACACCCTTTTAGACTCAGTAACTTAACAGTTATTTCTTTCACTATCATTGATCATGGAATTGTATACCACCAGCCTGAGAGAGAAACTTAATAGTAGACTGGGCTAGTTGAAATTTGAGTTACATATCTAATTAATAACCGTGAGATTATTTACTTATTACAAACTTGTTAAGGTTTTAATGAATTTTTGACGTTATAAAAATTGATTTTAAACATTTTCTTTGCAATTAGTTATAGAAAGAGTAACTGACAAATTTTAATAACTCAAACAAATCATCTAGTATATTTTTTCATTTGTTCCGTTTGAAGTAAATGAACTGATCCACTTTCAAAGAATTTTTTTAATATAATAAATCTATATTAATTTTATCTGGCCTATATACACGGTGTAAAAAATAGTACTGTAGATTGTAACACCAGTGTTGCGTAAAGAAGTGAAAACTGAGAAGATAACATACCGGTAAACGTTTTATTAAAAACCCACTTTTGATAGAAGTGGCCCCATAAATCTGGCTCTGGCGTATGACCGTGTGTGGGGCACCGCACCAGCTACAAAGCAGTGCTGTGACAAAGGCAATCAATTATGAATTGCATAGTTCCAGATGTGATACATAATTTAATGACAATACACATTAATACACACCGCTTACAGTAAAAGCATCCTAGCCGAAATAGCAACCCTCCATAGGGGTCCACACCACTTTGTTAGACAGGCGGGATTCACATTAGATGTCCAAGGTGTTAGCCGTCAATTCACTGGCATGCGGCCACAGAATGTTACCTTGCACATTATTCAGTATTTCCTCATCAAATGCAGTAATGTCGGCAATAAATTTAATCACCATATATGCAATATGATACGCTAGATTCATGGGTCCGCTACGACCAAACGGTTAGTCATAATACAAAATTACCCGTATATTTTCGTCACAGTGTTCATTTCTATATACAACTTCGGTGTTACACCCCGCCATTATTTTACAAGTTGTAGCTATATATTTTTCTCATTAAGAAAGATGCTAGCAATAAACAACCCTAAACTTTTGTTGCAATTAATTTAATGGAGTTTCCCTTACCCCAGCCTGTTTCCTATCTTCCGGTGGTTCAAGCGCATTTTTCTTTACCTCGTATACAATCTTAGGTGCTATTGTGGCCGTATATACCTTCCAGATATAAGTCCCCCCTCCTCCCTCTCTCCACATATTTTCTGACAATTTCCATCTTGATTTTGGTGTTGGCAACGCGATTGTGACCTGGGAAAATAGTGACTTTACAGGGCCTATAGTGCTTTCTCCCCCCCCCTCTCACACACACTCACCTCCAACACACACACACACACACACACAGGCCCTGTAGGAACAATAGGCTACGAGGCAGGGGTTCTTTGGTGTGAATCCCAAGAAACGCATTTTCTTTCTGCTGCAGATGGCATACGCTGGCCATCCTGAGAGGCAGTTCCCTATTAATGAATTTGCTAAGCAAAATTTTGATATTTATTTACTATTTTAGGAAACACCAAAAAGCTTAAATTTACATTTTTCAGTTAATATTTTATTTTAATTTAAAGTGATTTAAGTTAACTCAGATTGTCTAATTGATGCAAGTCCTGTAAAACAATAATATATATAGTGTGTTCGGAAATTAAACGCCCAAACTATGTAAGGTGATTCCCTTTGAAAAATAAAGTAAAAAATATAAATAGGACACCATAAACCTAAACGGAATATTAAAGGAGATATGATACTGTGCAAATTGAGTTTCTAAAACGTATTTTCGCCGAATGCCTTGCACTTTTTGCCAGCGGTAGGGATGGAGGCGATTTACCCGCAGTACGTCCCACACGGTTGAATGGGACACGCCTATTTGGCGCGCTATGAAGCGTGTACTAGTGGAGGGCATGTCGTTGATGTGCTGACGTGTCACTTCCTCAAGCCGATCAGTGNTATCACTTCATCAAGCCGATCAGTGTGCACAGACCGGGCACAGCCAGCATTACGAATGTTTCTCTGCAACATGGAAAGCATAAGTCACCTTTCTGCTGCGGACTTTGTAGGCGTTATACAAGGCATTCGGTGAAAATACATTTTCAAAACCTAATATTCCCAGGATCATGGTATACGGTGTCCTGTATATTTTCGACATTATTTTTCATAAGGAATCACCTCCCGTAGTTTGGGCTTTTTATTTCCGAATACCATGCAGTGCAAAGAGTTTCATTTGTAAAAACACTGGAAGTTGTAATTNTGTCACTTCCTCAAGCCGATCAGTGTGCACAGACCGGGCACAGCCAGCATTACGAATGTTTCTCTGCAACATGGAAAGCATAAGTCACCTTTCTGCTGCGGACTTTGTAGGCGTTATACAAGGCATTCGGTGAAAATACATTTTCAAAACCTAATATTCACAGGATTATAGGTATACGGTGTCCTGTATATTTTCGACTTTATTTTTCATGAGGAATCACCTCCTGTAGTTTGGGCTTTTTATTTCCGAATACCATGCAGTGCAAAGAGTTTCATTTGTAAAAACACTGGAAGTTGTAATNCGTAGTTTGGGCTTTTTATTTCCGAATACCATGCAGTGCAAAGAGTTTCATTTGTAAAAACACTGGAAGTTGTAATTTTCTAGACAAATTCTTAGCATATTTTAAAAGTATCACCCATCATTTGAAGTTTATTGCTATTTTTTATTGTTTAAAATCTATTATGACATATTTTATAATGTGTCAAGAGCGCTAGTCTCGCAAAATGGGTGTCCATTTAATAAACGTACACAATTAAACTTAAAGTGTGGTGAGTGTTGCCTACCTGCACACAAGTCATTCGATATTCAACAAATGTTTTGCGTAAAACCTTTCATACAGGGGGTCAGGATGGGGGTTAGTAAAATAATACAGGGCGATTTATTGTTAATTCTTACATTCTGAACAAAAATTCGTAGTTGGAAAACTGTTACGTTCACATATGACAACTACTTGATATTAGCAACAAGTTTTGCGGTGGTGACAGAACTTCATCCAACTACGCATCATCATATTAAACCATTGTTGTAATACACTGAAGAGCCAAAAAAACTGGTACACCTGCCTAATATCGTGTAGGATCCCCCGAGCACGCAGAAGTGCCGCNTTACTCTGATTGATTCCATACCTCTGTTATTTGCATACGCACGCCTATACCAGTTTTTTTGGCTCTTCAGTGTATTTACAATGATCTTGTATTTCGGCTCCATATGCAGAGCCTTCTGTGTCGCTTTAGTCCAGAAGTGGCGAGGTAATCGCAGCCGCGGGTTGTCGGTATTATCGGGATGTATACAAGCTGTGTGTGTGTAAAGCCCCTGTCACACTGTCAAATTTTCATCCTTCAACTATATTTGACAATAAAATTTGAAGACAAAAACGGCCATCAAATTTTTCCTTCCAACAAAATTTATCAAATAATCTTGAATGTGTTTCTGCCCCTGTCACACTGTCAAATATTTTTACTGGGAGGATCCAATCTGAATTATTATTTTTAAATTATTTTCATAGTGAGATATTGCGTTTGTTTTTCTATGCACTTAATTACAAGAAGAAGTGTAAAGACTGTTGTAATTTACTTTCGCTTCTTCACTAAATTCAAATTTTATTTATCAGGGATGTTTCCTACACAATGAAATTTAATGCCTCTGAATTTGTAATATTATGCACAATATTGACTTAAAATAGCATTCATATCTAGAAAGCCAGTACTTTAATTATATTCCTAACCTACTTCGTTTTCAGAAATTCTTCGTCATTTTGAAGTTTCTTGACGTCCAATTTTGTCGTGCACGATTCTAATTGGCTGAGACCATCAAACATCAAAGACATTTTAGAACCGCTTCAATCAAATGTTTGATGGAAACTGAAGCCATTTATCTTTCTCAGATAAATATGGTGGCGTTTTACCAAACTTATAGGAAGCAGTTGAACGGGAAAATTTGACAGTGTGACAGGGACTTTAGAAATGTCAGTGGCAACGACACTGTGGTATTGCGGCAGGCCTGATCTTCACGGACGGGGAGATGTGGAAGAACCAGAGGCGGTTCATGTTGAGGAACATGAGGGACCTGGGCTACGCGAGGCGTTCCCGCAGCTTCGAGGACGTGGAGCGACAGGAGGTGCAGGACCTGCTGGACCTCATCAGCGGCGCCAGGAAGGACGAGGTGACTAAACCGCGACTCCGCTCACTCGCCCTTACAAAAGCACTACAACACACACGTTCGTTTGTAACCACTATAGCCTTTACTTCTTGTTTAGTATCTGTTTGGAAAGCTCCTCGTGAGAGTTCCAGATAAAGCAAGGGTTTCTGACTTATTTGAGTTTTAAATGTCTCGTCTTCCAACTGCAGCGTCCCGTGTACCTGTTGGGCGAGATAAATTAACAGTGCACGATTATGGTAAGACATGGTTTTAATCTTCTTAGTCATCATCGGACTCAAACATTCATCAATTATATTAAATTAAATTATAGCACTGTTCTTTTTATTAAACATATCTTAAATCACTTTGTTAACAACTAAGGTATGTAGTTATATACATTAACATGGAAAATACTTAAAATGTATATTGTTATTCCCATCTAAAATAATCAAAATAAAACTTTTTTCATCACATTTATTACAAGTGTCATTAAAGGTTAAAAAAATTAATGAACCTAAGAAAACCACATATTTAATTGTCTAGCACACTACATAAAAATGTCAGGTGTTTATTTGAGGGAACTGTGAACGAAGATGTATTCTGCTCAAGGCATGTAACCAGATAACACTTCACTTTCTAGGCACATTCTTGGCCTCGTTATGACTTGTCAAGTGACGCGCCAACTCTGAGGCCACTAGCCATCGAACCAAAACACTAATGGGAAGTGAAAAAAAGAAAACTCATTGCATAAAAATATCCCATTTCCAACTGTTTACGTGAAATATTAGCATTGTTAAGCAGTGAGTGACTCACATGGGTCCGACCACTGACAATAAAACCATAATTTTATGTATGTATAGATGCACTGCTACAGTCGTGTTCAAATGTTAATTATAATGAGAATACCAGAATAATGAAGAAAGCAAAGGCGAGTGAAAGGCGTAACGGTTGAACACGGAACGTACGACAATTTCATCATGCTCGTTACATAAGTCACGGATACTGCCAGCTTCTATTAGGCGCATGGTCGAACAGGAAACAACACGCACGGCACCAGACCCGTAGAGTCGCATTCGCATAGAGTCGCATTCGTTACTGTCCTCGCAGTGTGACGGTCTCGTGGGAAAACGTTAACTGCAATGGCATAATGATGCCAGGTGTGCACACTTTCGCAGGGGAGAATAATTGCAAGTCTGTAAGTTGGCCAGACACAAACCGATATCGCAGCTGCCTAGAATGCGCCGCAAAGAGTTATATATTGGTTTTGGCGATGGTTCCTAGGCACAGGAGGCACCCCCCCATATGCCACAACAAGCCCGATGTATAGCCTTTAACTGCTAAGAAAAATTAGCGAACGCCTGCAAGACTGCTTTCCGCACAGCTTGCAGCTCCTCCTAGTTTTTCAGTTTCTCGGTAAACTGTGTACTGGAGGTTTAGGGCAGGCGGTCTTTACGCAAGTCGTCCAGCAGTGTGTATCCCGCTTACTACAGTGCACGGACAGGTCCTTTTACATTGGAGTCAGTGACATCGAAATTAAACGCTGAATGGATGGAGGAACGCGCTCTTCACAAATGAGGTACGATTCAGTTTACTGAATGATTCCCGTCTTATAACGATATCGAGAGTAAGTGGAATCTGGTTCACTCCCAGGAATATTGGAAGCAGATATCATGATCAGTGGGCTTACGGATTGGTTCATCTTGGTCGGTGGTACCAAAGAGGTACCAAGACTAGATACTGCAGCCGCGTGCACGACTTTCCCGAGGTGCAGTTGGCGCAGACTTCATATTTGTGGATGATAATGCATGCCCGTATATAGCTGTTTTGTGGACGAATTTATCGAAGGTGAAAATACCCAGTTGCCATCTAAATCAGCAGGGTATGGGTATTAGAGAGACGTTTTGCTGCACATCAGCCTGTATCGAGGACACTTCACGACGTCCACGCTGCTCTTCGGGCGGAATGGGATAAGCTACCACAAGAACTCTTGGACAACCTCGTAGACACATGCCACGCCTCTGCGCGGTGTTTGTGGCTATATGGAGTAGCCGAGGTCCTTAATAGTCGCTCTGTTATTGTGAAGAGATAGTCACGTTTTGATATGTTTTGCCTGTTTGTACCGTTGCCATACTAATGCGAAGTTTCGTCTTATGTTGTCTATCAAATCTTTCTCGATTCACATGTACAATGATTTTGTGGCATTTTGTTATTTCTTTTAAAATAACACTGGCGTTCTTCATTATGCTTATATTTTGGGTGAGAGTTAATATTGTATCGAATTATTAGCATGTAATGTCGTGACAGGGTAATTTAAATAGATAACTTACTACAGGATGCTTTATGTCGATTAGACAATGTGTCATAGATTTAGAGCTGCAAGAGAGCGTCATTTATGTATTTTCACACCATGACTCCCTAGTAAGAGCTTATTCACTCTGGGACATCTGTGACGGTCACTGCAGATATAAACATACGTTTTGAATTGGAACATTCACACCATGGACTGAAGATAGGGTTGAATGATCTTCATCTTTTGCACATGTTCTTAACATTGGCTCACTTATTGCTATAAGAACGGGCAGAATCACGCGTTCAGACAGTGACCTGCCGTTTGTTTACATTTAGTTTTACAACAAATTGACGTTCTGACAAATGTATTACGTAATGGTTCATTTGATTACATCGTAGTTGTATTAAAAACTTTATTAAAATAAGTGTGCTAACGCATCAAAGCACTTAAACATCTGAACATTATGCCAACTTTAGACGAAGTCACGTGTTTTTGGTACTTCTAATGGGGAAAAAAAAACTTTCGTTCACTGTTGTGACAAAGCGATTGTTACTTTGCAGTTGGCACACGAGCACACTATACCATATTCCTTGTACGGTTCACAGCTGGACATTGCAGTGTCTGGCACAGTTGCAGTGACGGAATGTCTCACTTTCACCACACGAGACGGGTGAGATCAGCGTTTACGTGACATTCACCGCTCGATATATATTTATTTGGCCTACCTAAACTGTTTTTTTTTCCATACTGAGACACTGGTCACGCATGCATCATTGCTGATTAGCTAACAGCGTGTAACCATTTATTCACTGGACATGCATTTGACCACGATGACACATTCCTTATTTTCTAGTTACAAGTTTTGATTTGATTCAATCTGAATAATTTATAAGTCGAGAAGAAAGTTTTCTTCCTGTTTGTGAAAAATGCTATTATTGTGAAGAAACAGTGAAATGCTTAACAGGAAATTATAGAGAAGTTTGTACTTGATCTAGATAGTAAAAGTCACACACACACACACACACACACACGCACACACACACACACATATATATATATATATATATATATATATATATATATTAGTGTGGCCTGTATATGGCAAAAATTTTTTTTTTTTGGAATTTGCTAACTACCATGGCTTACTCAGATACGAAATTTCGCCCTTGTACAACGACTTTAACCCCTTGCCGACTAGGCCCCAAAGTCTTTAAAAAATAGTCCTTTTTTACTCCTCCGTGATATGTGGCTAGATCTTAGCACAATTTTATTTTTAGGTATTATATGAAACTAAAACAACAATGAACACTAGATAAGTTTATTACACACAAAAAAAAAACTAAAAAATTAATGTGGATGTTTTTTTTTTAAAGTCTCCTATACAGTTTTCTGTGTTCTTGAACACAGCGTAAAAGATACTGCTTCTGTTCTTCCTTAGCTGTGATTTTTCCATGAAGTTCTTGCTTACAGCTCTTTCAGCTATATCATTGACTGCCTTCAGAGAAAAACCCTTTATTTTCGCTTCCGCAAAAGCGGCATTTTCTTCCCACGACGAAGAGATTTCTTGAAGAAAACTGCTCTCAATCTTTAATCGTGAAAACAGATTTTTGCTTTTTACGGACACCGCTCTCTTTAGGACTCCTGACATCCAAGCCAGGTAATAATTTGCCATCCCAATGAACGGTGACTACATCAGGCACACCATATTGAAAATAAGTCTTTATAGCTTCAGCTCTTGCCTTCCTCATCTGAGATTGAATACTTTGAATTGATGATTTGTTAGTTGGATATTCGTCGATGCTGAGACCTAGCGCTTCCACTGTAGCCTGAAAAATGTAGACGGAGTCCCTAATGCTCAGCTGGCATCTTTCCAAAGCAGCTATCAGTTACGGTGAGACAAAATTCTTTTTTACTCTTTTTCCAGACATTTCAGCCGCTACAAGCGTTTGATGTCTCAGGCAAAGACTCTTCGTCAGAGCTGAGAAAACTACCATGTAGTTCTTGATGTGATAACTCGTGCGATGTAGAAGAAGTATATGCAGCTAGTTTTCTTTTTTATTCTTCCACCTGGTTCTCTCTGTCTCTGCAATAACATTTTATCTTACTCTGTTTTCATTCTTTCGAGGGCATCGGCGTGTGCGATATCAAATAAGTTATCCAAATCCGTTTGGAATTTTTCCGCCCGCCGTTATTAACATCTTGGGATTTCGTGCAATGTTTTTGAAGCTCCCGCGACACATGATAAAGATCCACAAGTTTCGTTACACAGCTTGGAAGTGATTTTGTGGGCATTCTCGCCTTTTCCCAAAATTATGCACTCGCGAATAACAAGATTTGCGCTATCACTTATAGTCAATTTAACTTCTCGAGTATTAAAAAACCAAACTGCAAGAACTTGTCGATATTACGATAGCTTTGCACCCGTTATTTGGTGGTTTGCTTCCCGACTAAGAAAATACTTTTTTTAGCACTTCGTAATTCCACTGACATCTTCGAACAATAAAACAATCTGCGTGTTAATGTCGCTACGTACTAATGACAACATGACAGCATTATAATGACAACAAAGTGAGTGCGCGCTGCTTTTCTAGCGTAACTTGTATGAGCATGTTCCGATGCAAGTCGGCACGGGTTGTAGTGCTCCAAATGAGTTGAAATTTGCTGTGCGAATATTTTATAGCAAAAAGAAAATAAATAGACCCTATGCGTAACAAAATTTACTTCTTAAAAATTAAGGGACACCCTAATATATATATGCAGGATGATTCTAAAATCATGGGACAAACGTTGAGGGGTGGTAGAGCTCACTAAAACAAACAATTATTATATAGGAATATATGAGCGGGAGTGACGCGTTGAGGCACAAACACAAAAATAACACATGGAATGCAACACATTGTTTATTTACAACGTCGCCGCTAAATGCCTTTTTATAGCAATATTTATAATAATTGCTCAAAATTGCTACCACCGACAGTAATGCAAGCTTGGTAGCGTCGGTGGAGTGATTGGCGAACATATTCAAATACGCCGGGTATTTCACGCACGCCACCATTGTCAGCCAATCACGCCATATGTAGAGGTCGCCAAGCATGCGTGACTGTTGGTGAATGCATTTCCAGCAACTGTTTTAACATTTTCTGTACGGAATCACTCGTTAAGTATGCTGCTAATGAACATTTTATGTTTCCGTTAATGTGTTATGTTTTTGTGTTTGTGCCTCAACGCGTCACTTCCGCCCATATATTACTATACAATAATTGTTTGTTTTAGTGAGCTCTACCACTCCTCAATGTTTGTCCCATGATTTTAGAATCATTCTGTATATATATGTGTGTATATATGTATGTATGTATATATATATATATGAGCGTGTGTATGTGTGTATTTTTTATTTTGAAATATTTCAAACTTACAGTTTTATAACGTTGCATTGATTCTTATGCTAGCAGTGTTCCAAATCATTGATCCAGAATATTTTGCCATCAAATCCTGTTACCTTCACTGGGTTTCTAATATGAAACGGTTGTTTCTGTAACACCCTCCCTTTTTTCTCTGTAGAGAATGTTGTATATCCAGTGATATTGGTTGCTAATCAAAACGGTTACTAATATGTATATATATATATATATATATATATATAT
>NQII01000408.1:231484-296047 GCA_002778355.1 Clitarchus hookeri | reverse complement strand
AAAAGTAGGAATAGGCTGATATGGAATGCGTGCTTCTTGCAGACAGCGCTGAAGGACAGCTACCTGCGCCTGCCACAGGCGTTGAGTATTGGCGGCGCCAATGCTCTGTGCCACGCTGTATTCGGGGACCGCTTCCTGCCAGCAGAGCACGACAAGCTGTACCAACTGGCGGAGAAGTGCTGCTATGCCATGAGAGAAATAGATGCCACAGGCGGAACCCTCGCCATCACTCCCTGGCTCCGTCACTTCGGCCACCACCAGTTCGGGTTGAAGGGCTTTCTCTATGGCACCACTGCCACCACACGCTTTTTCCAGGTCAGTGCTCACTGTTACACACGTCGCCTACAGTAACTGGTCGCTAAGACTCCAGCCACTGAGGCGTCACAGTTTGGGTTACATTTCACCAGCTTCGCCACTCTATCATTCTTCATATGTGCCCTTTGCTGACCTATCTTACGATTATCATTCACAAATACCCCGTCATTCAAATTCTGTATCATCAGCTAAATATACTTTTTGCATGAAACCAGTGTGATGTATGTAGAGCCATTCCTGATGAACTGCGAGCAGAAACTAATTATTACTTGATAATGCAGGCGTTTTATACTGTACTTGTTTAGGCAAAACTTTGCATTTTTTCATGGTAATTTATAGCAGTGTTCATAGAAAATGGGTCTAACTGGGAAGAATCCGTTTAACTAGTAAAGTAAAACCTCATTATTCCGGTCCTCGTTGATCCGGATCTCCGTATAATCCGGATTTTTTAAATTTAATGTTCACATAGATAATATGTAATATGAAGTGGATTGACTCACCAGCTATAAATAGCTTTGACTTGACCTTGAATCCCTACCCATCACTTCCCCTCCCCCAATCTCCTCCGTTTTCCTACTGTTTTCCAATGCACTTGTCATTTTGTTTATTGTGTGTATTTCAACCGGATATTGTTTTTGTTTTTTTTATCAAAGTGTTAGGGAGTGTATTGTAGTGTACGTACAAGTTTAAAATGGTATCGAAGCGAAAGAGGGTCGTGGTTTCAGTAGATAAAAAGTTAGACGCTATTAATAAAATTGATAAAGGAGAAGCATTGAAAAAAATAGCTGCTGAATTGGGAGTTGGAACTTCAACAGTGTCCGACTGGAAGAAACAAAGAAAAGAAATGGAAGAGTTTTGCTGTAAAATGATATGTAAAAACAGTTTGGAAGGCAGAGGAATGGCAAAAAAAAAAAAAAAAAAAAACAAAAAAAAATTAAGCATTGCACTATTCATGTGGTACAGTGCTCAGCGAGAACGTGGTTTGCCTATATCTGGACCGATCTTGGCCTAAAAAGTTTTGAGCTTAAACAAAAAGTTACCGAATCCTGACCTAGAATTCACTGCTAACCAGGGGTGGCTAGAGCGTTTTAAAAACCGACACAGTATTCGCCAACTTACTCTGATTGGAGATAGCTTGTCTAGTGATGTTGCTACTGCTGAAAAACTTAAAAAGGACTTAGAACAATTTTTTTTATCTGAAGAATTGACACCCGATCAAGTTTATAATGCTGACGAAACTGGGTTTTTTTTACCTGATGCTTCCGAGCAAAACGTTAGCATTAAAGCTTGAAGATTCGGCTAAGGGCTACAAGAAAAGCAAAGATAGGCTAACTTCTATGGCTTGTAGCAATGCATCAGGGAAACATAAGTTTCCTCTTGTCATTTTAGAGAAATCTAAGAATCCCTGAGTGCTAAAAAATGTGATTCACAATACGTTGCCAGTGGTTTACCGACCACAAAAAAGTGCGTGGATGGACAGTTTTTTGTTTAAGAATTGGTTTTTTAATAACTTTGTTCCTGAAGTTCGAAAATTCCTGAAAGAAAAAAGGTTTACAAGAAAAAGCTATTTTACTGATCGACAATGCTCCGTCTCATCCGGGAGAACAAAAACTCGTGAGTGGAGGAATTAAAGTGAAATTTCTTCCACCAAACGTAACCCCACTGCTGCAGTCTATGGACCAGGGAGTCCTTGAGAACATCAAAAGAATTTACCGAAAAGAACATTTTAGTAAAATAATTGAAGAGGAAGGGGAAAAAAGTGTGATTGATTAGTTGAAAACAACCAATATCAAAGACGTTATTTACATGGTTGCTGACGCTTGGGATGGCATCACAAAAAGCTCTTTGAAAAATTCATGGAAAAAACTGTAGCCAGCTATTTGTGCTACAAACGAAATGGCAAACGATGATTTGGTGCAAGTGGCTGCAGACGACCTTCTGCAAATGTTAGGAACAATAAGTGGGTACTCAGATGTTGATATGTTAGACGTCAGTGAGTGGCTGAAAGACAGCAATGACGGTGGCTTTAGCACTATGAAGGAAGAATAAATTGTAGCGGCATGCACATATTCAGCAGACAGTGAGGAAGAAGATGACGTGGACGAGGAGGGAGCGATTACACCGCAATAGCGGACGACACATGCAGATGCTGCGGACCAGCTGACAAACATCATGGCGTACTTGGAGCGTCAGCCCGACACCACTCCAGCTGAACTATTAATGATAAAGCGTTTGCGTGACCGTGAATCATTCAAACGCCACACGTGTTTGAAACAGAAAACAGTTGACCAATTATTTGTTAAGAAATGACGTGAAAAGTTATTTACATATTTTTTAAATATCTTTTAAACAATTCTATGTAATTTTGTTACAAAACATAGTTTTTTATCGTAATAAACGGCAAGTCTGCTTATTTAAGGATTGGTTTTGCTTATTACCAGGATTATCCGGATTTTCGATTTTCCGAATTGCCTTTGGTTTCAGTAAGTCCGGATAAACGAGGTTTTACTGTATTGTACATATATGTATACAAACACATGAATTTATGTAAATCATATGAAGTAATGGTTTCTTATCTTCGTAAAATTCGTTTCATTTTGTTGTGTAAAACCGAATGAAAAAAATTCGGAATATTTTAAAACGCCACCTTCCATGTTATTTGAACAGAGTTATATTTGATTCAATTATTTAATGATAATTCGATTTGAATTATTTTCCAGAATGGTTGCAACGTATGCGTAATTTATTATGTAATTCAATCTCGAAAACCATTGAAACCTATACAGATACTAAACTATCAGATCATGCTTGTTATGAGGCAGAATATCTCTTTTGCCAATGGTTTGATACACACTTCTATACCTCCTTATCTGATTAAAAAATGAAGTATACGGAGAGCAAAGTGTTAGTGGTGACAGCTACGATTTAGATGCTAATGTGTAGATGATTAAATTGTTCGGAATATAAAATACAGCATTTAATTTCTGACACGATTTAATGAATAAATACACTCATCGTCAACAAAATAGGGCACCCACAAGGAAGTGTCGGATTGTAACGCTATTCGAAAGGAAGGCAAAAGTCACCAAGAATAAGAAATTATTAAAAATTGAGACCAGTGGGAAATGTTCATACCGCTACACATACGTTTCTCAGTATGATGCCGGGCAGCCATGCTTGCGAACACATTCCGCCAGACGTCGCGTCATGGAGCTGTAGAGGTCTCTAATAGTGTCCTGCGACAATCCATCTCATGCAGATAGAATATTTTGAATATTTGCTTGCAGTTCTTGTGGCATGGGTGGAATCACGATAGAGCGGACAATAGCATCCCACATGTATTCAGTTTGGGAAAGATGGGTCTGGCCATGCTGCTGGCCGTAACATAGTATCCATGGCTTCAACGCATGCTCTTCAGACAGCAGCGGTATGAGGACGAGCGTTGTCCTGTTTGAATAGAGCACTGGTGTGGCTTTTCAAAGATGGTAGGGCTACTGGTTTCAGGACTTCATTAATGTACCGTCGGGCTGGCAAAGTGTCCGTGATGAGGACCAACGGTGATTGGGCATCGTAAGAAATCACACCCCACACAATTGCACCATGCCATTTGGACATGTGATGTGTGACAACAAAGCGTTCATCTTGGCGCTGTTCACGTTGCATCCACACACGGATGCGTTGGTTGTCGCGACCAAGCCAAAGGGGAACTCATCGCTGAAGATTACCCATTGCCTTTCTGCATGGCTCCATGGTGTTCGGTCACGACATGATTGCACTCTGTTGCGATGGTTATGTGGTGTTAAAGGCAGTCATCGTAACAGTACTTAATCCTACGTCGTGTAGCCGTCTGCCAACAGTACTGGCACTCTCAGGATGCTGCAGGGCGGGAAGTACTGTTCCCTGAATATCCGCAATCGTGGATGTTGCGACAATCCGCCGGTTCTTCCTCGGTGTAGATCGTATCGGTCTCCCAGATCCTGCGTCTCGTCTGTGCATACCTTCCTATATCCATTGGTGCCAAAAACGTGCTCCGGTAATATCCGCACGACAGGTATGGTGCACAATATAGCGAAATGACCATCCCGCTTCCCGCAGCTCTACGAAGCGACCCCTCTCGAACGCGTCCGACTGTTCGAAGTGCTGTTTAACTCGTCTCCGAGGCATACTAAACTTTGAAGGTATACTACCAACACAACAACATGAGTCAGAATGGAAAGTATGGCGGTACAGCGATAAGGCCCACCCTTGCTGATGTCACTTGCGCGGCCGAGCGTGAAACGTGAATAATCTGCATGCCAACCCACCCACCATATTTTACTTATGTAGGCGGTTTCCTTGGGGGTGCAGCTATTCTTTTGACGATGGTGTAAATAAAAATAAAATAATTTCTGTTAAAATGTAAAAGAAAATCACAACATCGATATATGCCACTCTAATTATCGCGTTGCACATATTACATTTTTTTTTAAAAGGAAAACTAAATGCTTGGCAAGCAATGCGTTGCAATCATTTTATCTTCACGGAAAATGTTTGCAGGCTTTTCTAGAAGAACGCAAGTCAACATATGACGAGAACAGCCTCAGAGATTTTTTCGACATTTACCTGCACAATATAAAGCAGAACGAAGCCAACGGAGGTGATTTCTTTACAGGTGAGTAATAGTTTTTTTTTGTATGTTCGTTCATTCGTTCTGCTTCTCTGATTCTGAGATGTTGGCATATATACATTTTAATAAAAGCTGAAGAGTTTTTCGGTGGGTACTACATATTAAAATAAACTCAGTTCGTGAAGTGGCGATTTAACAGAAAAGAATCTCGCCAGGATGATATTTATTATAAATGTGTATCACACTCGTCTAAAAAAATAATGCATATCAACTATTAGTAATAAATTTATACTCTAATAATTACAAAATTTTCATTTAATTATCGTGATTTATTTTGAAATCGAGGAAGTCAATTCAACTACAAAACAAACAGCATCTATTGTAAATTTTTCTTGCTATTTTCATTCTGTCGTTATATCCATAATCACTATATAATACCCAGACCATTGTTAACACGTGAAGAAATTAAAACCTCTTCGACGCTTTGGAAATCTGACTTACAGTATTAACAAAAAAACTCAGCTGTAACCTAACTTGAGACAATTTTTGCAACAACTGGTGTCGTAACACAGTCCACTGTCGAGTATCGACTGCTACTTTCTCGCATCCGATTTATTGTGTTACAGTATCAACAATGAGATAAATTGATCTTTTCTTTGGCTGAAATAATCTAGGAGCTTCTAAATTATGAAAATGTAATGCTTAAAACTACACAAATGACATGTTTGACTCCAATTTGGCACCAAGTTCACTTCGAGTGGAGAAGTTTGAGCCGTTCCTAACAGCGAAGTATTGAGAACCGATGAGGGTGAAGCGAGGAATGGAGAGCGCTGGAATGCAAAAGGAGGGGAACAGGATATCCCCGAGAAAACACGGTGACCAGCGACATTGTCCAGCACGATTCCCACGTGCGAAAATCCAGGGAGTGATCTCGCCGGGAATTGAACCTGGTTCCCTTGGTGGAAGACGAGTGCCCTAACCGCGGCCCCCTAAATTTTGTGTACCAAGAATAAACCGTTGGGTTTAAAGTTATTTATGTTAATGGGGTAGCGCAGAAAAAATAAAAAACTGATTACAATATTATAGAACATTGTGCATGGGTAACGACAGTTTGGTGCACGACACCACGAAAATGCCCGTGAAGTTCTAGCGCTGATAAGTCTAACTGCTAGGTATGAGAACTTTTGATATCTGAAGACTCTTGGGATAAAAAGAAAATGAAAAAAAGAAAGAAATGCAATCTACGTAGAAACGAAAAATTGAACTCACGTTGGTCATGAGTCTTGCAGGGAAAATTTTTTTTAATGAAGAGTTTCTTTTCGAGCTAACCTTTAAGTCGTTCAGTAAAATATGTATGCAGGCAAAAATTCTAAATTATCTTAGCTAGCCACAGAAAATATAAATAAACTACAGCCGTGCACACCCGTAAGCGACAATGTTAGCATTCTTCTATATTTGCGAACTAAAGGAATTTCAGACGTATAATCTGTCAACAAGCAACTACCACGAAAGGATTCCGTGCTAAAAGATAGCACACGATATAGCACCACGAGGAAAGGAAGTTATGAAAGTCATTGTGTTTATAGAAGGATAAAGACTTGTGAGTGTACATACAGAAAGTTACAACAAATAATTTCTCTGAAGCGAAACACTTCCCATCGAGAAAGTAATCATTGCCTCTCTTGGTCGATTCTACAGTCTAAAATAAGGCACATGGTCATAACATAAGTGTAAAATCATCTTCAGAAAGGCGTGGAATGGCGTGTCGCTTCACCAGTTGCACACCCGGTCACTGGGCGTATCGAAATGTTCTCTCCCGAAATGGCTAATGAATCTGTCCGGGATTTTATAATTTATATGAGTAGAATGATTTGGTATATTTTGGCATAATGTATTTTAAATAGGACAAAACTGGTATACGGCACAGGCGCCAGGCGCCAGCCAGCCGACATGTTAGGACGTCACCCGACCACCATGTTGGATCGAGGTTACCTTTGACCTTGAATTAGAACTTGACCATGTACCTGTAACCGTAAATAATCTTGACCTCCAATTTTTTTTTAAATTACTAATATTTATAAAAACCTTAAATTAAAAAAAATGAAAACAAATTATTTAAATATGTACATGTAGGAGAGCCGTTGTTCAATGGCAGGTTGTTCGACTAAGCTCTCGAAACGATCTGCCCTCGCCAGGTAGGTCAGTATTCATCTCGTGAACCATGTCAGATGTTGATGACCTTGACCTTCAACATTGAAGTTGGATGAGTTTGAAACAGAAAAAAATTGAAAAAAATATAAAAAAAGTTTATAAATTGAGGATGAAATTACATCAATGACTCCGACCACCATGTTGGATGCCAGTGACCGTGCCACCAATTACATTGAAAATAAACACTCGAGAAATTAATAAATTCATAAAAGTCGGCTAACATATTGCGTTACTGACTACGAAACCCATGATGGATATCGATTACCTTGACCTGTACCCTTGATCTTAACCTCGTACCCATGACCTTGTATGACATTGAAATCAAAAAATTGCAAATTTGTTTTAGAATTCCCCATGGGGGACAGGTGCGACCAGCCACCATGTTATAACGTCACTCAACCTCCATATTAAATCCAAGTGACCTTAACCTTCATCTTTGAAATTGACCCTATGCACATGACCTTGAATGACCTTAAACACCAAAAACTAAAAAAATATAAGACATTTATAAAAAACTCCCCCACAGTACCATGTACGGCAGACGACTGACCCTCACCAAGGTTTCTCATTGGTTGATTACTTGTGTTCGCTTCGCCATCCAACAGCGTTTTGAATTAGTTGATTACTCACGCTAGTTCGACCTGCCACCAAGGTTTCTCATTGTATTAACATTCCCCTCCCCTACCCCTCAACTATGCTAATTCTGTAGAATGCACTCCACCCACCATATTAATTTTTTCGTTCGTCATTTGTTTAATTTTTCATTACATAGGTGATGCTAGCGTATTAATGATCGATTTCGCCGCCAGATTAGCTGTCGATTTAGCCACCATGTCGGTTGTTGTCGACCTTGACCTTGACACCAATTACATATAACTCGAAAAATCGAGAAAAATCACAGTCCATACAATTGACCATTACTAGCTAGTCACAACAAGAATCCATACCGACTAACCATACTAGCCAACGACTGACTCCACCTAACTCCACCCAAGACTGGTTCCTGGCGAGATTGACTGAGCACAAAACTAGCTCCTGACGAGACCAGTTCCTGCAAAACTAACTAGATAAACCGACAAGATCAACCTTCCATACCACCCACCTATCCAAACGATGATGGACAATCTCGAAAAAAGTGTCTAATAAGAGTCTCGTAGCTAACCTCTTCTCACAAAATATTCGCCAAATTTGCGCAAAACATTTCTACCACAGCTGCCTATACCAAAGGGCCATATTAACTTACTAATCCAACTGACCAGGCCAACCAACTAGTTGCGAAACATTCCTCAAAAATATTCCCCTCATTTCATTCGTTCGGCATATAGAACTGATCTATTTTAAACGACCTAAGTAAGAAATAATAATTAAGATCACGCCATAGCCCTCCTACTGAGCATGCTGACATAAATGATTTCTAAAACAGATTCTCGCAATCTATAGTTTACACCACTGATTTATTAAGTCTTTCAGAGAAGCAAAAGGTACTGTATAAGAAATTAAACACTCATTACTGTGTATATATACATTTAATTTATTTACTTGTTATATACATTCTACCTTTCTAATTATTTTGTACAATCGATATTTACATTTCTCAGATGTTTGCATATCATGGAAAGTAGCCAACAGCTTCATCTGATGTAACCCCAATCTTTCAGTTCTTCGATGATTGAAAATATCTCAACAATGCGTGAGAGATCCCCACGTTTTGCAGGTCAATCCAATATCCGAGTCTATCAAAAAGTTCATTGGGATCTTCGGGAAATATGTAAAGAGAGTTCTTGACGCTTTCTGCCTTCTTCGCACCACTTTTCGAAGGAAACTCGTTGGTGTAATGTGTGCGAACGTCGAGAGACTCATCATCCTTCTCATCAGATACTTCATCAACACTGTTACCATAGTCATTATCATCATTGCTGTCTTAATGATCGTCTTCACCTCCTGTTTCATCCTCTTTATCATGTTTACTTTTGTGTAGGAGCCACATGGTCATCATCAGTATTTAGAGCTGAAAACCATTTATTTTGAAGTTCGTAGATTTCACGTGAACACCTTGCAAGTGTATATTACACACATACGGACTCTAGCATGCCTCGTAGGTCTCTCATTCCATCATTAGCATTAACTGTGTCGTCATAATCGTTTGCGGAATCAGTACCCATCGATGTAGCAGGCGGTATTGGCGACATCACTTGCTGGCTCCCAGTAGACGAACCCTTGCCGATCTTGATGTGTCACTTCATTATATCACCTTGCATAAACGGCATATGGTCATTGTCGTAATGCTTCATCATTCGAGTTCCCTCATTGTCTTCAAACATTATATGTAGTGTGACGCTATTCCCCACCTGTGGGGTACTAGGATCCTCAGTTAATGTTCGATGGCACAGACTATAAGGTGAATTGAAAGTTGAGGTTATATAAAACAATACTTCATTACGTCTTGGTTTTAACCTGTTTATTGGCCCGGGAATTTATTCATACATTCCCGGTACTTTTCCTGGAGTTTATACATACTTTCCCGGCATCATACTTTAACGGCTTGCAAGTTCTTGGCCTGAAGGGCTGATTAAAATGTTCTGGCTACGTTTACGACACTGTGGGGGCATTAGGTGACAGGACTCGTCCCTGAGTGACGAAGTTGTTACTTATCTGTACTTGTTGCGGGGTAGTGGTTTCGGCAGTAGATGAGATCTGGTGAGTTGGATGGCCCCTGTAACAGGCCCTCTGACTGGCTGTGGTTGGCTTGTTGCACTCAGCTGGCTTCCTCTCGACATGGCGCTTCTCGTTGAAGCTCATTACTCGCTCCCGTTCGCAGCGTAGGGTTGTACTAACTCGTTACCTCCCTACCTCTTCCCAGTGAGGTGACCCTTGGCAGCCCCCCCACCCCGGCTCTCGCTGCGGGGTTACACTGGACAAATCCCACTCGGTCGAAATGGCGCTCCTCGTTGGAGCTCACTACTCGACTCCGCCTTATCGGTGTAGGCAGGAGTCAGTGTGCAAGAGTCAGTAGGCAGGAGTCAGTATGCAAAAGTCAGTAGGCAGGAGTCAGTCTGCAGGAGTCTGTCTGCACTAATCAGTCAGCAGGAATAAAGTGTATGAATTCATGATTGCTTGAAGACGATGCAAGCCACTGACGATGTGAAATTGAGTATGTCATGTATACCTTCAGCATCTGCCCAAAAAATACATAGAAAACAATGCTGTTACTGTGCCATATCCTCCAGTAAAAGTTGCAATGCGCGGTGACATGAGAAGAGTGACTGTTTGAAGAACCCATCTCATGCTTTTATTCGCTGCTATAAATGTTCCAGATAGTTTAGTCCATGCGATAACTTAAATAAACACATCAGGGCTAATAAATGTAGTGTTTTTTCGCCCACTGAGAAATAGCATGTGATGACTTCGTTACACAGTGTGGGCGCTTGCTTACCGCATCGACATACGCAGAGAAGCACATTAGCAGTACTTTTGTGCGTGGAACCGGTAAACACTTATTTGTCGTACCGATCCGGCCCAGACAACCATAAATGTGTTGGTAATTCAAAGCAATCGCTTGGTAAATAATAAAACATAATGAATCATCTGTAGTAACTTTACTGCCGCACTGACTACATCGTAATAATGGTCTCTCTCGACCCAGGCTGGGCATCTGCTGGCCGGGTAGTGCAGGAACCAGTTTAAAAGCCTCTCCTCCACAATGCTAGTAACCTCCTGTACTGACTGGTTACAACACAAGATACCAAATAATTCTGAACAATTCCGTACCATTGTTCTTCTGCATGCTACTATCGTGTGCGAATTTTTATGGCGGTAGGTTGTAAACATTTATTTCATATATGCTAAATGTTTTATGTTGTAAAACTTAATACAATTTAGTCAACGAAAATTTAATATAATTTAATTAAGGTTAGCTTTTGCATTTTATTTCAGAGTATGAGACACTGTACTAGAAAAATTAGACTAAATGAATATAAGTTACTACATATTTCAGGGCGGATAAACATTCCCGTGGAAACTTAAAGGAAATCGTAAAAACCTGAAAAAAAAACTAGTTGAACAAATATTAAATTGCCATAGGTTGGGAAGTACTTCTAGTGGAAGTATGACCGGGATGAAGGATACGGTGTGGTCTGTGCAGAGAACGAGCTACTGATGATAGCCACGGACATGATGCTGCCCGCCATCGCCACAATGGCCGCGTTCACGTCCTACATCCTGCTGCAGCTGACGCATCACCCCGACATCATGTGCAAGGCCCAGGCTGCCCTGGATGCTGCCGTTGGCAAGGGCAGGCTGCCTACGTTGGATGACAGGCACAGGCAAGTGTTGCTGAAACCTGCTCCCCTACCTCTGGTACTCAAACTCACAACACGCAAGTAGTACTGGAGAATATTATATTTAATAGTACTCTAAAGCTAAAGCTTCTTTGTCTTCAGTGATGTTTTCAGGATTTCATGTGTGTATCTAGGAGCAAAGTTTAAATAAATACCTTTTGGAATTGTGCATGCACACACAGTCATACACGCATTTACAAAACAGAATACATACTTTTTAATAATATTTCATAAGTTTTCAGCAACTTTACTTTTAAATTAATTTTAATGATATGTCTCTATCTTTAAAACTCTCCTCTTGCTGAGACCAATTATATGAAAAACTAGCGAACCTGCCTGGCTTCACCCGGGTACAATTGAGTTTTACAGTGATACACTAATAAATAAATTGGGAAAAAACAATTCAATTATGTGAAAACAGAATTGTAAAATTATGCTATGTTGGCTTAGGTGTTTAACTAATTACGACAACCCAAAATTAAGGAAACATTTTTTACTCGATAGCCAAGAAGTAGGGTATTGTTTTTGGGGTGTATCTGTGCAACTATCGCGTAGTTACCACATTTCCGCTTTCCAGCGTCGATGTATGAAAATCAAAACATGAGTTTCATCAAGTTGTAGCTTTAGAAATAAGTGTACATAGGTACTACTTTTTGCGCTTGGCTGAGGGATCTTAATCGATCACCAAAGTTAAGCAATGTTACGAGCGGCACACATTTGTATGGGTGACTGTTAAGTGGCATAACATCTGAGCGCTTCCGGGCTTCGGAGGGGACGTTAAATATTCGGTCCCAGTTGTTATCGATTGATAGCAGTCGTTAAGACATTTCCGAGGTCCTTAGGCGGCCTGATAAACTCTTGACACCAGAGGAAAAAAATATTTCAGTCATATTCCTAGCCATTGCAGGATTAGGTTTTGTTGTTATTCCACAGGAGAAGTAAAACTTTCCGGGATAAAAAGTATCCTGTGTCCTATTCCAGGACCTAAAGTACCTACACACGAAATTTCAACAAAAATCGTTCAGCCGTTATGGAGCTGAGGTCGGTCACGTTCCCAGCCGCTGCAGAATTATGTTATGTTGTTATTCCACAGGAATCGTACAATTTTCCGGGATAAAAAGTATTCTATGTCCTATTCCAGGACCTAAAGTACCAACATACCAAATTTCATCAAAATCCCTTAAGCCGTTATGGAGCTGAGTGGTAACAAACACACACACACACACACACACACACACACAGCCTTTCGCATATACACGGAAGAGCCAAAAAAACTGGTACGCCAGCTTAATATTGTGTAGGGGCCCCGCGAGCACGCAGAAGTGCCGCAAGACGACGTGGCATGGACGCGACTAATGTCTGAAGGTATACAGGAGGCAATTCACACCATGAATCCTGCAGGGCAGTCCACAAATCCACAGGAGTGCGAGGCGTGGAGATCTCTTCTGAAAAGCACGTTGTAAGGCATCCCAGATATGCTCAATAATGTTCATGTCTGGTGATTTAGGTGGCCAATGGAAATGTCTAAAGTCAGAAGAGTGTTCCTGGAGCCACTCAGTAGCAACTCTCAACCTGTGGGGTGTCACATTGTCGTGCTGGAATTGTCCACGTCCGTCAGAATGCACAATGGGCATGAATGGGTGCAGGTGATCGGACAGGATGCTTACGTATCTGTCACCGGTCATAGTCGTATCTAGACGTATCAGGGGTCTCATTTCACGCCAACTTCACACTCCCCATACCATGACAGAGCCTCCACCAGCTTGAACAGTCTCTTGTTGACATGTAAGGTCCATGGATTTATGAGGATGTCTCCATACCCGTACACGTCCATCCACCCGATACAATTGGAAAAGAGACACGTCAGACCCGGCAACGTGTTTCCAGCCATCAACAGTACAATGGCGGTGTTGGTGGGCCCAGGTGAGGCGTAAAGATTTGTTTCGTGCATTCAACAATGGTACACGAGTGGGCCTTTGGCTCCGAAAGCCCATATCAATGATGGCCCGTTGAATAGTTCGCACGCTAGCACTTGTTGATGCCCCAGTATTGAAATCTGCGCCAATTTGAGAAAGGGTTGCATGTCTGTCACGTTTAATGATTCTCGTCAGTCGTCGTTTGTCCCGTTCGTTCACGAACTTTTTCCGGCCGCAGCGATGTCGATGATTTGATGTTTTACCGGATTCCCGATATTCACGGTACACTCATGAAATGGTCGTACGCGAAAATCCAAATTGTATCGCTACCTCGGAAATGCCATGTCCCATCTCTCGTGCGCCGACTATAACACCTTGTTCAAACTCATTTAAATCTTGATAACCTGCCATTGTAGCAGCAGTAACCAATCTAGCACCTTTGTCAAACGCTTGTTGTCTTATATAGGCGCTGCCGACCGTATCGCGTTACTCTTATTGGTTCCATGCCTCTGTTATTTGCATACGCACGTCTATATTAGTTTTTTTGGCTCTCCAGTGTAAAATATTTGTAGGAAACGTTTACATATTTTAGAAAGTGTTTTAGAATATATATTAATTTTTCGGCAAAATTGTATGACAGACAGACAAAAGTACTTAGATTTGGTCTACGTATAATATATGAAATGAACCAAAAATATGTATATGATGCAGGATAAATTCTGCATCTTTTGAATCCATATAAAAATAAAATATATTGGTGAGAATAATATTTCAGACTTAAATTGTGAGTGTGTGAAGAGATTTGGGTGTCTCTTAACAGTGACATCTTGAGATCTGATGAGGGTGCTGTGAAGTGAGTATGGAGCAGCGCCGGAATGAAAGTGCGGGGGGAAACGGGAGATCCCCGAGAAAACCCGCCAACCCACAGCATCATCCGGCACGATTTTCACTTGCGAAAATCTGGAGTGAAGCTGCCGGGTATTGAACCCGTTTCGCCTAGGTGGGAGGCGAGCAGTCTGACCGCACAGGCACCGCAGTTCCTTTAAGACATACATNTATTGAACCCGTTTCGCCTAGGTGGGAGGCGAGCAGTCTGACCGCACAGGCACCGCAGTTCCTTTAAGACATACATTTTAATAAATTTTACTCCCACATACAGAACTAAACATAAAGTTACAAATAATTCAAAACTCTAGCATTATAGTAATTTTCAACCTAAAACACAAGGACCACATATCATAGTATATAATTAAACTTAAGTGGCTTGATTTAAAAAACCGGCGTACATTTCATGTGTCAATGATGCTGAAGAAAGTCTTGTTGACAGGGCTGCCCCGTTATCTTTGAAACAGGTTCCGTTTTCTTCATGATAATGAACTCAATCAAAATACTAGGTAACAAAAAATCAAAAGAATTTATCTTTCCCATCTCATAAATCTTTTTTCGTTCATCTTTCACTGTAAGAGCTACAAGAATTCGGAACAAGCTTCCTCAGCCTGCGAGATATACCCCATCCACTCGCGTGTTGCTGTTTGCTGATAAATAACCTAAACAATAAATAGCTGCATTACTACCTTGAAATACTAGGACGCAAGCCTGCGGTGTGCTGTAATACTAAAGACTTAACCGGTCTTACACTGACGTTGGAAATAACTGTGTACACTCTATCGCATTTGGTTGGTGATTTTTCGAGATTGTGAACATGTGTGTGTGTGCTCGTGTTTTGTAGAGGTGTTCGTGTTTTACAGATGTGTTCGTGTTTTGCAGATTTGTTAGTGTTTTGTAGATGTGTGTGTGCTCCTGTTTTGTAGATGTATATTTAAATTTGAGTAATTTAATATGAATGTCCTGAATTTTGTGTGTATAAACAGCGAAAGTATTTGGTATTCCTTAAGGAATTATTTGCTGAATCACTTGTAAGAATGATCATAATTAATTTCATTGTCCAGTGATAATTTATGAATTTATATCGTAAATTTTAAGTACAACTTTGTACTTTTAAGTATAACATGTGGATCTAAATGGTAAAATCTGGTGAAGTGGAAAAGAATACATATTCCCTTAACTTCGCCGCAGTATTAATAAATACGTTATCTAATCTAATCTAACCCGAGAATACTCGTTAACGTACAACATATTTCAGAACAAGTAAAATCGTGTTCCGTGCTGTGCAATGTCAGAAGTGGAGAGATTTGGGCAGCTCTTAACATCGAGGTCTTAAGAGCCGATGAGGGTGAAGTGAGGTAAGTAGCAGAGCTGGAACGCAAGGGCGCGGGGGATACGGGAGATCCCCGAGAAAACCCGCCAACCAGAGGCATNGGTAAGTAGCAGAGCTGGAACGCAAGGGCGCGGGGGATACGGGAGATCCCCGAGAAAACCCGCCAACCAGAGGCATTGTCCGGCACGATTCACACATGCGAAAATCCGGGAGTGACCCCGCCGGTAATCGAGTCCGGTTAGCCTAGATGGGAGGCAAGTAGTCTGAGCCCTACACGATCGCGGCCCCTGCAATGCCAAAACATAACACCAAAATATACGTATTTTCGTGAGTAATCCTACTGGCTACTACTGACACACATACAGCTTATAATTAATTGATTACTGCTTGGGACGTGGACCAAAAATCTATTATGTTATTATAAGTTATTGTAAGAAATTTCTATGTACTTTTGTTACCAAAAGTTTCCCCTGCTGCAACTCTTGGAACGAAAAATTAATTTTTTAGAATAACATGTTAACGGTTAGAAACATACACACGATTATGATGAAACTTTCTTCAGCTAAACTATTTACAAAAAATTGGGTTTTAAACGTTTTATGACATTATTAAAAATTAAATTGTTTAATATTAAATTTGATTACAGCAGCTAGCAGTTTTCTTAAGCCCTTTATTAGTCATTCACAATAACTCGCAAAANGGTAAGTAGCAGAGCTGGAACGCAAGGGCGCGGGGGATACGGGAGATCCCCGAGAAAACCCGCCAACCAGAGGCATCGTCCGGCACGATTCACACATGCGAAAATCCGGGAGCGACCCCGCCGGTAATCGAGTCCGGTTAGCCTAGATGGGAGGCAAGTAGTCTGAGCCCTACACGATCGCGGCCCCTGCAATGCCAAAACATAACACCAAAATATACGTATTTTGGTGAGTAATCCTACTGGCTACTACTGACACACATACAGCTTATAATTAATTGATTACTGCTTGGGACGTGGACCAAAAATCTATTATGTTATTATAAGTTATTGTAAGAAATTTATATGTACTTTTGTTACCAAAAGTTTCCCCTGCTGCAACTCTTGGAACGAAAAATTAATTTTTTAGAATAAAATGTTAATAGTTCAAAACATACACACGATTATGATGAAACTTTTTTCAGCTAAACTATTTACAAAAAATTGGGTTTTAAACATTTTATGACATTATTAAAAATTAAATTGGTTAATATTAAATTTGATTACAGCAGCTAGCAGTTTTCTTAAGCCCTTTATTAGTCATTCACAATAACTCGCAAAANGTTAATATTAAATTTGATTACAGCAGCTAGCAGTTTTCTTAAGCCCTTTATTAGTCATTCACAATAACTCGCAAAACACACCTGATGCTGTTCACGGTAAATTGAGCACTTTTGAAAGCCCTGCTAGAGATCTACTTATACGCACGTTGTGTATTCTTCTACTATATGTAAAATTAACATTGCCATGGGCCTGATACTTTATTCATGCGTCGGTAAAGTGAATCTGAGAAGTCATTAGAAAAACAAATGTATAGGAACATTTCTAATCCATACAGTTATATTCATTAAAAAAAAATAGAAAGCAAAATAAATCAATTCAGTTTTCAGATGTGTGTACCTAACATTCTACGTAATCCACCGTAAGACATGAAACTAAGTACTTTCCCACCGTCGTTATCAACTTTACAAAGCGCATGCCAATCAGTGTGCCTATAAAATATATGCAGGTTTAGGCAGTGACATTTTTCATAGGTTGATTTCAAAAGTGCTAACGTTAACACGAATAAACTTTCGTTCCATAATATTCTATGTCAGTAGCTTTGTAACGTTTTAACAAGTTGTTTTGTTATGTAACTTTGAGCTCAAATTTTTCCCATTTCAAATTTTCTTGAAAAACGATTTTTAAACAAAAATAACATCATTTTGATACAAAATTTTGTGCATTTCCATATTTCAGATATTTTTAAAATATTTACTTTTCCAAAAAAAATGGGTATTGTTAAAAAAAAACAATATTTTAACATTATATTATTATAATATTGGTAATATTTCAACATAAATTTTTTACCTATAATACACATTCTGTATACTACAGAAATTAAAGTAACACATACTAACATTAAAAGTAGGAATTTAACTATATAATCTATATATCTATATTTACGTTGCGTCCGTTTGTTCGGACGCGTATAACTCCCGAAAAAATCAACCAATTTTCATTCAGTTTTTTTATAAAACTTCCTTTCGTTCCCACGAGTGTTTGTACTCCTTTATTTTTTATCTGTATTACCTGCAAAGGTACTAAAATCTGCAAAAAAAGCTCATGCTTTTGCCTGGCGCTTGAACTGCGTCGCAGAGTGTTTGAAATCCTGGTTTTTTGACGAAACTAATAAACGTGCCCCCGGTATGTTTACCTACGAAAAGACATCGTACCCCAGACGAGCCAGTTGTATGTGTCGTGTTCTAGAGTAGGAAACCATTCAACTTATTCATACGCGCGGAAGATCGTAAAACTAAAAACATTGTATACAAACAAGTACTTCAATAATAAATATTTTGAAAATACATATACTTCTTTCAATTAATTTCACAGAAATGAATAGAACCAAAATATTTTACGCCACAGCAACGCGTGGCCGGGTAAGCTAGTACCTAATAAAATAACATATTTATAAACACTTAAATACTATATCATGCATTATTTCTCAATTTGAAATCTATTAACTTCTAACTTATAAGATAAAATAAATTAATTAATCATTTGAATACATTTTTTAAAAGTTTATATACCTTTCATGCAGAACAGTAATTAATTATTATTATTTTTAATACGTACCATAATTGTTATCAAAATTTGGAAAATAAGATTTTTAAATATTATTATTAGTATCAGTTTAATGAAGGGTTTTAAACTCCATTGAGCTGTTTAACTTTAGAAACACGTTAACAATTATTGATAGAATAATTTTTTCAAAAAATACAAATAGATTTAACATATAAAATTTCAAATATAAAATAAAAACATAATTCGCATAATTAAATTTATAAAATCTTATTTTATCGTACTAATTTACATTCAACTAAATTATATAATTAATTTCGTTAGGATCTTTTAAGGCAACATTATTTAAAATTCATGATTAGAGTTGAAAAAACTATGTACACTAAAATAAAAAGTACAAACAAATTCTGTATTAGTTATTAAATAATGTTTAATTTCGAGTCCATTTGATTTTTTTAAATCTTGATCTGTTGATATTATTAAATTTTCCAAAGTTTTATTATATTATTTAAAAAATAGTAATTTTTATTGTGATGAATAGTTTGCTATCGAAATAATAACTTGTGTTAAAATGTTCATTATCAGGTTTTTATTAAAATATGATGATCTAATTAAGATAAAGTACATTCCTTCTTTTATTATTTCTCTTAAAAGATTTTAATTATGATTTCTGTGGCTTAATAAATCCATGTTAAATTTATTTACAATTTATACTGCTTTTTAAACTAAAAATATTACATTAACCTTATTTTGTACAATCGTGGTTTTTCTGTAAATACAATAAATAATTAGTTATTTCTGTACTGCATTTTATAAATATTTATAGCATAGTGCTCAACTTTTATAAACTGTGCCTAGTTTTAATAATGAAGTCCTAAAAGTCATCATAAAAATGTATCATAAAATACTTTATTGAATTCTAAATTCCAGCTGTCTTTTAGAATAATTCCATATCTATGTCTCTTAAAATAAATATTTCTGAATTAAAAATTATTAAACCAAGAATAAAACATTTCTGCATATTAAACTGATATTATATATCTGGACGAAAGGAAAATCTTTTACCTTTAATGTTAATTAATTATACTTAGGATTTAGGATATTAAAATATAATGATGCTGCAATATTAGCTTTATATTCAACAACTGGACACATTATTTCTAGTTTAGAAGAATTATTTTGGCTTCTATCGGCTAACTTTTATCAACTGAAATATATACTTTTTTGTTTGACAAACATTATAAAGGATACAATCAGATCTAGTTTAAATAAAAGTAATTTTAAATCATTTTACAAAGAATTACTGTCTCATTCTCGTACAAACGTAAAGAAATATTTTACAGGAGAATTAATTTTATTAGATTTATCAGAACTGATTTTACTAGATATTTTGTTTCACCAATTATTTAAAAAAAAATTATGTTGTAAATATTAACGGAGAATTCAATTTTTTTTCGTGTAATTGATAGGTTAACGTTAATTTTATTTCAATGTGTTAAATTTCAATTTTCGAAAACTAAAAAGAACACACTTGCATTTTTTTAGATGATGTCCTGCTGTATTATGTTTGCTTGAACTTAATTATTTCGAAACATATACATAATTAGAAAATTGCAATCCATCACCTATTAGAGCACCAAATTTATTCATATTATACAGACGAGTTAAATTACTATATATTTGATCCGTTTGTGAAAATAGTTGATCAGATCTTTGAATACTTGTAAAACTAATTTATTAGTTAGAATTCTACTATATTTTAATTTTAAGGTAAATTGACAAAAAAAAAATATAACTATTTTATCATGTTAAAAATCTTACCTGAAATTTATAAAAAATTATGAAAATGATTAAAAATAAGGGTTTTGTTAATACTACTGAATCTGAGATGCTGACTTACCCAATGATGTTTTGTCTAATGGTGACAGCAAAGGATCTGAGTGCAGCAATTCAATTCAGAATTTTAACATTACAGCACAATATGAAAAAATGAAATTTTTAAGTCATATCTCCTGAAAAAGACCCTCTGTTTCCTACCAATTTTGGAAGACAAGTAGCACTAATGCAGGTAAGTAAAGCAATATTTTGAGTGGTTCAGAAACTCATTTTCAAAATGGTGGCTATATAAACATTTTAGTTAGGTATGCTATACTACCATCAAATACTTTTTATAGAGTCTCATTTCTTTGCCATTTTGTAAGATAACCGCACATTAAATAATAAAGTTTTACGTCATATCTCCGAGAACAATCCACCGATTCCCACCAAATTCGGCGGAGAAGTTGTACTGTGCTAGGCTATATTAATTTATATGTTTTAAGTGTCTCAGACACTTATTTTCAGAATGGCGTTTTTGGCTTAGTATGCTATATTTCAGAAACTATGTAACCGATTACAACTTAACTCTGTATACTGGAAGTATCTATGACAATTATAGAATGTGCTTGTACATAATCTTTTGTCCTTTCTTTATGAAAATCATCACACAAAAATAATAAAGGTTTTATGCCTTATCTAGAGGACCAAGGGGCCTCGGTGACTGACCGGTTAGCCTGCTTGCCTCCCACCAAGGCGAACCGGATTCAATCCCCGGCTGGGTCACTCCCGGATTTTCGCAAGTGGAAATCGTGCTGGACGATGCCGCTGGTCGGCAGGTTTTCTCGGAATCTCCCGTTTCTCCCGCCTTTCCATTTCGGGACTGCTCCATACTCACCTCAATCACTCTCATCGGCTCTCAAGACCTTGCTGTTAAGAGCCCCCCAAATCTCTTCACTCACTCTAGGACCAATCAATCGATTCCCATAAATTTTTACACGCAAGTATTACTACAGTACCTAGGGTATGTGAATTTTCAAGTTTTAGGCGCGGCAGGCATTTGTTAAAAATGGCGTTAAAATAAATAATTTTGATTGGTACGTCATAGCCATTAAAAAGTTCAACCATTTTCATCCAAATTTTGTACGCCAACAGTATTAATTAGAATTATGCATACAGAGACACCTTTGCCGGCCTTTTTGCAAAATATTGCCTAATGAGAAAATTGAACATTTTGCCATATTTTTGGAACCACTCAACTAATGAAGACCAAATTTTGCACACTAGTAGTGCTACAGAATGCCACGTAAACTTACATAATTTAAGTGGGGCCAGACATTGATTTTTAAAATGGTGGCCATATAAATAATTTTAATGTGATGGTTGTATTTAAACACATAATCCAAATTCAGTCAAATTTATTGTGCTGAAAGTATATATTAGAAGCATCGTATACGAAACCTCTTTTTTGAAATTTTTTACGATATCGTGAAATGAGAAAATAAAATTTTTATGCCATATCTCGGAAACCAATCAACCTAGTTCCACCAAATTCTTCGCACAAGTAGCGCTAAGATATGCCATGTAAACTTACACGTTTTAAGTGGCATATACATCTATTTCCCAAATAATGGCCCTGTAAATATTTCGGGGTAGTAAACCGTATCTAACAAAACATTCGACTAATGATATCCGAGGTTGATGCTCCGAATTCTATCTCCATAGTGTAGTTGGTTGCACGCTAGCTTATGGTACGAGGTTTTCTGGGATCGCGTCCCGGTTAAGACACATGTGTATTTGTAGTTGTCTTAGTACTATTGCATATGTTTCTGGTTACATCTCTAATCATAATGCTGCCAACAAAACGTCAAGACCTATCTATCATCTAAGCTGTTAAGCAATCCATTAATAATTATGAGCACCGTATAAAGGAAAGAAGGCTCATTATTTATATAATTAACTTTTTGTTTCTGTTGCAGCTTGCCATACGTGGAAGCAATAATCCGCGAGGCACTGCGGCACCAGACGACAGCGCCATTGGCAGTGCTGCGGAGGGCCACGGCTGACACTATTGTTTCAGGATATCCCATTCCTAAGGTAGTACAACCACGTCAGTAGTAAGGTTTGGAGAGATTTGGGTCATGTTTTCATGAAGAGGATCTGCAGAGTGGGTCAATTACTTCTGGCGGCGGCCATTTTCTGACGTCATGACTGTCAAAAGGATCCATTATAACCCCAAAGCCACTTCAGAAATAAACTATTTTACTCCAAAATTGCTTTTTATCCGACAGTTCCAAAAAAAAAAAAGAGAGGTAAAAATTTAAAATACAATAGTAGTTAGAAAATTTAGGTTCAAACGTAGCTTCGTGACAGGGACACAGGGACACACCGAACCTATGAAAACGTAAACATTATGCTTTTGCATTCCAGTGCTATGGTGGACATCTTGGCAGCAGGTGCAGAAACCATTTTGTTTTCAAAATTTTAAAAAATTTTATTTCTTGAAATTTTTCAAAAAATATATTTTTAAAATTATTTTTTCAAAAGTTAAAATAATATATATAACATTTTAATACTTAAAAAAATTATTTAATATTTGAAAAGTTTTTTTTTAAAGTTAGAAATTTTTTTTTTTCGAACATTTTATGGCGGCCATTTTTGTTTTTTCCTACATAGCCTCAGGCTGTGGCTCCCTGTCACGAAGCTGCCTTGCCATTAAATCTCCCGATACTACGAGCTGCTGGCATTTAAGGAACTAGTTAATTTTTTTATGTTCTTTATTATCGAATTGAAAATTTAATAAATCATTAACCCAAGTATCTTCCACCGTAAAAATATATTATCTCATGTTATATATATATATAATTCATATGTAAAATTAATTTATTAAAACACTTTTGAAGTATCAATACTTTTGATTTAACACAGTTTGTAGAAGTTTGATTAATTTATCTTGCTGATGCTACCATAATGTTTTTTTGATAGTAGATATAAAATGGAGTACAAACATATTTTAAAAATATATGTGATAATATACTTGGAGTAATTTTCTTTGCTTGTAATAAATCATTACAAAATTAATTCTTATTTATATTTAAAATGAATTTATGTATCAATTATATGATTTAACATAGTTTTTTGGAACTTTGACTAATTTATCTTGCACACGCTTCACTTACCTTCACTTACCAGTTGCTGCTTCGTCCTCCCGCTTACCATCTGCATGACATAACCATGCAGACGGACCCCTGGACTTGGAAACGGGCTGCCCACTATTCCTACGACACTATCAACACATACATATAAATATATATTGGTAATGTCACATATATAGTAAACAGGTGGGTTGCGAAGCAGCAGGGGGACAACAAATAAAGCGAACGCTTCAGCAATGGGAAAACAGAATATAAAAAAATACGGACGGACGCTACAGTGTGGTACCAACGAAACGGTGTGTGATGGCAACACACAGTGCGATGGTGGGATGAAAAAAATCAAGAGAGAGAATAGCCAAATGTATGTCGATATGAATATTATATATGCTGTACTATGGTTGTAAACCACACGTAAACATTTCAAAACATATAAAGTAGAATGCTATAATATAGCATACGATAAGGGGAACAACGCACATACACTTGACAAGCAGTTGCCGACTATGACTCTAGCAATATCTACACATATGTGTGACATGAAGTTGAATAAACAGTTAGGGACAGTGAGTGTGTGATTGAAACACATGCAAAAGAGATAGCAGATACAACACAATAAGACAGTAGCGTGAGCTACAGAATACTTGCAAATGCACGTCGAGCTGAAAACGTGCACCTATACATAACATTAGCATGAAATATATATAGCATGTGGGAAAAAGGGGATGCATGAGTGGTATCCGGTCTTTCAAGGACTCCAGTATACTGCACGAAATAAAAAACGGATAATTTACCTGACAATGTTAGGCACTTGCCTCTTGAACAATCTACAGTAGACTATCAGCCAGCATACCTGACAAGACTGCAACACACTTGCACGTGCTACAGCATGCTTATCGAGATATAAATATTGTTACCAAAACCCTCGACAATGTACATTACAAGCGGAATACGACGACGATTGTATGTGCTCCAGTACATGCCGGGAGAAAAGCACTCTCTCCGGCGACATACATAACTTTGTAGGCCTGACCCAAAGCTGTTTTCTTATTAGGTCTGATAACCATAGGGGACGATATATATGGCATCATCCAGGACTTTTCTTTTGTCGTCCATCCACGAAAGAGCCAGTTTGTTTGTTTGCTCCGTGTAGACTTCGTGGTGGTACGACCTAATACTAGTGACCTACACTCTCATGCAGCGCTGGGCCAAAAGGATGCACCGATAATCGTCAAACGTTATTGTCTTTTCAACTACGCACCTCTGTATCCCCTTCGCGCGTTTCACTACCGTATCCAGGCAGCGGTTCGCGTACAGTTTCGCCCTCAACCCGACAAACTCAACCATGTCGTTACCCGCACACTCATCCTTAAACTTCCCAATTACCTAAGAATTAGTAGGCGAGTAACAAGGATGAGTGGTCGGGTAGCCACTGGTGTCAAACTCTGACATGAGCGCCGGGTCTGAGGTGAGTTCCCTGTAAAAGTCAGGGCAGGCGATCTCCATTAATAGGCTATCAGTAAAGGAGGTTCACACTGCCCCCATACCGCACTCGCATTACATCGTAGTAAAATCTATACATGAGTGTTTTTGAAAGGCCGAGTATGGCAAACCCAGCATATATGGGCTTGTCAAACATAACGCTATCTTGGCGTAATATGACCAGGGACAATGTCTCATCGTATATAGTCCTACATTTAAATGCAGGCTTGCGATGGGCTTCTTCGCCCGAACTTATCTACACATGAGTTCCGTACACTGTTGTTTGTGCTTATTATCCATAAGTTTGCAGTACGTTGCATTATTCATTAACTTGTGAAAGTCCTTCTCGAAGGTGTTCGTGGCCGCCTGACGTTTCGCCATATTCAAGTCTATATAAGGCTTTAGCCATGCCTTCTGCTGGAATTTAAGGACCCGGTGAACAGCCTTCAGCCGTAACCCATGATCCAATGCTTGCTTAAAATTAACGTAATGTACGATATAATGAAGCTTGCTCTCCAGGGTCGTCATGAGTTTCGTTTGTTTGGACCCCGGGGGACACTCGTTCACTGGCAAGAATGGAAGATCCATATGCTCTTCGTGAAGAGCGCTAGAGTACTCTACGTCTACCTCCAGTATGTAGCCAATGTCTCCGACGTCCGGCACGCTCATTACATCGATGTTCGTGCCGGTCCATTCAAAACTGCCGTATGGCAGCGGCAGGGACATTGCCCACCCATAAAAGTTATTGGCATCTACATACTACACGTAGGTAGTTGGCTTGCCATCATCGTACGTGTCTGNGATACCAGCCTCAATAAACTGGTGGATATCATAGTCTGACAGAAACTCTAATTCCACCTGCATATTGCACAACATTGCGTCAAATGAGAACCCGGGATTACTAACATAGCGCACACAGTCGAGACTGTATGTGCGTAGACAGAGCCCCTGGAAATTCTCGAAGACGTCGCACAGAATCAGCACTTCCGTCTTCAGGTAAAGCTCTGAATAGTCCTGGAGGGTGCGGCAGCCGAACACGTCCCAGATGGTTTGTGCATACTGGTAGTCCTCTGCACTGACGTTCCACCAGTAAGCCTATTATAAAATGATTCTATAGCAGGTAACCGCAGCTCGACGAGATTCTTACACGAGCTAACATAATCGTAGGGGAAGACGCCTTTCTGGGTTACCAGCTTGAGCTCGCACTCTACCATGAAGAAGCGAGATGTGTGGAGTTCGCCGGACGACAGATTCTCAGCGAGCATTGCCAGGCTGGCAGACATGAACCTATATGTATCAATGAACTGTATTGTGAACTTGTCGCCCAAACTCTTACTGAAGGCGATGAGTTTCTCCTTGGTATGCGGAATAATAAATATGTCCTGGGATTCGTAGCCAAGCTGCTTAATTATAAAATTGGCATCATACATTAAGTTATGGAAGAGTATTGGCAGTCTCTGGGGTTGGCGACGAAGCTTATTGCAGTTATTACATGACGCCCCGATAAAACTGCCAGTAAAATGATTATGGTCATGCACCTTTTGGTTGTTGTAGGTGAACATGCCAGAACAGTGGCAGCAGGTAGTGGCTAGAGTATAGCCATCCTGTTCCACATTCGTTAGTGTTCACATAGGTTCAGACTGACTATATATGTCTTTAACCAGGAGACCTATGCTAACCACCTCTTCCCCATGAAGTGTTTCGACGCACCTTCGTCCATGTAAACAGTTACACTCGGGGGTAGGCTGGTTGTCTTATAGGCGGGAATAATTGAATTATCAACTTTAACATATATGTCATAAGAATAGGGCTCATGTTTTTGGTACCTATAAGTGTAGGATGCATCCGGGTTCGGCTGACACGTTTGCACAGGTAACAGCATTGCCTAAAAATGTGCATATACTACACTAGGTACCTTGTCACCATTCTGGTAATTTTTTAACTTGAGCACAGGCGGCTTGTCGTTCCTGTCTGGCTGTGGCATGTCAGTGCGAACAGCCGTATGGTCATTGCAATACCTCCTGTGTTCAGCCAGAGTTTCGGCACCCGTCAGCCCCATCATGCATGGAATATCAGCATAAGCTTTGAAGTATCGTTTACAGATATTAATTACATGTTTGTGACCAGTCACTTGGGAGCGTACCAGTCGCGAGAAATCCGACACGTAACAATTATGCGAGTTCTGGTCCTTCGCAGTGGTGAGCGGCAGCAAATCAAAGTACTGGGTCAGTTCCACATCTGTCACCCATATCGGCACTACTTTTATATTCTTGTCATCGAGTGCGNGAGTTCTGGTCCTTCGCAGTGGTGAGCGGCAGCAAATCAAAGTACTGGGTCAGTTCCACATATGTTGACGCTGACCCTCGGATTCGCTCTCTCAAAATATGGTATTTGCCATAGAGGAGTGGGAAAATCTATGGTAGAAAAATTGAAGAGCGTCTCCAGCCTGGTGTAGCGCTGGTTGACACACTGTGTGTCCCTCCCCTCTACAAAGTGTGACAGTGTCGCCCATTTAAAGCACTGCAGGTCGGTGTTGTGTGGGTTGATAATGGCCTTTTTCGCTGCTAAACCTGCAGGCAAGGGAATATACGACGAAACTGTAAGGGGGTCGAGCTTGTTTACGCGTAACTAGACTCATTTTACAGCAGTGAGAGTCCAGCCGCTACCCTTCGCCATATAGTCAGTCTCTTCCTGACACAGCTTGGCAATGGCAGCTGACACAGCCGCCTCTATGTCGGCTACGTTAAAGAGAGGCGTGTTCATTGTCTTAAATGCACGACGATCCACCTCGTCATGCGGCTCTGGTTTACCATATGCACACTCGAGAAATATATTAAATTTGACTGCCCCCTGTGTCTCGAGTTCCTGCTCGAGTTGACCAATTATATTAGCTTTCATTGCCTCGAGGTAGTCACAAATGTCTATGGCTTCCCTCGAGGTATTCTATTCGACGTAAGTTTTCTTTGTGCCCCAGAACACGCGTTTAACCTCCACGAACCCATACGAGTTGCTCTCGCCAGCCCCAGTGACAGTGAAGCCTTGACGAGAGCTACCCTCGCTCGCAAGAGCTTGAACGTTATGGGAGGGCCCAGGCAGCGAGCTTGCCATTCTTGCTCGCTTCACAGGCCAGGAGGTTGTTGTGGCAGCACCGGAACACTTTGCGCTTGCGCACAAAGTCTATCGGTCTGGTTAAACTGCCGGCTGCAGTTCCCACATTCCCTTGATGGAGCATTAGTGTTCGCCCAACAAATACATTCATGGCGCCGGGCTTCACAAGAGCGCCCGAAGCCCTTGTTACAGAATGCACAGTTGAGCGAAGTGGCGTACCTGATTAGTCATGTACATGTTAGACTATGTTCGGCAAGCTTGTCTGTGCGGTTTAAGGGGTGACCACACCCATCGCAGAGATGTTGAGCCGGCTGCTGGAATGGATTGAGAGAGAAATTGCGCTCGTGAAGTAATCCATTCCAGCAGTCCGTAAACACACGGTCGCAGAAACCACACTGTAGTGCAGGTCTGCATATAATGGGAACGGAAGGGGTTAGGCAACGCTTCTTAGGATGGAGACAATGCTGGTGAACTAGACAACGAATCCCTTAGAGTAGTATATATATATATATACACACTAATATACTCGTATATCAATTCAGGTATATGGCAGGCAGCCCAGACAAGGAGATAACCTACGAGAAACAAAAGGTTCTAGAATAAATCGCAAATATGGGCAGTCATAAAATAATATATATCAAAACTATAGCTAATCGACAAGTGAGTTCACTGGGCCTCGAACCCAGGAGAGATGGACATACATACATATTGGATGAGTTGTTATATATTTAAAGTGAAGTTAATAAAATGATACACTTTCCCTGGAAATATGTATTTAATCGCAAAGTGAGTTCACCGGGCCTCGAACCCAGGAGAGACGTACGTACAAACATAGTATATGATATGTAACAAAATAAGTTAATAGTGTGAAAATAATACACGTTCCCGAACCTAGGAGAGAAATGGGTACACATCATAGCGCATGCTTCGGGCTTTGTGTGGTAACAGTGGAGAGTATCCGCATGAAAACCAAAGACAATATTAAAGGGTCTATGTGACTAGCTGTAAGGACCAGCCGACACGCAGCGAGAAAGCGAGATGTTAGAAACGATACAAGTTGTAAATACCTATACGCTGACAGACACAGCATACAGTAAAGCCTTAGGTGAACATTTGTAGTGGAGACCTACAGCAACGTGAAACCGAGGACAACTTGTACGCGGCGAGTAGAGAGAAATATAGTAAATAATTAACGACTGCTGGGAAGCGAGTGTGTGTTCGCCAACACACACACCATAATGTATTAACTATACATAAATTAATTTTTTAGCCGGACAATGTAAGACGAACTATACTATGTTTAATACTGAACGTCTCCACTCATACAAACCCCTATAATATATATATATATATATATATACTACTCACCAACAGCACGATGCAGACGAAATGCACTTACCTCTAAAGAGGAGAGATTTTGTATAATATCAGGCGCTGATGTGAGCCTGATGCCGTAGCGAACTCTGGACGTGTATAGCTAACACGCAGAGCATGGTCAGCGCGGACTGCAGGTAATATAGTTTAAATCGTGAAGGACCCTGGACATGTATCACCACACGAAGAGCTCAGAGGTCCATACACGATTGAGCGTTTAGAAATATAGGAGAGGTATATATATATATACTCCTTCCCTAAAGGAGCGTAATATGGAGAGAGATTTAGTACTGTAACAACAAATGTTATCTGACAGCGTCCAGAATGGTTGTATGAGAGACGTTAACAACAAGTATCTGACAGCGTCCAGAACAGCTGTATGAGAGATGGTCCCTGGCTAAATTCAAACATATCTCTCTTCCCCAGCCCAGTTACTATTCAAATATATATCTCGCCATATGGAATTTTACCTACTGTATCTAATTTACACATTGAACAACTAAAGCATGTTTGTGATTTATACACCATCATAGTTATATGTTAAAACTGTAACATAATTAAATGTAAAGTAACATATTTTCTTTAATATTCNATTTATACACCATCATAGTTATATGTTAAAACTGTAACATAATTAAATGTAAAGTAACATATTTTCTTTAATATTCCAAGTAATGTTAACCTCCAAAGGAGTGTGTAATGTCTTTAGACTAAAGTACATTTACTATACTGGTACACCAGTTAATTCTGGTACACCAGTTTGTATTTTTACGTTTACCATCTCACAAGTCTTTGTCCTTCTACTGAAGATATATCCTAGCAGCGATGGAAACAAAAAAGATTGTGTGTGAGTGTATAGTTTTTTTGTGGTTACATGTGCTTTTAATATACTGGCACGTTTAGTTTTGTTTGTGATATGTAAGTGTGCTTGTCATCCAACATAAATAAGAACACAGAGAGTTTCAGAACACATATATTAACGTATATATTATACATTATTTTTGATTAACAACACACTGTATTATACTCTCTCATAAGATATTTCTTTCTGCAATCAATACAGCCCACGAAAATATTTATATACACATTTTTTTTTGGTTTAACTTAACACATCAAGATACTTCTATACTAAAAATTACCACAAGTAAATGTAATTTTTTTTAATTAATACAAAAACACAGAATGTATTAACATAAGCAATATATATATTTATCTTTTGACGTGGTCAAGCTTGGCTAAGGTGAATTTTATGTCCCGTGTTATGAAAGCCAACTTGACTCGCGGTGTTACCAGAGTTGATGGTGTGATATTTATGTGCCTGGCGCCACAGCTCTGCGGTGAGCTGATGAGATTGAGGTTCGTTTTAGGTCGACGGCCTAGGGGACTGTGGTGAACACTCCGTCACACACGATGGCGAGGCTGTAGGTCGCCTCGCACGCCTTAATTAATTGCAAATAAAACACTTGCGAACGATGCTTGTTAAGGTATTTATTACCTGAGACTCATTACTGCACACACAACTATAATACAAGACACGTGGCCTTAATGGCCCGGAAACTGCGAGCGACCACGTGGTCTTTACAATGTGAAACTGGAATGCACTTAACAATTCTCCGATTAATAATAACGTCGCTCTCCCCTCGGCGCTATACAAGTAAAATAATGAAACAGATAAAAATAATGATTCACATTGTGACCGATGTCGCGGATACCAATTCAACTGGTTATGTATGTGCCGAGGGCCTCTGCGGAGCGAGAGGCTTACACGTCTGGATGCGTTGAAGTGCTGACGAGAACTGGGCGGAANTCTGCGGAGCGAGAGGCTTACACGTCTGGATGCGTTGAAGTGCTGACGAGAACTGGGCGGAAAAACATGGCCGGTTACCGCTACCTGAGCGCAGTCGACGCCATGCAGCGAAGTGATGAAGTACAAGATACACTAAAAAATTATAATGAGATGAAAGGGACATGAATTGAATTAAACTAAGATTACATAATTTTCCTTAAACAATACACAATAAAAATGATTATAAAAATTCTAAATGTTTCCATTGTACCAGCCACATGTCTCTGGCTGTGGCTGTGCAGACTGTATCCAATGATGACAAAACAAATGATATTAATTATATACACTGATTCTATTAATAAATACACTGATGAAATAATTACACGGAATAGATTTGAACCACTAATTCACTAATGCAGTCATAGTGGGCATAAAGGACTCGTGAACGCACGGTTCAAGTCAATATATATATTCAATTAAATAAAGCTGAAAAAACAAAATTATATATTTGATACAATAATATATATACAAACACATATATATATTATAAATGAAATTTGTTTTTAAAAAAATTACATACAATTTTTTTCCACTATACTTTCGCAANATTTATACACCATCATAGTTATATGTTAAAACTGTAACATAATTAAATGTAAAGTAACATATTTTCTTTAATATTCAAGTAATGTTAACCTCCAAAGGAGTGTGTAATGTCTTTAGACTAAAGTACATTTACTATACTGGTACACCAGTTAATTCTGGTACACCAGTTTGTATTTTTACGTTTACCATCTCACAAGTATTTGTCCTTTTACTGAAGATATATCCTAGCAGCGATGGAAACAAAAAAGATTGTGTGTGAGTGTATAGTTTTTTTGTGGTTACATGTGCTTTTAATATACTGGCACGTTTAGTTTTGTTTGTGATATGTAAGTGTGCTTGTCATCCAACATAAATAAGAACACAGAGAGTTTCAGAACACATATATTAACGTATATATTATACATTATTTTTCATTAACAACACACTGTATTATACTCTCTCATAAGATATTTCTTTCTGCAATCAATACAGCCCACGAAAATATTTATATACACATTTTTTTTTGTTTAACTTAACACATCAAGATACTTCTATACTAAAAATTACCACAAGTAAATGTAATTTTTTTAAATTAATACAAAAACACAGAATGTATTAACATAAGCAATATATATATTTATCTTTTGACGTGGTCAAGCTTGGCTAAGGTGAATTTTATGTCCCGTGTTATGAAAGCCAACTTGACTCGCGGTGTTACCAGAGTTGATGGTGTGATATTTATGTGCCTGGCGCCACAGCTCTGCGGTGAGCTGATGAGATTGAGGTTCGTTTTAGGTCGACGGCCTAGGGGACTGTGGTGAACACTCCGTCACACACGATGGCGAGGCTGTAGGTCGCCTCGCACGCCTTAATTAATTGCAAATTAAACACTTGCGAACGATGCTTGTTAAGGTATTTATTACCTGAGACTCATTACTGCACACACAACTATAATACAAGACACGTGGCCTTAATGGCCCGGAAACTGCGAGCGACCACGTGGTCTTTACAATGTGAAACTGGAATGCACTTAACAATTCTCCGATTAATAATAACATCGCTCTCCCCTCGGCGCTATACAAGTAAAATAATGAAACAGATAAAAATAATGATTCACATTGTGACCGATGTCGCGGATACCAATTCAACTGATTATGTATGTGACGAGGGCCTCTGCGGAGCGAGAGGCTTACACGTCTGGATGCGTTGAAGTGCTGACGAGAACTGGGCGGAAAAACATGGCCGGTTTCCGCTACCTGAGCGCAGTCGACGCCATGCAGCGAAGCGATGAAGTACAAGATACACTAAAAAATTATAATGAGATGAAAGGGACATGAATTGAATTAAACTAAGATTACATAATTTTTCTTAAACAATACACAGTAAAAATGATTATAAAAATTCTAAATGTTTCCATTGTACCAGCCACANAATTTTCCTTAAACAATACACAATAAAAATGATTATAAAAATTCTAAATGTTTCCATTGTACCAGCCACATGTCTCTGGCTGTGGCTGTGCAGACTGTATCCAATGATGACAAAACAAATGATATTAATTATATACACTGATTCTATTAATAAATACACTGATGAAATAATTACACGGAATAGATTTGAACCACTAATTCACTAATGCAGTCATAGTGGGCATAAAGGACTCGTGAACGCACGGTTCAAGTCAATATATATATTCAATTAAATAAAGCTGAAAAAACAAAATTATATATTTGATACAATAATATATATACAAACACACATATATATATTATAAATGAAATTTGTTTTTAAAAAAATTACATACAATTTTTTTCCACTATACTTTCGCAAGCAGAGTAGTGAAAAGTTGCTGCAGTAAAGTCTTCCTCTCGGCAATGGTTAATTTACATATGTCCTGAAGCGATGAATTCATGCAATTCAGACAGGCGGTGGCTAGTATATTCTTCTTCTTCTTCTTACGAACTGAGCGTGACGTTCTGCCATGAGGAACAGATTTTACCACCAAGGACTTGACAGCTGGCATAGATTTTACAGTAGGCTTCTTACGTTTGACAGCTGGCAGCTGGACATCGTCCTTAGTAATGTCTATCACAGCGACGTCGGCAACAGCAGAGTTGACAGGAACTGTACTTTCAGCTAGCACCAAAGGGTCTTGAGGAAGGTGAAATCGTACTGCATCATGCAACAAAGCGTGAGTTATCACCTCGTCCGAACCACATGGCAGGGAAGTGTCTGTTCGCATATAGTTAACGTCACACCTCCCCAGAATATTACACTCGACCATCTGCTGACATCGCTCGTATGATGTTGGATTGTGGGCAATCAGCCAATGCGCTATACCGTCACACTTTTCGCTGTATGTTCTTGGCTCGGCAGCGGTCTNGGCAATCAGCCAATGCGCTATACCGTCACACTTTTCGCTGTATGTTCTTGGCTCGGCAGCGGTCTCACCATCACAGACATAGGTTATGCTGCTGTTACCAGGCGTTACAGTGCTGTAGGCTGTCTCTGGGCGAAATCGTATCTTGAGCTGACTGGTGCCGACTGGTAGGATACACATATCGTATATAATGCGCGTACTCTACTGCGACATTACCTCAGTGTTTTTTGAAGAATAGCAGTCGAATACGTGCAATAATGTCGTACATAACCTGACAACATTTACACTTGCTGTGAGATGTCATTTCACCCTCGGCCGTCGTGCTGCTGTCTGCTTCAATGCTCATGTTGTTGTATCTGTTTATTAACCTTCACTTATATACAGTTCATGAAGTTTCAATTGAAGACACAACATACCTTAGCAGCGCAGGGTAGAAAGTATGTGCTGCCACAGTCTTCCAGCGTGCTCGTATGTGTGTGGCCTGTACATTCTTCGGTCCAGCGGTAGGTTGATCCAGTATCAACTTCTCACTAGGTAAAGTTCATCTTCTTTTTCTCAGTGCGCAGTTCTGTAATGTCTTCACATTCAGTACGTACTGCGAGAATACGACAATTTGCAGGTAGTTCACTCTTGGGTCGGAGATTGTAGACTGCACACTGGTCGGACTTGTAGCAGGGTAGAATTTCATAATAAAAGTTATCAAAAGTGTTCTGATAACACCAAAAATGGTTTTAAGATTCATATATTTGTACTTGCTCATGTTCAAGCCTTGGTTTAAACACAACCCTTCTATATCCTATAACATATTCCTCGTTCATGTTCACACCTTCCGGCAGAAATGCCACACAGTCACGTATGTTAAACGTATTACACATGGTGACAACAATAGTTCTCTTCTGAACGAAACACTGATGACTACTGCAGCTGGTTCAAACACATGTCGCTGTTATTATATTGTAGCAAGGTACACCTCGCATGTTAACAGTGAACACATTGTATTCCATGTAATTTTACCTCTGTTCATGCAGGTAGTATGACGGTCGCCTGTACAGCATTCGGTCCAGCGGGTAATTACACTGTCAGTGTTAGCATCGCAAAGTTCATACGCAATTGTACGAGTAAACCAAACCTGGCATATATACTCTTCGCCTGCTTGTGTTAACATAGTACTGAGTGAGCAAGGCAGCTTCATTTCGGGTCTTAGATGATATACAGCACATTACATTACATTACACGGTACCGAGAGAAAACTATACTCATTGGTACGACACGCCCAATGTTGAAGGCCGTTACAACATTCTACCTGCGATGGTTGTCCGGTTGGTTTGAAGTGTACCCACCTGTATCCTACCGTGACTTCACCCTCACATGTGACTAGTGCGTTGAAGTACATGACAAATTATAAAACTATTACGCTTGGAGAGAGCCTCGTGATTTTAAAATGTTACACACGCAATAAACTAGGAGAGAGAGAATCTTCCGCAACCATGTTACACTTTCTTAAGAAAATTCTATGACATGCATTGACCTTCAGTCGACTTGATGTCAGCATAGCTGAATTGTACTGTTGCGGCATTAAGCTTAACCATAGTGACATCTGATATGAGTTGGACGTAATGTGTAGGCAGTCGGATGCGCAACTCATCATCTAATGTACATGTTATACATTTACTGTATGCTGTCTCGGTGCGGCAAAAATCTGATGCGATGTACAACTTGCTGACGACTAGCTGTGACAGCAGCTTATATGGTGCGGTTCTGTTCAGCTTGGCGATTAGACATTCCTTGATTACCAGAGGATCAGTACTATAGTTCTCCTCCTCACCGGCTAAGCTATTTATAATTGCCAGAGGTGTTTTTAAAAAACTTTGACCTCCGATATAGTCCAACAGGTGCCATGTATTTATCAACAGCACATTAAGGCAAGGACACGCAAGGTTACGTCTACATGTGTCACATGCATGTTCTAGATGTTTTTTACATTTCTCTCTCAACCTTTTAAACGACGGACACTCGCACTCAGTTTGTAGATCACAGAGTTTTATTTTAGTGGCGCAATAATTGCTTAAATGTCGCTACTTCTCTGGCCCGGCTACAAAGACTGTACCATTCTCATTTCATGCAGAGACAAGTACATTGCGTGCTTTCTCGTATTCTACATCTCCCTCACTCCTATTGAGACCACGATAGAATTTTTCCAGCCAGATATTAGTTACTTTGCTTTTCATGTCCAGCTCATGCCATGGACACAACGGTCGGAATGTACGCGTCTCTATGCGGCCGTCAATGTACGCTATACAAATAAATTTAATAATAAAACCCTGCTGTACGACGCAACCCTGAATGTTCATGTACATTATGACGGTTGGAGAGAGAATGGGCTATAGTTGTAACTTACGTTAGTATTATAACTACTCTGTCACACAAATTATACGTGACTTGTCTTTCGTGAAGTATGAAGGCATAGGCCTGGGTGAAGACCGGGAAATTCTAGGCGGTGGTTATTTCAAACCTGCAGTCAACAACCCCAGATTTTAAGCGATCGTCTTGTTTGCTAATGCCAAACACTAGTAGGGGCGCCGTGTCCATGAACTTGTTCAGTTCTAGAGTGGGGGCTTGTGTTTGACCATAGTACGAGCATTGAAAGTCTGCGTACATTTGGTATGGTACCATATACTCACAGTTTGTGAAATCGATATTTAAATCTCCATATGGATAGGCCTCAGAGTTTAAGAAAATTTTAACATTCATAATATTTACGTGATTGAATTTCGACCAGTCCTTATTGATTGCGTTCCATTTACCTGTCTGAAATGCTACAATTATATATCTTGGTTTCTCACTTGTGAAACTAGTTTTCGCGTTCCAATTTATGCTTACAGAGCTCGGCACGCCAAGTACGAAACACTTTATAAACATTCCTTCCTTTTTCTGCATATTTAAAATTTTTTACACGTTCTGACATGTTTACTTGTATGTGTGGTAGTAACCAGTCAATAGAAATTATTGAAAGTGTAGCTGCTTCTGGGACCTCCCAGCATCCTGGAGTGCATTAGTTTGAGTGTTGGCCATTTGCATAACTATCTCTTGCTTGGAATTAATAAGCACGTGCCTGTAGTCTTCCGCGAACCCTTACAGCATAGCTAGGGGAATACACACTTCAAATTTACCGTTGGCATAGACAGGAACCTTAAAGTCTTCTTCGATTCCCCAGCCAGCCATTTTGGCAGCCAGCAGTTGGTTATGCATTAATGAAAGGTGATTCTTTATGGTTGCTGTGATTCCAACATCACGAGTTGCATCTACTTCACACTTTTTTAATTCATAAGAGATTCTATTAATCATGTGAAGTATACCATTTCTAATGATTTTAGTCGTTGCTGGAAGAGCATTACCAACCCTTGTCAGCATACTCCGAAAGCGCAAATAAGAATTACACGGTGCTGTGTAAACATCTTGGTTTTGTATGGGAATCCGTACCTCGGACGAGGCTACGTACGGGCCTGGAAGATAGGGCGAGTAAATGTGGATTTCTGCCTTTGTTATTGCATCTCCGTATCTTACCGGCTGCCCGACGTTTAAGATTTCCATGTCCATACTTACTCTTAATCGTAATCCTAATCTTGCAAGGAAACAAGCATTTTCAGATGTTAGTGGACTGCATGCCTGCCTCGTACTGACTTTAGGTGTGGCGTGATAAGTTCCTTTTATTGGTTTCGCATGCATAATTTTCAGCACCATCTTTCCGCAAATGCAAACACAGTGTTATTTCCTCTCCTAGGAAATTAATCAAACGATTATTTTGGTCTACTATGGAAACAATTACTTCCTGTACATTCTCTGTCGTGACTGGCGCATATATTGGCATTATTGGGATGCTCACTAGTTTAAATCCCGGCGGGACATTTGCAGAGAATTCATGTAATGTCTGGCTTCGTTTACAGTTGAGATACGAACTGCTTACTAAATTACAATGTATTCTTATATCGTTCACAGGAAATATATTTACAGGTAGGGTAGATTCGTGAGTTTTATTTGCCTCGTATTTAGCATTTTCAAAACCCAGCATGGCCGCAAGATTATCGTTTTGTGTAAAGTCTACCTGTGCTGTACAACACATCTTGTTGTGCACAGTATTAGAATTTCCTCATAACACTAAGGTAACATCAGGTCCCAGCTCTTGTTTCAGATACTCTCCGATATCCTCAATCTCGTACGAACAGTGGCAAGAGGCACCTCTCCTTTCATACCATTTCCCTTCACATATCTGAATATGCAACTACGTTCATCGATGTTTGCTACTGAAAAATATGTTTGAAAATCTATCACAGCTACAGACCACACGCCCATCAGGCTTAGCGGTCGAAAATGCACGGACCGTAATTCCGAGGTATTACCCGTCACTATCAGAGTAAGCGACATTACTGATACCTTAGTGATAATGCATTGATGTTAAGTAACAAGGAAGCACAAGCATAAGTGACCACAGTTCCAGTCCCGTGGACACTGTTATGTCTTGTGGTTGTAATAAATTGTAGCACATTAAAAATATTTTTTCATTTCAGGTGGGGGCCTTAAGTTACCATAGCTATCATAATATTTTTCTGTGTTCCCATTCTTTTTATATGCTGTCCATTGTGTCCCAGGTCTGGAACTTGTATATATATTTACTATCCAACATTCTGCCTGTTTCGGGTGCTGTGGTAATCTGTCACGCATAAACACACATAGGAAATTATGTATTTTTAATTTTCGTGAAAATTTATGCAAGTATATGTTTGTTAGTGGGTGGTCAGGTAGTTAATTTAAGACTTTGTCTTTCGCCGTCGATGTGCGTGTTTCGAGAGCCCACCACAGTATGGACGCAAGTACAGCCCTTTCCGGTTTTTTTAAATGCTGGCCATTGTTTCCATATTTTTATTATGACGTAGTGTTTCCGTTGATCCTTTATTCTCATCCTTAGCACTATTCACAGCTCGTGCAATTCCGCTTGCTCTGCCAATTAGACTTCCCAGCACCCCTAGGGCTGGTAAAATGAACAGTAGAATCCTTCCGCGCTTCCCTTTTCGTACCTTCCTGCAAGTACGTTTTTCTCTTCCAAACTTTATTCCCATCCCTCTCTTGACCTTTGATTTCATAATTTTGGAAACACCCCAAGCTGCCAAGCACTCCCCGAGCTTAGCATTGGCTAAACCGACTATTCTTTGGCCATATTCACAAGAACAGTGTCTGCAGTGTGTCGGTCTTTCAGGTTATTGCTCGTACGTACACGATGTCTTGCTGCTTGTACGCAGTGTCTAGAGTATTAATATGTACGTCGCCTCTCTGTAGCCTTCGAGCCAGATGTGTGCCAGGGCTACAAAATTTGTATCCTGGTATATGAGCTTCAAATGGGAGTTATTTATTAATATATTTACCAGACCGGCTCCTTTCTTGGTGGTCTTATCCCCGCAGCACACAGCGTGAAACTGACTGTTAAAGTGTATAGTGTAAGTGTTTTATAAGTTTTGTGAAGGGGGCTGGCTTTGAATGTGGACCATCACTGTAAAGTGCGGGACTTCTTATAGCAATGTGCTGTGCCATCATCTAGCTGTGGTTTTTCCCCTCCCCCTTCTCGAGCTTGATGACGACCTTGCTTCTCTAATGGGTTGTTTTTCCTCCTGCCCAGAGTGGCAGCCATTTCTATTTTGCTCTTCCTCCCCCATCCCACATCTCCTTACCACCAGTACAGTATGCGCAGACCAATTAGCACTGTTTACGACTCTCTCATCCTTTTCCCGCCCCCACAACTCCTTCACCGATATGGCATGCACAGTGCTCTTATGTGTTTGTTGTTCGCTTTGGCACGAAGATCATTGCTCGTGGACAGCTGTCCGCTCTGGCACACGCTAGCTGCAAATTATTTTTTCAGACAGGTTACCTCGTCCCTACTCACTTATGTATTTTTTTTATCACATTATGTGTAGAAACAAAACATTATATTTTTACTAAGTTCTGATTTGAGGACCCAACAATTGTAGCGTGGATGAAATCCTAGCCACTTGACAAATGCCAGGTTATCCTTAGTGTGTAAAACTTTCTCGACCAAGTAAGTGTTGGGATATTTTGTTAAAATTATTTATTGCTCGTAAAAAGAACCTCTCAACTGCTCCCCATTCAAATCTGCAATTTCATATGTCTGTGGTTTGTAATGGTGAATCTTTGCAACCCGAAATACATCTACAGGCCAATTAGGCGTGTATCCCTTAGAGAACGGTTTCTTAAGGTGTGAAATACTTACATAATCACCCACCTTCACCTTTGCCTTCCTCCTATCAATTTTCTTATCGTTTTTAAACACTGTATCCAGCAAAGAATCATCTTTAACGCCCACTGGACGCATACAAATTGTCCTACGTATTCTACTATTGTAATTGACAATTACACGAGGTAGAATATCCAGCCATGTATAACTTCCTCACGCCGTGAATTCACGCCACATACGATTTTTCAGAGTACTGTTAAACCGTTCCACTATAGAAATTTTTTTCTCACTAAATGTACTGTAATGGTTAATGTTATTCGACTTTATTAGTGAACGGAAGGGTTTATTGTAGAATTCCTTTCCTAAGTCTGTTTGAATATTTCTCTGCGATTCCTTGTCGTTTAAAACAGTTTTCATAGCCCTGGCAATGTCATTTCCCGTCTTACGCCTGACGGGGATGGCCCACTCATATTTGCTAAAACAATTAATTATTATTAGCATGTATCTATAGCCCTTATTCACAGAAGCATAAGGAATCATTTCCACCAGATCAGCCTGATACAGGTCGCGAAGTCCGAATATAAGTACACGTCTTCTCTGGAAATTTCTTTGTGCTGGTCAGTGCAGCTCAGCTACAATCACTGTACGAGACATTTTTTCAGTACATGTACACTCCTTCACGTAATTCTTCCATGATATTCATGATCTCATTGGTGTGTGAATTATTTCCGGCCTGTTGGGATGCAACGAGTAGACGTAGGCGTGCCACTAACTTGTTTACGTCATCCCAGTAAACGTGCTCAGGCTGACTGCTATCATCATCAAACTTTGAACCTAGTCCCGAGCTGCTAGACATTCCAACACCCGGAAACAGCTCTTCTACAATGTGCAATTTCTGGTGTAACTCATCTTTATATGTGTTGCTAGTCGAGTCATTATCAGTTAAATGCACGTTGGTGTTAGAAAGCAATTTTTTGTATTGATGGAGCGCTTCTCGCATGTATTCACCAGGTATGCATTTAAATAGTAGTTCGTAAAGGCCCGGAGACTCACATATTACTTCATTGTCAATATGTACATTATCATAAGGTAGAAAAAATATTTGCTTGTTACCCAAATACCATTTTTTATTCCTCCTATAAACACAGTAAATCCTGTCATTAAAACAAGCCATATAAGAAGTGAGATAATTACGGACAGTGGTCGAGCGTGAACCCACCTTTTTTTGTTTCCATTCATCCTCTGGACGTTCGACATCCAGGTCAGTCTTCACATCAGGGGGAATAGACTGTTTATTTAGTGCTTCCAGCCAGGATGTGATTGGCTGAAAAGCTTTATCCAGCACAGCATCCTGCTCCATATGCGCTCGTTGCACCTGTAAGTACTTATCACGCACACTTGCAATGCCACTATGTAAATCTTCCACGGCTGCAGACATTATACTAACGGTCGTAAGTAACATGTATGTACTTTATATATTAGACAATGGCTCTATGTGCAATCAGATTTACAATTTTACCCTCCAACGAATTGAGTTGTTTGAGAACAGCAGTATGCACGTGCTCGCAATGCTGCCATTTTTCATTGTCTGTGCGCAAATCATTTAAATAACGAACAATACAGTGGCGGATAAGTTCCTCAATATCTGAAAGGCTACTACTCAAACTTCTGTTAAGGCTATACAGTTCTTCGAGCATATTTGTAGTAAGTTTATTAGTCATGCCTTCGAATATTGTGCTGAGTTTGGTATGTAAGCTATCTATGCTCTCCAACTGCACACGTAATGTATTTAGCACACACAAACTTTTGTTAGATGTATTAAGTTGCTCATCTAGTTTAGTGGAGAGGCTTGCGAACCCCTTACCAATGGTCTATTCGAGCTTTGTTTGAACGTTAGTGAGCTTGACATCCACAACAGTCAGGTTGCCTGCACTCTCGTTTGCTACACGCAAGTGATCTCTCAATGTTGCCGCAAGGGTCGTAAGAGACCTGTAATCTACGCGTTCACCCAAATCTACTAGCTGTGCTTCCGCGGAAGGTAGCTTGCTTCCCACTATGCTTCACATGTTATTAGTTAAAAAAGTCTGAAAATGTTTAGTCACTGTAACGGACAACATACTGACGGCATTGAGGTTCGATTCTAACTTCTTACTTACTACATTAGGGTGACTGTCTAGTTTAGCGATGAGACCACTAACTTTCTCACCTACATCGTTAATTTTCTTCTCCATAGCTGAAACCATACCGCCTATCGCGCTTAGTTTCTGTAAATCATCAGATAATTTGTGAAGCTGGGCGTCCAGCTTGGTAGGCAGTGCATTCATGTTGGCGAACAGACGGCCCTCCATAGCGACGAGGTTCGATTCCAGCTTCTTATCTATTGAAATTATATCTACATTACCCTTGGTCTTTCCTTTAAGGTACTCGCCAACTATGGTAGTGAGCCCTGCAAGAACTCTAGCACCGATCTGCTCTCCTACATCGTCGATTTTATTCCCTACGACTGCGATCCTACCGCCTATCGTGTTCAGTTTCAGTATGTCTTCGGATAATTTGTGAAGCTATGCCTCCATTTTGGTAGACAGTACATTCGTGTTGCCAGACAGCCTACCTTCCACTGATTCGAGTGCATCCCCGGCAGTAAAGGCAGTGAGGTGGGATACATTTTCAATTAATGTGCCGAGTTGCAAATCCATGTTTGCAGTAAGTATATTCGTATCGAAGAGGCGCCCTTCCACAGAAGCGAGTTTCCCACCCAACACAGACAGTTTCTTAATGTCTTTGGTCAATGGATGTAATTCACTTCTCATGGTTGTATGAACTCTGCTAGCTATATGCTCTCCCACACCACTCAGCGCTGTTTATAAAGCGGTGATTCGTGTCATACCTGCCAATAATGTGCGCAGATGTGTCTCGATACTAGTGTGAAGTATCATCACTGGCCGCAACGCTTCCGGTGTAACGCTGCGGACAAAGGATACATTTGCAGCATCGCCATAATGTTTTGCGCTGCCTAAATTCTTTGCTCGTTTTCCTCCGAAACTGCAGATCCCTTCGATTGTAGATACAATACAGCTTTCCTGCCCCTGCTTCAGACCACTATGGCCGAACTTGGATACAGAGTAGCTCATACTTCACTGGTGATCTATAATGAACTGATAAAAACCTCTATGGTACCATCCCTTATCAAGTGGAAAATCTTTTGCTATCACTAGGAAACCATGAGGTCCACGCCAGCAACGAGAACACATTTCTTTAAATCTGTCAAATGTCATATCACTATTAACATGGTCAGAGTAAACGTGGCATGAATTCAGGTCGTCAGTACAAAATAGGACTATAAAGTTAGCATTTTCATGTAGAAGTGGCTTAGGCATTCGTGAATATCTTTGACATAGGTAAATATAATCCACTGCTACATGTCATCCCATGCTGAAATATTTCTGCATTGTCGCTGGTTTTCGCATGCAACGTCGTCGAAAATAAAAACAGAGTACGGTAAGGCTGTACAACCGCATCATTATCGCTAAATGGAAAATAACGAAGTCCGGCAATAGCTTGTAGTATTTGTGATAGCTGTAAGTACTTTGGCTGTTGAAGTGATTTCGAGTATAGGTAAATATTCTCGAACCTAAGACCGTTGGGTTCTTCCAGGAGGCTGACAAGCACATACATATTACCGCAATTGCTCGGTCCTGCTATTATACCTGGCATGGTCCCCGGTAATAACTTTCCATGACTTGATTTAAAGACGTTGGTTTCATCTTCGTCAACGTGACTTATGCGAACAGGAAGCGTAGTTGACTGTGGCACAATCTCCATCGCACTGATATGCAAATTGGTTAATCCACAATATTTATGTTTTTTTTTTGTGAGCCCTGTTATGTAAAAATCCTCAAATACTTAGTGTTTTGTACCTTTGAGAGTCTGAGTGATCTCTGTTATGTATAATCCTCAAATATTTATTAAAAAAAATTTTTTGGAACAACGGAGAGGCTGGGGTGTGTCCTTGGATGCTCTGCTGCTGTATCCTGGGATAATTATTTTTTAACGACATCCCATTAATTCACTGTTTGCCATGTCTAAGGATATTTATTATATTTTAAAATACATCCCATTTACTTAAATGTGTGTTGACTGCCCGCGTACACCATTACTTCCAGACTACAACATCTTTGTTTGTTCTCTAGGCCTATTCCCGCCGTGATGGTGTTCGTTAAATGAATTATTACAATCAAAGAAACGTATTCCAAATATATTATCACATATCTTTTTAAAATATGTTTGTACTCCAAATATATCTGCTATCAAAAAACATTATGGTGACATCAGCAAGATATATTAATCAAAGTTCCATAAACTTTATTAAATCAAATTTATTGATACATAAATTTATTTTACATATGAAGAATTAGTTTATTTCTCTTACATTATATAAACCCTGAGAAAATATTATTTAGTGTTATCAAAGAATCAATTTATTATTATTATTTTTTATCATGGAAGATACTGGGTATTAAATCAAATGTATTCATACTTTCAAACTGTTTAATAAAAAAATTAAATATGAATAATACATATACAAACCTGAGATAAATATTTTACAGTGGAATACACTGGGTATTAAATCAAATTGTATTGATACTTCCAAGGTGTTTAATAAATTCATTTTACATATGAATAATAATTAGTTTTGTTCTCATACATTATGCTAACCTGAGAAAGTATATTTTACTGTGGAAGATACTGAAATGTTTTGTGTTAAATCAAATGTATTGATACTTCCAAAGTGTTTTAATAAATTAATTTTACAAATGAAGAATCAGTTTTGTATTGATTTATTACAAGCAAATAAAATTACTCCAATTATATTATCACATATATTTATAAAATATGTTTGTACTCCATTTTATATCTACTATCAAAGTTCTTCAAACTGTGTTAAATCAAAAGTATTGATACTTCAAAAGTGTTTTAATAAATTCATTTTACATATGAATAATATATATATAACTTGAGATAATATATTTTTATGGTGGAAGATACTTGGGTTAATGATTTATTAAATTTTCAATTTGATAATCAAGAACTTAAAAAAACTAACTAGTTCCTTCAATGCCAGTAGCTCGTAGCCTCGGGCGATTTAATGGCGAGGCAGCTTCGTGACAGGGAGCCACAGCATGAGGCTATGTAGGAAAAAAACAAAAATGGCCACCATGGAATGTTCGAGATTTCTTTTCAAACTTTAGAAAAAAACTTTTCAAATATTTAATACATTTTTAAGTTTTAAAATGTTAGATATATTTTTTAACTTTTGAAAAAATAATTTTAAAAAAATAATTTAGAAAAAAATTTAATTTTTTTTTAAAATGTAAATTTTTAAAAAAATTTTGAAAACAAAATGGTTTCTGAAAACAAAATGGTTTCTGCATCTGCTGCCAAGATGGATGCCGTGGCAGTGGAATGCAAACGCATAATGTTTACATTTTCATAACCAGGTTTAGTGTGTCCCTGTGTCCCTGTCACGAAGCTGCGTTTGAACCTATATTTTCTAACCACTTACAATTATTTTCACTTTATTTGTTTTTCAGCAGAAGTTCTCAAATCAGCAAGGTGAACTCGAGACTCTTTGAAAAAGTACACAAATCAGAAAAGCGGATTGGAGTTCTTCGATGTGTCAGCCAAAACGTCCGCTAATTAGCAAGGCCGACTTAAGTCCTCTGGTCAAGCCCAGCAGATCAGGACGGATAGTGGCTCATGTTTGTTTAAATGATTGATCCCAATCGTCATTTTGAATTTTCATGACCGTGACTTTGACCTGCGAAGCCCATAGGGTAACCTTAAATCCGCAAAATTAAAAAACCTAAAGTAATTATAAATAGGGGGACGTATTACATTATTGCCAACGACGGAAATTTTGGATATCAGTGATGCGGACCTTCACCTCGGACGTACTTTAACCCGAAAATTCGGGAAAATTAAAAAATTCGTAAAGTAATTAAAAATCTAGGCAAATTTCATAATTGACCACGATCGCCATATTAGATTTCTAAGACTTGGACCTTAACTCTGGAAAAACTTAAAACCGAATAATTGAAAAGAAATCGTAAAACACAGAAAATAATTTCAAACAATATTAATAATTTTAAAAAAATTCAATAAAAATAAAACATTGAAATAGAAAATTGAAAAATCCAAAAATATGTAAAACTTTCAAAAAATTTTGAAAAAAAAAAAAAAAATTAAAAATTCTTTAATTATTTTCACATAGGACGTTGAGGATTCGATTCCCATAAAGATAGCAGAGCACACCCACTCCTAGAAGGGTAGCAAGCAGATGACTAACCTTTACCATTATATTTCGTTGGCGTCTCAAGGCCTTGCTGTTAAGAGCCACGCAAATTTCTTTACCCTATCTCTGTAAATCATTGGCTATTTAATCGGTCTACCACACAACTACCCCCTCCAAAGAGTTATTGATATTACATTACATGCGACTCCTCAACCCCATCTCTCTACTTCCTATTTACCCATTATATCTCGAACCGCATCACTACCATTATACTACGAAAGTGATAAAAGGATATAATGTTGCTCACCTGCGATTGTTTGTTGTCACATGATATCTCGACCTCTGCAGATAATTAATGTGGCCAAAGTCGCACCAAGATACAGTTCTTCACCTGATGCGAGTTGTGACATATCGCTATATTTCCTGACTTTTTAGCATTCAGTATATAATGTTAGACTCTTCCATCACATTTCGCTGGGTATTATCGGATGTGCTCGTAACTACGCATTAATTTCCCCACCCAAGTAAAAATATCCTCAAATGTCAAGTACCTGTTCTGACCAGCGGGATATTGGAGTGTAGAGATCAAGATGAATCGTTTGTTTAATTGTGTCTGTGCGACCAGCACCGCATATTCATCTTTGGCTGTACTATCGAAGACTCCATCTGGACTGCTTACATTATTGACGATGCCAGTCGGAAATAATTCGCGTTAAGCCCTTCTGGCTTGGAATGTACATGGCCAGCTCAAACCCTGTCAAACCTATCAAGTAACTTATGGTTTAGGGTTTTTGTAATCATAGTTGGCCACCGTTTTTGAATCATTGGCAATAGAGCCACGAAATCAGTCTGTAGGTAACACTTCAGAAACCGATATGCAGCATTCGGCGAGAAACACTTTTATAAGCACAGTTAGCTAACACACTGTCAATACATTTAGTGTTACAAATTAGCCAACCTAGCCTATTATTATCCAAATGTTTCAGCATAAATTATACTAACAATGGTCAACATGGTCAATATTAAAATTACCACAAGCATGCAAATGTACCAACATAGGTATAGTTTACTAACCAACAAGATCAGCCGAAAACATGAACTAATAACACCGACCAACCAACAAGATCGACCATACCAACCTTCAATACCAACCAGACTACCCGCAAGCCTGACCAGACCACTCACAAGGTCGACCTTGAATACACACTATCAATGACAGTTGACAATATAAAACACATACCACCTACCAGGCCAACTGGCTATCAAGGCCGACTAGACATACCAACCAAAACCGGCCTATCAACCACCAGTACCAACCAGATAACCCACAAGTTCGACCAAGAATACATACTGTTCATGACAACTGATCAAACGAAATATATTTACCCATACACCAAACCAACTGGCCATCAAGAACGACGACATACCAACCGACAAGACAGACCAAGTGGTAAAACCCATACCAGCCGACTAGGCTAACTGAACAACAAGACTGATGGAGCAGACCCACCAGCTAAATCGACCAACCATATAGACCTACCATACCACAGGTCAACAAAAGCCCATACCAACTGACCAGATATACTGATCATCAACACAATCCACCAAGACCATCAACATCAACCACAAGATCGACACTAATACCAAACAGATTATACAAGCCAGCCATACCAACTGGCATAAACCAACACACCTTGAAATGAAACCTCTAAATGAAACCTCAAAAATAAACCTCACACTAACTGTTGAAATTAAATCTCAAAAATTAAAACTTTAAAAAATAGATTTTAAAAAACTTACAAAAGAAACCTTACCATTCATCAACACCGACAGAAATACCTGACGACTATAACTAACAGTAACACCAACTGCCCAGACCAAGTAATCAGACCGACCACCCGCACAAACGCCCCATACAAAAAAGACCAACCAACTATACAAACTGATCATATGGACTCGACATATCAAATAACCATACCAGCGGACCATATCAAACATCCATACCAATAAACCAAACCAACTCAAGACTGATAGACCAGACCAACTACCAAAATAAACCAGACCATATAAACCAACAATACCAACTGGCCAAATAAAAAATTCTACCAAATAGCCATTCCAACACACCTCATAAAGAAACCTTACCAGCCATCAAGGCCGACTGGAATACCAACCGACAGGACTGACCAATTGGCAAGACCAATTGACAAGGCCAACAAACTGAACCAACCAACAAGACTGACAAACTATAAATGATATCCATACCAGCGTGACCATTCCAAAGGTCCAAAGCAATAATCATACCAACCGATCATCAAGGCCAAAATTATACTCAACCAACAAGACCAACCAACCCAAAAGACCACACTAAACGACCATACCGACCGACCAGACCAACGAGCCATACCAACCATACCTATTGAACTTACCAGCTGACCATACCAGACGACCATGCCAACCGACTAATAAGACTCGCAGACCATACCAACACAACCATAGGGAACGACCAACAAGACCAACTGGATGAATAAAATCAAAACATTCAACGATACTAGCCCACCAGACTGTCCAGTAAAACCAACCAGCAAGACCATTTGACTAGTCCAACCAATCATACTAACAAACCATACAAATACCGACTGGCAATACCAGCAGATGGTGTCGACAAATCTCGAAACATGTTGCATAACACTAATTTTATTGCGATGCTCTTCGCAATACATCTCGCCCATTGCGACCATTTAGTGAATAATCATGTTTATCGTCACACGATGCGAGTATGCCACGAGTGACATACTTTACATATGCAGATACTTAAGCCTTTCGGCCTTCGTACTTTTATATTTTTATATAGCGCTCTAAGCCAGATGGCCATCCCGCGCTACTACCGCCCAATCGGTGGGGAAGAGAGATCACGCCCTCTCATCGCAGGTGGCCCAGCCATGCACCTGAGGTAAACAAANACATAGCGCTCTAAGCCAGATGGCCATCCCGCGCTACTACCGCCCAATCGGTGGGGAACAGAGATCACGCCCTCTCATCGCAGGTGGCCCAGCCATGCACCTGAGGTAAACAAATCCAAAGCCCCAACCTGATTCACAAGTACGGCCAAGTACACTCTTCTACAAGGTTCTGAGACCCTCGCCCTCAGAAACCAAGCATGTGGTCTTGTCAGGGTTCTATCCATACCTCTAGTGTCTTACCAGGACACAACCCGATCGGGTTGCCGCTCACCGCCCGGTCTTTCTTTAAGAGGGGGAATCTCTCCAGACCTCCTTTAGCATGCGGAGTTAACCACTGCCAGCTCGAGTCCAACCTCTATGTGAAGGTCAGCGTCACGGATATCCAAAATTTCAGTCGTTGGCAATAATGTAATTTGTCACCCTTTTTATAATTAATTTAGGTCAAGGTCATATAAATTCAGAATTGCAGTCGGAGTCAATAATGTAAACAAACATGGCCACTGACCTTTCTGATCTGCTGGGCTTAACTCAGTGACTTTAGTCCGCTTTGCTGATTAGCAGAATTTTTGGCTCACACATCGAAGAGCCTCAAACCTATCTATTTTTGTCCACTTTTTCAAAGAATCTCTAATTTGTGGACTTTTTCAAATAGTTTCGAGTCCATCTAGCTGATTTGATAACTTGCGCAGAAGAAAGAGTACAAATATTTCGATTTGAATGTGTTAACCTCATAACAAATTTAGAGGGGGGGGGGGGGCGATTTCTGGGTTAAATTCCTGAAGTGGTTTTGGGATTAAAATGGGATATTTTGAAGGTCATGACTTCACAAAATGACCGCCATTTGATATCGGTGACCCACTTATTTTCTCTTCATGATCCCATGACCCAGATATCTCCAAAACTTAATACTGATGCTCACTGCAATGCGGCTTTTATGCAAACTGAAATTAAAAATATAAGCACTCATAAATAATCTACCAACTGGGATAAAGGTTGATACAGTTGGCCCGTGTTGAGGAGGATAAATCAGCCAATTGTTTGCATCATTGTAAAATAAAAAATTGTTAATTTTTTTTGCATAAAACCGAGGTGTTAGTAATTAATTTTGAACAACCTGTGTCCAAGTTCTGTAACATGAGGTATTGGTAGTTTGGTGGTTATATAGTTTGATGCACGAAAACGATTATATAATCATAGTCCACTTCTCTTACCTAGACTGTACGACTGGGTTCAGTCCGGCTCACGTACATTTCCCATTTTCTGACGTCCTTAAAAATATAAACTGAGCTAGCCGTAAACACAGAGATAACATTTAACATATTTTACCCGTAAAAAATTGTTTTTAATTTCAAATTCTTTCACTGTTGAAACCCTTAACCCCGTGTTTTATTAACTGACTAAAGTATCTGCACTATTGAGCATTCCTATTTCAGAACATCGCACTACGCTTCTAGTGTCCAGCATCCCAAACGTACAATTTTTTTTTACAGGACACATTTATCATCACTGATCTCTGGGCTGCACATAGAGATCCTTCTATGTGGCAGGATCCAGACGAGTTTCGGCCAGAAAGATTCCTAGACAGCGACGGAAATTTACTGAAGAAGGACTACTCGGTGCCATTTGGAGGAGGCAAGTTATTACTAGCTGAAATATTTCCACATACTAACACACACATAGTCTGGAACACATTGTGTAGAGCAAAAGGTAGTTTTCACATTATCGAACATGCGGACCATATCGCCCTTATGAACCTCGAAGACCACGCCGCTCATACCAGTCTCACCATCCATTCCGTCCATATCGGTCACAGTGGACATAGCGTCCGTACAGAACTTACTGGCAAGATTGTATTTAACTGTTTTCTGGGTCGATATACCCCTGAGTTCACGAATCGCTCTCTCAAATACATTTTTTTAAAAACATGATGCGTTCCCATCTAATCGCGCTCACAGTACTGTCGCCATGTGATACGAGAATAAATTATAACAGAACAGCTTATACCTAGTCCTACATAGACGTTTTTACCTGCGTCTAGTCTTGAGCTTGGCCCCCCTGCGCGAATATGTGTGATGACGGGAGGACCCTGTGTGTGTGTTCGTGATGGAAGGCGGGCACTCTTGCTACTTCATCGCTACGGCCGCACCCCACCCGTAGTTTGCAGCATCGTGGATGATTTCGTCGTTGCGCAACGGGACTGGGGGATTTTTTTTTGCTGGGGACCCTGAACTGATGTGCCGAAATATTCAGACTTTCGCAGATTGCGGTTGGCTTTCAGACCTAAGTAATTTCTCCTGCAGCCCTGTTGTTTATTTAATAACAGGTAAAAGACATCATATGTGCAAACGTGTCTAATGTTTAAAATGTCTTCGCGAATTAATTACTTATGTGGTTGCTTCAAAAAACATGTTTTTCCCTTGTGGTATCATGCGGTGCCGATAAATTGCAAGTCTGTTAGAGAGCATCGGAACGGTGGTAGCGGACCGTGTGTGCACGAAGTTTGCCGAAAAAAATGTACACCGTTGTTGGAGGATCTGGCTCCTACTTCTAGTCCTTCGAAAATGTATCGTACGTATTGTTACGATACACATGTATGTCCATGGTGTATGGCTGTGGAAAGAATGTGTTTCTTATAAATTGAAGGTAAGAATGAAAGATTATTAACACATTACATTCTGAGCACGGAACTTACCTTGCAGCTTTTTTCTCCTCTAAACCACACCAGTGGCGTTCGGAGACAAAATACATAAGACCCATCGGTTTCATCGACTAATATGTATTCGTTATTAAGGGGACGGAGACTTGTATTCTCTTCCACGCCACTACCTTAATCGATTTTAATGGAAGTATACTACTGTCAGGCATGCACTGTCTTTACCCAAAAGGAGGCTTGTACCTGCTTTATGGAAATGTGTGGTTCTGGTCTTCAAGCAGTTTTTTTTATCCATGCAGTTCGTCGCATTATATTAGGGTACTGTGTGAATTGTAGGTGCAAAAAGTATAACAATATATTGGAATATGAAACTGATGGTGCATGAAAAGGCTTGAATATGGACAGAATATGTAATGGAGCCATTCGATATGCATGTTTCTCATGTTAGGGCTGGTCTGTAGACGAGTCGAATGCTAAGGCATTGCTTGGTATGCCTTAATAAATTCATTGTACTTGTGATGTGCATTGCCATAGACCAATTTTCTTCAGCATTTATCAGTGCAGGTATTTTTTCCAAGCAAATTACCAGTATAATTTTTTTTTATGAATTGAAACTTTGGGGTTTTCAGTATCAGAATGGTTCGATGCTACGATCTCGGCTTTGTATATTTATTAAACTTTAATTTTTCAACGATTTATTTCTGATTCTTTTTAACTTTTTCGAATGTTTACTTTACTGTATTTTTTAACAACTTGATACCTCCCCAGCGCTATGGCGTATAAGTAGGTATTGATTCTGCTCTCTGCCTAAGGCGCCAGCAATTGATGCTAGACCTCAGTGTTAGGGCGTAGGAATATGTTGACGCTACTATCCCTAGGTCCAATTTACCAAATAAGTTCACCTTCTTCGCGAGTTGACATATGTCAGTTTTATTTTCGCTTAACAGGTTAACTTCTACATGAACACACGAGACAACTCTCCCCCCCCTAGCTACGTAGGCTATGTAGGGCTTGACACGGCGATTTGTGCTGTGGGGAGCAAGGTTCGTCACACTTCCTGTATGTCTCTACGTAGCTGTCTCGAGGCGATGGTCCATCTCCCAGCTGGCGACCTCGGGACCGCTCCATCACTCGGTAGACGGGCTGCGACGCCTGGGCTGCGACAGTTCCTCGCCGACCGGTGTTGACGTCTCGATGCCTTCTCCCTAACTCGTTCCTCCCGGCTCCAGTCCGCACTCCTCGCTTCAAATCGGCCTACTGCCCCGTTCCTTCCTCTTCCTCGTGTTTTTGTAAGCTTGTTTGCCGTATTAAACTCGCATCATCTCTGCACGTGGCCGGGCTGACCGCCGCGTCCTCTGGGTCGTAAAAACGTGTTCGGCGCTCCGGCTACCCGCACGTGGGCCCAGCGTCGTCCGTCGATTCTGGCATCGAAGTTTATTGCTCCGCCCTGCACGTGCTGGAACACTTCGTGGCACCTTGGTCGGCGCACGTGTTTCTTCTGCCTCCGGATATCGTGTCGCTATTATTTTCGCATGCTCGCCAAAAGCTCTCATTATTTATTGCGGTAGCCGGCTCGGGAGAGATGCAGCTGCTGGTGTGAGCTTAGTGTCCCCTTGTAGCTGCGAGACGCAGCTGCGCCTGTCTTCCTCCGCATGTGGCCATGTGTTCATTCCACCTCGGAATCCTGGCGTCATTCTTCTAGCACGCTCGCCAAACCCTTAATATTTATTGCGGTAGCCAGCCTGCGAGTTTCGACAGGGTGTGCCTTCTGACGAAAACATATCTTTCGGGACGCGAGACGCGTCAAACTCTTTGAGAGGATGGTATATTTGGAGGGTTTCTTCAGATCCTGTATAATTTAAACTCGTGAGTGTATTCCGCAATGTTCCGCTTCCACTTTCTTTGTTTAAATATGGGGTTTTAATGCTTGTTTTAGCTCCTATTTATTCTTGAGATTGATGTTTATTTATTCTTTTTTTTATAGAAATCTTGTTATCCATTGTGTTTTAAGACTGTCACTTTTTAATATAACTCATAAAATTTCTACTGGTTTGTTTTGTTTTTCGATTACCAACATGAGGTGCAGCGTTTTGTCGGTTTGAATTTGCATATAGCTACATCGAGACTGGATGGCTTAGTTGATATTCGGAATTGGAAGAGGAACATCGTCTTGACCCAAGAACATTGCTTGTGTCGTTGCTGTAAGAAGAAATTTTCTAAAAGTTATAATGCTCGATGGTGTGAGGTCGACTGTATTCAGAATGTGGAGTGTGCTACTTTCGCATGTGAAAAATGCAAATCGCAGTTTGGTCGGCGAAGTGACATCTTGAAAAGACATCTCGAAATATGTACCAGTCTTCCCTCACTACCCGCTAAGCGTTATCTGTCAATATTGCATCGGAGTTTTACTGGGATGATTACTGATGCAACACGTACTGGAGAATCTTCGTAGCAGAAAACTTCAGCTGTGAATGCTGTGGGAAGTTCACTGATTCCTTTAAAACATCCATGCAGCTACTCTGAAAAGACTTTCGCAAATGTTAATGAATCACAAAGGCATGAAAAGAACGCATGTGTAAGTAGTACCGTTCGTATGGCACATCGATGTGAGAAGTGCTCTAAATTGTTTGTGTGCACCGACAGTTTGAATAGGCATTTAAAACTACGTAAACGAGCTGCATCGTGCCTCGACGTTGACCGAGCAGCCTATCCTTCCTCTTTGCGGTTTACAGCGATGGCTGGTCTTAGTGCAGCTGCGACTGGCGAATTAGATGCTACACCTGCCAATTCATCTGACCATGCATCGCAACTAACGAAATTAACCTGTGACATGAAGCCAAATGTAAATCGGTATTTTGTGAAGGGATCGGCATCCAGGGGTCTTGTGAAAACATATGTTGTCCCGAATCTAACAATTTCGTCGAAAGGTGTTTATTCATTTCTGTTATATATGAAATAAATTGAATAAACGAACTTACAAAGGAGGTGGAGATTAAGGTGCTGTGAAATATAATTTATTGTTGGAATGCAGGTATAGTAAACCAGAGCCATACGATGATGAGTACAAAAATAAGGCATTCAAGACTCCGAATATACTTCTCTATAACGCATATGACATGGAAGAGAGTGTTTAAAACAGCAAAAAGAAGGCATGCCACGAGAAAGAAGTAATGATATTGATTAATTCGTATCGATTCATTGGATTATCTGCAGCTGAGAACGAATGTGTTTGGACCACTCAAAACCTTGGCAATATATTGATATCCTAATCTTTGATGTGAATTACAAACGTATGAAAATATCCACATTTCGTGATATCACTAAGTGTATATGTGCACGGAGCCTATGAATTGGCGATGGTTATTTTTCTAAAGGGCCTACAATGCTGAGAAGTTTATATATGTGATGCCGCAACCTCCATCATCGGGTGATTGACAACAGTGACATCTTTTCAGACTTTGCCTTTAAACTTACCGCACGACTGCACAAAGTTTATGGGCGTGGAAAACAAACTTGGATTCATGTTAATGGACTGTAGGTGATGTATAAAGGCGTGCACTATGCACCGACAATCATAAATACTTTTTTTTGAGTGCTTGTGGAGTAGTATATAGATAAGTAAGAAAAAAAAAATGGATATTAAATTTTTTATTTTACCCTTTTATTGTTACCACCCTGCTTTGTATGAAAACTTATTTCTTAAAAAAATCACAATAATGCAAATGTATATAGTTAAAACATTTAGCTAACAACTATACCTATAAAGATACTTTAATACATTCTTGGATTTAGAAATTATACTTGCAAATTTAATTTCACGAGTTTCGCCCAAAGATTTCGCAAATTATCTTCGCCTACGCATATAAATATTCATAGGTATAGCCAACATACTTACAACCCGACTTGTGAGAATGTGGTTGGCTGAAAAAAAACTCTGCATAAATATTTTAAAAGACTATACAATTTCAATTTGAATGTGGGCATAGACACACAATCTGATTTAAGATTCATATCCTAAATGCGGTTTGTATGATACGTCACTTGCATTTAAACAGTGTTTAAAATGCTAAATACAATCAATTTAAACAAAAATATTTACAATTTTCTATGCGGGTTTCTATAAACATAACTCGGAATATTCGCGGTCGTGGTCATGGCAAGAATTGTAAATGCATTAATTAAAAAAAAATAGAAGAGTTATTTACCAACATATATATGTATATATATATAACTATGAGTTTCTTACATTAAAAATTTAAGCAGTGCTGCGAAGGAATGCTGCGAGTACGTTTGGATGTGTAAATTCAAGATCCAAGTATTTCCATTCATTGCATATTTGTGAAGAAAAGAGATTAACGTTCAAATCCACCTACTTCCGTCTTGAAATTACCTTTTATTAATGTTACCTGCTGTTACGGGAAAGCGCAAATTTTACATAATTTAAATTTATAAATCGNAGTTGTAAATGCATTAATTTAAAAAAAATAGAAGAGTTATTTACCAACATATATATGTATATATATATAACTATGAGTTTCTTACATTAAAAATTTAAGCAGTGCTGCGAAGGAATGCTGCGAGTACGTTTGGATGTGAAAATTCAAGATCCAAGTATTTCCATTCATTGCATATTTGTGAAGAAAAGAGATTAACGTTCAAATCCACCTACTTCCGTCTTGAAATTACCTTTTATTAATGTTACCTGCTGTTACGGGAAAGCGCAAATTTTACATAATTTAAATTTATAAATCGATTTTGCATTAAAATACATGTTTGATACATTACACAGCATATTTAAAGATTTAGACATTTCTAAAAAGTTAAATAAAATTTATTTAAATAAAAAAGTGAATTATTTATGAACACACCGATTTCAGGATGTCGGATCGTCCCACGATTGGTTTGTCAATGCCAGCCGGGAGCCCGCCTATCGGCCATGTCGGTGTAAACTCTAGGTCGCGAGTGGAGTGGGAAGACATGTTATACAAACACGGAGGAGAAAAAGGCGATGAAATTTGCAGGTGGTAAGGGGAAAGGTTTAAAGGTCGTCGGATGAGAGGATGACAGTTTTACGNCATGCATGATGTGGTGTTATATATAACTTATTTTTAGACATTTTATAAATGTAAAAATATCGATAGGGGAATGAGCGGGGGAGGTTGTGGTGGCGAGGAAGGAGGGGTGATGAAACTGGGTGGTGTTTGGAGTGTTGGTGAGTAGGGGTACCTATTAAATCCAATATGGTGGTCCTGTGATTGTGTCACATAATGGTTACGACATTACTAGAGTATTCGCCTTAAAATACGAGTCCGGAGATATAACATGGTATAATTATGCCTTTGTATTTTTTTAGGTATAAAATAAATTTAAGTTAAAAAGTATTTAAATAAATCTTAAATAATTAAATTTTGTCGACTGTTTAGTGTGGCTTACGTTATAACAACTTTTGTACACATTCCGACACATTAAGGAATCACTCAGCTACATTGAAAATAATTTGTTTTACAAAATTTAGGAAATTTCGGGGTTTTTGATGAAGGGAGGAAGAAATATTTTGGGGGTGAAGCAGACATTTTAAAAAGCGAAATGGGCCATTTGGAGGGAACACAGGAACTTTTGAAGCATCGGGTGTAACATCAACCATGTTGGCTGGTTGGCTCCTAGCTCCTACTCCTGGAATCCTGTCTCCGAACATACATTTTCATACTACTCCGATAATAGTATCTTAAATATATCATAACTAGCTAGTTTTGGGCTATAAAAATTAAATGGTTTGTAAATGGAAATTGTTGACTTAGATAAGGGGCGTCTTTGATACTTTCGACTCGGACTAATTTACTGCCCACCCTTATCAGCACTGGACTAGACAGACTACACAGAAGAAATGGTATTGGCCAAAAGACTACCACACAACCCAAAGGCTCAGGACAATCCATCTGCCGAAACGCTTGAGAGCTGCCGAGCTCTTTCGAGTCGACCAAAGCAACCGATTCTCAGACGCTCCAAGCTTTATGTCTAATGCGAGTAGTGTAATTATCTTTGTTCGAGGACAACGGGATCTGGGATTGGAGTCGAAGGCCATCAAAAGATGCAGGGATCGGAGCCTGGAGACGTCCCCCATGTTGGATTTCGTGACGCCCGACAGATCAAAATTGTAAATTTTACCCAAAAATGATAACTTTAGAAATGAATGATTTTGCCCCCAAAACCGCTTTTTTAAAATAATATTTCCAAAAAAAGGGAAAATGTATTGACTGAGTCCTCAAACAGACAAAGTGGATACGAGACTAATCCATGTATGAGCCACATAATACTCAGAGGAGCAAAGCATAATAGAGGCTCCGAGCCAGGTCTAGCAGATCAGGTGGATCAGAAGTGATGGGCCGCTCCCTGCACCACCCTTCCACACACCCCCTCTACACGCCTTTTACAAAACCCCTCCCCTCTCCCAATCTCTCCACAAACCACAACCTCCCCCCATCCATCTCATAAAACACCACCACCAATACCCATCTCCCCACCCCCTCAAACACCCCATTACCCTACCACCTCAAACCAATCACCCAATTCCCATTCAACACCCACTCCCCTGCCCAACCCCATCCTCCACCGTCACCCCCTCCCCATTCTCTTTCCACCCCTCACATAACACCTGTCTTAATCTTCACCCCCTTCCCTGAATCGCAAAATATCGGGGGAATCCTAAAAAACATTATAAGTTCTAAAAATGTATAACGATTCCCAAAAAAAGGCAGAATTTAATAAAAAAGTTTAATAAATACTTAAAGAAATAATAAATGTTATTTAAAAAATTAATTTCTGATTTAAAAAAAATTACATGTTGCCTTTGTCACCTAAACTTCACCCAATCCAGTGTTTGATTATCGTATGGATGGCAGAGCACACAGTCACTCTCGATTGGATGACCAGCAAACGACGGAACCCTTATCTCTATATTTAATTGGCTATACAGTCGGTCAATTTGCCACCCCCCCCTACCTTCACCCTGGCAACGATTAATCGTTAGCTTCACATATTACATGAACCCCTACTTCCACTCATATTACTCAATACGGCCTTCACATTTTATTCGCCATAGCTCGACCAACTTACCATCTATTCTCGCCTACTTCCATCCGACTTCCCATACCCTCACACACACGCCATCGTTCGTGATTGGCTGTTGGTATGCAATATCTCGTCCTCTGTCGATAATTAGTGTGACCAAAGTCAATGTTCATAGTCTCATGCGACAAGTTACATATCGCTCTCTCTTCCCTAACCTTTGTATATATTATTTTGGTAAGCTACATTGTGTTCGACTCTTCCGTATGTTATTATCGGCCATCTTCGTAATCACACTTTCATTATTTTGCACCGCAGTAAAAATATGCTGCAATTTAAAATACCTACTTGAACCAGTGGAAAATTGGAGTTCACATATAACGACGAAGAGTCCCTTAATGGTGTGCATGCAAACAGAACATGCCCCGACTTCATCTTTATCATTCCATCGCTGACTCCAGCTGTATTCCTTATGTTGTCATGGATGTCATTTGCAAACAATTAGGGAAAAGTCCTTGCTTGAAACTTGGAATGAACCATATCAGCATAAGCTGAATCAGCTCGATATATCTTGATGTTTCTTACACCCTTCATAAACATTGGTAATAACTATTTTCTACTCATTGACGACAGAGACCATACCAAATGATCATCCTACCTACTATCACAAACGAACCATATTTCAATACAAATTAGACAAACAGAATGTCAATTCCAGTTAGATGTACCAATGATATAGAACATCTACAGTTGCCATTTATACCAGCCAACCATACGAGCCATCAATACAAGCGAAAAATATGAATTGACAATACGAAATAATCATATCACCTGGCCAATATAACAACCATAAGTAACTGCCAATCATTTCAACTATCCATATCAGGCATCCACATCTCTTACTAATAAAAACTTAACATACCATCTGTCTATATGAGCAATCCATATATACTGGCCATATGAGCCAACCATACAAAACATAAAACCCAACCAAAAATTTCAACTGACAATATCAACTGCCCATACGAGACAACCATATGATACATTCACATCAATCATCCTTACGAACCTTCCATACCAACCAGTGATACGATCTGACTAAACCAAACCACCATTCCGAGTGGCCAAGCTAACCAATACTGATGAACCATCCACCCATACCAGTCAGTCATACGAACCAACCATACCAGCGAACTACATAAGCAACCCATATGAGCCATCCCACCAGCCGACCATACGATTCGACCATACCAAATGACCATTACGAGCGACTAGAATAACCCCCCGCCCATACTAGACAGCCTCACAGACCATCCATTCCAGCCATACAAGCCATCCACCAGCCAACCATACGAACCTACCATACCAGCCGACCACATGAACCTACCATACCAGTCGACCATATGAACCGACCATACCAGGTAGTAAAGATGAAGGCGAAAACTCTATCTTCAGCTTCGTCTGTAACGAAGCTGTGAACTCATGTTTTTATGTTGTGAAGTTATTCAGCCATCGGCCAACCGATCCTCGTCACACATCATCCTGGCATTACTTCATGCGGTGGCTCGCAACATGCTTTGGGACACTTTTTGTGGCTAGCATCTTGGTTCATAACATAGTCCATGAAATACTTTCAGATGTGTTTCGTAGCTGGCATATTGGTTCGCAACATGATCGCGACGAGCTTCACATAATTTCCCCGATAATTTCTATTCTATTTGCTGCATGACTACAGAGAGTGAGATGATTTACGAATCTTTTGTGAAGACTTGTGAAGTTTTTATTAAGATTTGCAAAGTTTTTGTTAATGTTTGCGAATTTTTTTGCAAATATTTGCATAGTTGAGCAAAGATTCGTGAAGTTTTTCGAAGATTTTGAAGTTTTTGCAAAGTTTTGCGAAGATTTTGCACAAAGAGGTTAAAGTGAGCTTCGTATTAGGCGACTTGTTTGAAGATAATCTACTTGTTTGAAGATACGTAGTCTGTTTGTAGCTGGTTAGTATAGTCGTTTGGTCTTTCTGGTTGGTCTTGTGCACTGTTATAGTCAGTTTGGAATGGGTTGTTCTCGATAGGAACCAGTATGGAGTAAAATCAGTTGTTGGCCAATATGGTTGGTTGGAAAGGTTCGCTGATCTGGTTGTTTGGCCCAGGTCGGATGTTATGGTCATTTGGTATGGTCAGCTAGCAATAGCCAGTTTGTTTGGTTGCTAGGCATGATCGGATGGTATGGTTGGCTGATCTTGATGTATGTTAGACAGGTTGGCTAAAACGGTCGTTTGGTATTGTTGGTTCGTATGGTTCGCTGGTATGAATAGGCAACTTGGTAGGTTCATATTTTTAGCTGTTATTGTTGTCTTGTATGGTTGAATTGTATGGATAGTTCGTATACATGACTGGTATGGACAGTTCATATGGCTGGCTTGTATGGTCGGTTCGTATGACTGGATAATTGGTCGTTTCGTATGGTTGATTGAGATGGCCAGTTCGCGGGGTCAGCTAGTATGGTCGGTTCGTGTAGTTCGTTGGTATGGTCGATTCATATGTTTAGCTTGTATTGTTAGTTCATATGCATGGCTTATATGGCCGGTCTTGCCCACTGGTATGCCCGGTCGGTCCTGCTGGGCTATTGGCCTGGCTTGCATAGCTGGCGTGACCTATACATTTGTTTCTATGGTTGCTTGGTATGATCGGTTCATATCGATGGCTGGTACGGTGATGTGGTACAATCTGTTCGTAAGGTCGACTGGTATGGTCGGATTGTATGTTCGGGCTGTATAGTTAGTTCATGTGGTCGACTCGAGTTTTGGGATCATGTATTCGGACTGTATAGTTTGTTCGTATGGGTGGCTGGTATGGGTGGTTGGTTCATTGATGTTAGTTGGTATGATCGCTCGGAATAGCCATTTGGTATGGTGGGTTCTTATGGATAACTGGTATGGATGGTTTGTATGGTTGGCTTGTATAGTTCGTATGGCTTATTGGAATGGTCGGTTTGTATGTTCAGCTGGTATAGATGGTTTATGTGGCTGGCTAGTGTGCCTGGTTCGTATGCCTGACTGGTATGGCTGGTTCATATATTGGTCTTGTGTGGTTGGATCATATGGCTGGCTGGTATAGATGGTAAGTATGTCTGGTGGTTATGGGTGGTTGGTATGGCTGGTATATATGTTTGATTGGTATGGTTGGCTTTTATTGACAGTTGGTATAATTATTCTAGCCTATTGGTGTGCTCAGTATGTCTTGTTGGTATGTTTGCCTGATTGAGTGGAATTGGTGTTTGGCATGGATGGCTCATATGGTTGGCTCGCATGGTTCTTATGGTCGCCTGGTTTAGTCGGTTCGTATGGCTGACTGGTATGGCCAATTCATATGTCTTGCTGGGCTGTTGTCTTGGTTGGTATGAGTGTTTGATATGGATGGTTCATATGGCTGGTATGTTGGGTTCATATATTCATGTTGTATGGTTGGTTCGTATGATCGTCTGGTATGGTTGGTTCATATGGTCAGCTTGTATGGTGTGGTTGGTTTGTATTGTTAACTGGCATGGCTGTCTTTTATGGATGACTCATATGACTGTCTGGTATGAGGGGGGATGCTTTATCGGTGATGGTTGGTCTGGTAGCTTGGAATGTCCGTTTGGTATGGTTGGGATATATGACTCACTGTTATGGGTTGATTGATTAGTTTGGTTANTGGTAGCTTGGAATGTCCGTTTGGTATGGTTGGGATATATGACTCACTGTTATGGGTTGATTGATTAGTTTGGTTATTGTGGTTGGTTCGTATGACTGGCTGGTATGTGTGGGTGGTTCATCAGTATTGGTTGGCTTGGCCACTCGGTATGGTGGTTTGGTATAGTCGGATCGTATCACTGGTTGGTATGGAAGGTTCGTAAGGATGATTGATGTGAATGTATCATATGGTTGTCTCGTATGGGNGATCGTATCACTGGTTGGTATGGAAGGTTCGTAAGGATGATTGATGTGAATGTATCATATGGTTGTCTCGTATGGGCAGTTGATATTGTCAGTTGAAATTTTTGGTTGGGTTTTATGTTTTGTATGGTTGGCTCATATGGCCAGTATATATGGATTGCTCATATAGACAGATGNATTTTTGGTTGGGTTTTATGTTTTGTATGGTTGGCTCATATGGCCAGTATATATGGATTGCTCATATAGACAGATGTTATGTTAAGTTTTTATTAGTAAGAGATGTGGATGCCTGATATGGATAGTTGAAATGATTGGCAGTTATTTATGGTTGTTATATTGGCCAGATGATATGATTATTTCGTATTGTCATTTCATATTTTTCGCTTGTATTGATGGCTCGTATGGTTGGCTGGTATAAATGGCGACTGTAGATGTTCTATATCATTGGTACATCTAACTGGAATTGACATTCTGTTTGTCTAATTGGTATTGAAAGATGNAACTGTAGATGTTCTATATCATTGGTACATCTAACTGGAATTGACATTCTGTTTGTCTAATTGGTATTGAAAGATGGTTCGTTGGTGGTAGTAGGATGATCGTTTGGTATGGTCTCCATCGTCAATGATTCGAAAATAGTTATCAACTATGATTATGAAGAGTGTAAGAAATAGCTAGATATATCGAACTGATTCAGCTTATACTGATATTGCTCATTCCAAGTTTCAAGCAAGGGCCTTAGCCTAATGGTTTGCGAATGGCATCCATGACAACATAAGGGATACAGCTAGCTAGAGTCAGCGATGGTATGACCAAAGACGAAGTCGGGACATGGTCTGTTCGCAGGTACACAATTTAACGACTCTTCGTCGTTATATATTAACTCAAATTGTCCACTGATTCGAGCAGTTATTTGAAATTCGAGTAGATTTTTACTATGATGCAAAAATATGCATGTTAAGTGTAATGGCTGTGTTCTTTACCATCTGTACGAGAATAGAACCCTGGAGTGGGCGAAGTGAAGATGGCAAATGCTACGTGTAGGTATTTTAATTTATTTTTTCAGAAATCATTTTTTAAAAATAATATTTTCTTTTCGGTTTATTTACAAACTTTTTATGAATGCTGCTTTTCAATTTTCGGGGGAAATTTTTAATACATCTTTTACAACTTTAAATTTTTTAGGACTTTCCCCCGATTTTTACTATTAGGTAGAAAGGGGCGAAGTGCTTGGTTTGGAGAGGGTAGAGAGGGGGAGGAATAATTGGAGAAGTTTGGAGAAGGGTTTGGGTGAGGGAGTGAAGTGGGTGGATAATGGGTTGCGAGG
>NQII01000408.1:190866-231393 GCA_002778355.1 Clitarchus hookeri | reverse complement strand
GGGGTGGGGAATGAGTGAGGGTTATTGGTTGCTGGGAAGGGGGAGGTGGGAGTGTGAGTGTAGAAAAGAAGTTAGTTGTGAGGTGTTGGTGGGAAGGAGGTGGTGGTCGAGGAGTGGCAGGGCAGGCTGGGTAGGGGGAATGGTGAGTAGTGCGGAGGAGGGAGAGAGAGTGGCAAGGGTGGTGGGGTGGTTGTGGTTGGTGTGAGGCGGTGATTTGAGTTGAGATATGTGGGTGGATGTTAACAACGAGATCTTGAGAGCTGATGAGGGTGAAATGAGGTGAGAATGTAGCATCCCCGGAATGCAAGGGCGGGGAAAACGGGAGGTTTCCGTGAAAACCCACCGACCAGTGGCATAGTCCGGGGAGGTGAGGAGTTGTGTGGAAAGGTCGTTCATTTTGGTGGTTGGGGGACGGGGTTATAACCAATGATCTGCCTGATCTGCTGGGCCTGGCTTGGAACGTCGAATAAGCTTTGCTGCTCTGTGGACTATATGTTTCATACATTGAGGAGCCTTGAATCTGCTTTGCCCGTTTGAGGACTCTGTTTATATGTTTTCCCATTTTTATAGATATATATATATATTTTTTTTTGGAAAAAGGCGATTTTTGTGTTAAAGTCGTTGCTCTCGTATGGCATTCTTAGTACATGAAATTTATTACAAATAAATGCTTTTGCTCCCCATTGTCCAGTCTGTTTAATATCTACATGTTTGGGGTTTTCCACTGTACTATTTATAAATCAAATTTGGCAGCAATCAGTTCAACATTTTCTTAAACATGATACATAAACGCTGACTTTTGCTCGAATTCTCTTCCAAAATGACGAATAAAAGAAATTATTAATCACAGACTTGTTTGTGTTAAATGTCGTATACCTCCAGAGATTATTTTTTCATGTTATGTCGACTTAAGTGGCAAACGACTACATTTCTTGAAAAATAACATTTAAAGTTCTTTTTTGGGTGACAATTGCTTCCAAATTGCTTATGAAAGAAGTGATTGATTTGTGAGACCAGTGATAACTTTAGACACGGCAAGAAAATTAAGTTTGGTTGAAGATGTACATATGGTTCTTGGATATATGACTATACAAAGTGACAGGCTCCCACTTTTACAATAAAGGTTAATAAATTGTTGAAAACTGTAGAAGACAGGCGTTCTCTCTTTCATTCTGAATGTACTGAGTGTGCCAAAATTTTGTACAAGGGTTTAAATATATGTAATGCACGTTAACGCACACATGGACAGGAATGTCGTCTTATAAACATTAATTTTCAAATGAAAGAACGTTAAATATTACAGAAATAACACTGATGAGAAAAATGTATTTATTATTATTTAATTGAAATATTAATTCTAATAAGAATTGTGTATGTTCAATATTTACAATCCTTATTTTAATAATTAAATAAATGGTGTAAAATAAGAAGATATATATATACACAAAGAAATAAATAATAGTTTAGGAAAGTTGTGATTTATGTGAGCAAGAAAATATATAATCAGATCGAAATGTAGTACTATTACTTCATAGTATACCATTTATTAGACAGTTAAATATTAAAAAAAATATTTTCTTTTAAAGCTCAAGACTGAGAATTTTGTAAAACATTATGTATAATAACTAAGATATTTTAATCACACACCTTCAATACTGAAGGAAAATTTCTTAAAATAATGTTAACTACCAAAAATGATTATTGTAAAAGAGTTCCGCGAAAATTTTGAGATATTTTACTTAAGAAATAGTATGATATAAACATTTCACTAAAAAAAACACTACTTGATACAACAAATATCGTGTTATTAAACAATAAAGAAAGGATCGTTAAAATTGTGGTTAATTATTTTATACTGTATTAAAATTTGAAGTAATATGTTTATAGTTCTTTCGCTTGAAGTATTATACAATATATTAATTAAAAATGTCCCTATATTAGTGCATTACGTGTATTAACTAAAACTGTACATACATGTTTCAATGTACGCCACATAGTAGCTGTACGAACTGTGTCTGTGGCTGCAGGCAAGCGTGTGTGCGTGGGAGAGACGTTCGCCCGCCACCACGTGTTCCTGTTCCTGACAGCCCTGCTGCAGAACTGCTCGTTCGACGGGCCGCCACCAGGGAACACGCTGCCCTGCCCCGAGCGTGACGTCATCCCCGGACTGACGGTCACCCCGCCAGACTTCCAGCTTCGGGTCTCCATCAGGGAGTAGGTGCTCTACACGTCGCACTGCCTGCAGCCTGTCCAGAATACTGTGGCCATAGTTGTGCCACACACACACACATCGCTGCATTCTGTTCCTCCACTTCTATTTTTTATAATCATCAAGCCTCGGCTTGTGTATTTCAGGAATGTAAACAAAAATAATAAGCCCATTGTAAATCATAATATTATTTAACCTGGGAAAGCAATAATGTGTATGGCAAAGTTAATAAATATTTAATGGATACTCAATTATGATTCAGTTTGTACAGAAAAAGTTAATATAAGGTACGACGTCTTAGAACAAAGCTAGAACTTAGATGACCAATGAGAAGGAGTTCCGAAAGATGGCTGTCGATATCACCTCACCTTCTTGAAACTCGTTTTTCATGTTCTATTATTACACTTTATTGGTGGACAACTTTTTTTTTTCGTTGTGCCCGTGCGAGTGATTATAATTCTTGGATGCCGAACGTTGCCTATTTAATGAACCCTGGACTGAGGTTCTGAATTGTGTCCATGAAAATGCCAAATAATATTGGAAGCACCTGAGAAATTATTTTGTGAACGCATAAGCAACAAAATTATTCTAGCAATGTTTAGCACCCCACTGAGAACGGGAGAAAATACATTAAAACAAGTACATATTTTCAAAAACTGAATTCAAATATTTTATAAGAACTTATAGCTCGGCACTACTCTTTAATGTAGAGATTGCACCAAACCTGGTGAAATTGGGAAGAAAAATATTTGATATACACAGTGTGCATGCTGCAGACAAAACAAAAATACGCAATTGGTTCTTAACCAACATCTTGACTATTACCACGCATTCATTATTAGTGAAAAAGAACACATTCATGTTTAATCTGAATTTAATTTTTTTAAACACTTCTGGCGACTTTACACCCAACTTTACATCCTCGTTACTTTAAGCAATCAGTATCTGGTCATCCGCAAACAGTAAGTAATAAATAGTTATATGCTCAAATGGGATTCCAATAAAACCACGAGCGGTTCTGTTAATCCAAAATATTTTAAAAATATTCTGGGCATGTATATACTTTTAAAACTTTGAAATCTTGGAGCCGCCTTGCCTCAGTCCTTTTATTTTTGTTTCAAATCAGACTTTTGTTTTACTTCCCCAATTAAAATTTTTACTAAAAACTGGCACGCGTATGGGAAGCGATAATAAAGATAGTACGACAATAATACATTCCACTATTTCTCACAGTTTAACCGCAGCAGAATCATAAGCTTTCTCTAGATACACAAATATGACATGGATTTCCCGATCCTTAGCTTTCACATTTTCTAAATTCTAAGACTGGAAATATTGTCCATGCGTGACCGTTCAACAGTAAAGTCTACCACATTTATCTTTCCTTCAGTTGCTTATTCAAGTGTGTTCTTATGAATACTACTAAAAACTCTGAATGATTCATGTATACATATTCCTCAACTCATGTGGCTAATTATTACATCCTTTCTAACATAGCAGAAACATAATCATTTCTCCTGGCACATCTTCCCTTCCAGACGAGAAAGGAGGTCTTAGGAATACATTTTAACAACTGAGTATCTGGTTGTAGGAAGAGGTGGACGAGATATTTTACCTCAGCCCCGTAAAAGCAGTGAATCAATGCAGGTAATTAGGTTTAACCATCACTGAGTGCACCAGCTGTAAAGCACGTGTGTAGTATAGAGAACTGCAGCAAAAGAGCCGATCCAGATGTTGAATGGTGTCACTTGAAGTAGCGTGATATCTCAGCAGGCGAAGAACCGAATTCATTATGTTTTGGTAAGTAGGTATAAAAGGCCGAAGCTCACCAAAATTAAATCTTCAATCCAAATAAACGCAATTCAAGGTACAATAAAAATATATTTAATCAAAATTTTTTAATAAAAATAAAAAAAATTATTTTAGTAAAAATTTTTAATAAAAATAAATTTTTTAAATAATTTTTTTTTAAATTTATAAATTGACTTACAAGAAAAATTATAATCAAAATTATTTTACAAATATTTACAAGCTAGGTTTGAGTTTATCTTGACTAAAAGTTTAATTTAGTCGAGCTTCAGCCTTTTATACATTGAAGAGCCAAAAAGCTGTTACGACTGCCTAATATCGTGTAGGGCCCCCCGAGCACGCAGAAGTGCCGCAAGACGACGTGGCATTGACTCGACTAATGTCTCAAGGTATGTAGGAGGCAATTCACACCCTGAATCCTGCAGGGCAGTCCACAAATGCAATCTGCGCCAATTTGAGAAAGGGTTGCACGTCTGTCACGTTTAATGATTATCGTCAGTCGTCGTTTGTCCCGTTCTTTCACGATCTTTTTCCGGCCGCAGCGATGTCGAAGATGTGATGTTTTACCGGATTCCCGATATTCACAGTACACTAGTGAAATGGTCGTACGCGAACATCCAACTGTTATCGCTACCTCAGAGATGCTATGTCCCATCTCTCGTGCGCCGACTATAACACTACGTTCAAGCTCACTTAAATCTTGATAACCTGCCATTGTAGCAGCAGTAACCGATCTAGCTGCAGACCGCATCGCGTTACTCTGATTGGTTCCCTACCTCTGTTATTTGCATACGCACGCCTATGCCACTTTTTTTTAGCCCTTCAGTGTATATACTCTAGTAAATTTCAATTTTCAATAAAACAATTTTTTTTAATAAAAATTTAATAGCCATTTTTAGGCGAAAGAAAATTATTTATAAAAGTATTATAAAAATATATTACTAATTTTATGAAATTCCAATATAAAACTATTTCAATGCAAATTCAGTATTACACAGTGATACATTTTTTTTTTGTTTTTACAAATCCTTTCTAACAAGGATAATAACTTTTTTCATTCATAATTTTCAAATAATAATTTTCAATAATTTTAACATCAGGCAAAATAATTAAAAACTTTCATCCAAAACACATGCAATTATTTTTACTATATACTTAGATCTATAATTTAAAATTTTGATGTTTTATACTTTTTATTCAATTCTAACTCATGTAGTTTTACAACCCCATATGAATTATTTAACTTGTTGAGAGTTATATCTATATATATATATAATATACAATTTAATTAATAAAAATTAAATAAAATTAATGGATAACCTAACTAAAAAAATGTAATAAGAGTGGTAAAGAAAAAGATATAAATTATTTTATTCTCATAAAAATTTAACAGATAAACATATTAAAAAATGTAAAACTTGTACTAATGAATGCAGAAGAGAACACAATAAAATAATATAATGAATAAATAAAAAGCACTTTTTGATTTGCAGAAAATATTTTTATGAAAATTATTAAGAAAAATATAAAACAACAAAATTATACCAAACTATAATTAACATATTTAATGTTACTTCTGAAGTAACGGCAATGGTGTGGTGAAACTGAATTTGGATATTGATTGGATCTCCATTGTCTACAATGACTACGAAAAAGTTGTCAGTGTAGGCTATGGAGATCCGGTCAAAATTCTAATTCAGTTAAACTAAGTTAATGTTGTAACAAAAATATGTAAACACTGTCAAGAAATCAAATATATTAACAAATTTACTTTGCTTCCTAAAACAAGAGAGAAAAATTCACATAAATACAATGATTGTACTAATGGATATATTAAAAATTATATTAAAAAACAAAAATACTTAAATCCTTAAAAATATTTTTTAGTAGATAGAGCAATATAAAATTGTGTAGAAAAATAATGAACAACCAATAGAAGAATGGTTCAATGACATTAACAATTGAACATCAAGAGGTAATTGTGTTGTAAATTCACAAGACCCAGTACATAATAAATTTTAAAAAATTATTCATAATGTGAATTAAAATCTTAAGCGAAAATATATAATATAAAAACAAACAATTTGTTCTATGAAATACTTTTAAAAAGATTGAAATAAATAATAATACAAAATCCTTTTATTGATTTATATAAAGATATTTATAATAAAGACTATAGAAAAAAAATTATATTCCATTTTCGAGAATTATTATAAAAAAGAAAAACATTTAAATATGAAAAGAATAGTAAGAAAAGATATAGCCTTCAAATCAAGAATACAAACAAAGAGAATTCAAAATATAGAAAATAATATATCCCAATGAATTTTCACAGTTAACTAAAAAAGAAATTATTATAAGAATTAATAATATTTTAAAAACAAACAATCCTATAAAATCAAATTTTATATTAAATGCTTTATATATTAGAAATACCGATAGCAAATACAAGAAATGTCTCAAATAACGACAAACACAAAAATCTATAAATCAATGTATTTAAATAAAACCTTAGATAATATAATCGATAATTTGAAAAAAAAATTGAAGCACAAGACTCTGGTTAGTTATTACATGCAATAAATAATTTAGAAATATGTGTTAATAGACATATTCCACTAAATGCTTAATCATATATTGAATTACCAGATTAAATTAAAAAGATAAAAGCCTGTATCAATATTAAAAGTGATGATCAATTTTTTTATATTCTGTAGAGTAAGCTTTATATCCTGCAACAGATGATGTTGATAGAGTTTATAAATATTGAAATATTGTTTTACAAATTTATAAAGTTTTAGAAAAAATACGAAATGCCAATGCAAATACATGATATATGAAAATTTGAAAAACAAATTAAATTCCGTGTAAATGTTTATTATTTCGATGAAAAATATATACCAATCCTTTAAAAATAGCATGCAAAAAGGATAAAATATAGATTTATTATATTCTACGAATGAAAATAAAATTATAAGAATTATTTTCATCACAATAATATACATCAGAAGAAAATTCTCTATTGTGATAGATATTTAACCAAATATAGTTTTAAAAAAATGAAATCAAAATTAAGAATATGGTGTCACAAATAAAACTGTAAGAATAGAAATGCGAAACTTCCAAAAAAATAACATTAAAAAAACTTATAATAGTTCATTAAATGTTCCTTTTGTTATTTATGCTGATGTTGAATGTTTATTAAAATATATAAATTCACATCAACCAAATTAAAAAAAATAACAAAACATTAAAAACACGAATCTGATAATTTTTCTAATTATATAAAATATTTCAATGGGGAGTATGAAAAACGAATAGAATATATCGAAAAATTGTGGCATAGGTTTTATTACAATGTTAATAAAAGAGTCATAAAAAATTCAGAAAATCTATGATAATGTACTTAAAATTAAAAAAATTACTAATAAACAAGAAGATTTAAAAAATCCGAAATATGTCTGTGAAGAAAAATTAAATGCTGATCCCACAAAATAAAAATTATATTTAAATTTAGAAAATGCATCAGAATATTTTTAAAAACTTCAACAAGAATATAAATTAAATGGANATCTGATAATTTTTCTAATTATATAAAATATTTCAATGGGGAGTATGAAAAACGAATAGAATATATCGAAAAATTGCGGCATAGGTTTTATTACAATGTTAATAAAAGAGTCATAAAAAATTCAGAAAATCTATGATAATGTACTTAAAATTAAAAAAATTACTAATAAACAAGAAGATTTAAAAAATCCGAAATATGTCTGTGAAGAAAAATTAAATGCTGATCCCACAAGTTAAAAATTATATTTAAATTTAGAAAATGCATCAGAATATTTTTAAAAACTTCAACAAGAATATAAATTAAATGGAAATCAGAAACGTTTACTAAAATATTATGAAAAAAATATATTTATAATTGATATATTAAAAATAATGTACAAAAAGTAAAAGATTAAAATTACCTAACAGGAAAATATTGAGCAGCTGCTCATTCTTGTTGTAATCAAAATCCAATATATATATATATATATATATATATATTCATAATTTACAGATTTTGCTGCTTATTTATTTATTAAAGAATAGGAAAATAATGATGAAAATATTAATTTTTACCTAATAACACAGAAAAATCGTTTTTTAGTAAGGAAGTTAAAGAAGGTATAGAATAAAGATTTTTAGATACATTTCAATTTATGAGTTCAAGTTTACATCAATTGTCAAAAAATCTTAAATGAAAAATTAGTAGAAACTACAAAATATTTTAAAAATTAAAAAATATATTTAACTGATAAAAAAAAATTGTTTTTATCCAGAAGATTATATGGATTCAGAAGGAAAACTAAAAATATAGAATTACCAGAATTTTTATTAAAAATTAAATAATACTGATATATCTGATGATTATAGTTATGCTAAAAGAGCTCGAAAAATTAAATATTAACAATTTACAAGAATAAATACTATCATATAATAAAAGTGTTGTATTAACTTTAGAATATATATATATTTATCAAGTTTAGAGAAGTTTGTTTAAAAACTTATAAATTAGTTGCACCATAGTATTATACTGCAATAAATTTATCTTAGGATTCAATTTTAATAACTAGTAAATTTGAATTAGATTTAATAAATAATTATTCTATAATTTTATTTTTAGAAAAAGAAATTCGAAGTGAAATATTACAATTCTGTAAAAGATACGTTAAAGCAAATAATAAATACTTAGAAAATCAAGATGAAGCTAAAGAATCAAATTATTTAATGTTATTAGATGCTAATAATTTATATGATGGGGCGATGTAAGAATTTTTACCATATGGTGGATTTGAATGGGTTAGAAAATTAATAGAGAAGCAATGTGAAATTACATTAGAAATGAATCGAACAGACCAAAAGCAGGATATGTTTTAGAAGTTTTTTATACTATCTTAAAAATTTGTATAAAAATCATAAATATAGTACTCTAACACAAGAAGTAAGAATAAATTAATAACAAATTTAGAAAACAAAGAAAATATGTTTTACCTTATTGAATTATGAAATTATATTTAGAAAATGGTTTCACATTAAAAAGAGTTCATACAATTTTAAAATTTATACAATTAATTTGGCTTGGAAAATATATGAATCTCAATACACAAATGATAACAATAGCAAAAAATCATTTTGAAATTTTTTTTTACAAATTAATAAATAATTTTTTTGTGTTAAAACCTTGGAAAATATAAGAATAAGACAACATACAGAATTAATATAGAAGTATACAAAATTTAAAAATTAATTTAAAACCTAATTTTAATAAAGGTAGTATTTTTATTGAAAATGTAGTTGCAGTTAATATGTATAAAACTAAATTTGATAATCCAATTTATATGGTATTTACAATTTTGAATTATTTGAAAAATTAATAGGCTATTTCAATAAAAAATTTATGAAACCTAAGTATAAAGTAAATATAAAATTACATTATCAAGATATTTATACTATAATATATAAAATAAAAACAAATAATTTTTATTTGGAAGTGAAAGAAATGATTAAATAATTTGACACCAGTGACTATCCAAATGATAACATATATAATAAACAAAAATTTAATTTAAAAAGATCATAAGAAATAAGAAACATGAAAATAATAATAGTTTTTTTGGATTGGGTGCAATAATGTATGCTTATAAAGTTAATGAAAAATAATTTAAAATGTTAAAATGAGTAAATAAATTAGTTGATAAAAATGAAATAACATTCGATGATTATAAAAATGGTCTTTTCGATGAAAAGAAAATTTTTAGAAAATTATTTGTAATAAAATTTTACAAATACAAAGTCTTTACAGTTTAAATAAATGAAACAGCTTTAAGTTATAAAGATGATAAAAGAATAATTTTAGAAAATTAAATTGATATAATACCTCAGGGCTGTTATTATAAAAATTAAAAATTCACAGTTAAAAAAATAATTTAAAAAAAATAAACCACTAAGTATAATTTATACAATTCAAAACTAAATGAAAATCTGGGCATAGCCCAAAGTTTTCATCAGCTGTCGAAACATAATTTTTTTTTAGTTCTTCTCAACAGTCGTAATTACGAGCATAATCTATAAAACCAGAAAATTTAATACATTTTCATTTATTATTATTAATTTAAAAATATATAATCAAATTAAGAACATTGTAATTTTTATCAGTATTATTTTAAACTTTTACATTTTTATATTTAATGTGTAAGTTATATAAAAGATATATGTATTTTGGCACATTTATAAAAATAAAATTTTAATAACAAAAAATAAAAATAAACATATTGTACATTTATAATATTATTTCTATATCAGCACCGTCAAAATAAATTAAATTATTTTTTTCATATCTTATTACTATAACTGCATGATTAAATCTTTAATTATACTTTTTATAATACAATAGATAAGTTGGCTCATAAAATATTGATCCCTAACTCCAAACATTGTTTTTGATTCAAAACTAGCCAAATACAGTTTCTAAATGATGTTAATCGTCATTATTTAAAAAAAAATTCCTTAAGTTAAATTACAACTATTAACAAGTTAAAATTGGGTATTTTACTACCAATTATTTTTTCATTACTTTTTTGCATTATCGGAAATATTTGACAATCGATTATATAATTTTATATCATTGTTACTATTAACATTTATTCTTTTTGTTATATTATTTCTTTATTAAGCAGTATTATCTGTTTTCAATTGCTCATCTAAATTTATAGTTTTTTTTCCATTGATTCAATATTTTATTAATTTTTTATTAATTTATAATTTTTTTCATTTGTATCAACAACTGTAATTTTATTATTATATGTTTGGGGTTCTATGAAATCTATGAAATGTTCTATTAAATCTAACTAAAGCAATAGAATGTTCACCATGATAAATTAAATGAAGTTTTTCTGTTGATATATTAATATTGATTGCTAACTTTAAAACTTTATTCAATTATGTAATAAAATTTTGTTTACTAAATGAAGAAAGTTTATCGGGAAATTAGTGTTTTCATAATAGAAGAGAAAATAGAAAGACATAAAAAATGGCATTGTTCTAACTCATTTTTGAAAAACTAATTTGATGATTAATTTTATATACAAAAATGGATGGTTAAATAAAAGTTAATTATATGTTTGTCCAAATAATTTAAATCAGGAAAAATATGTTTTACTAATATGCGATTTAGAAAATTAACTAAAAACGATTAAATAGCCAACTGCTTACATTTCTAGTATTAATGATGAGTTTATTTGTTTTGACAAATGCGAAGATGATTCATTAGTTATATTTGATGACGTTACATTAGAAGACCACGGTATTATTCGCGACTATTTTACTAGGGTAAGGCTTAAAATATTTATTGTTTTTATTCAGCTCATATTTATTCGACAGTTCCAAAACAAATAGCAAGATATCATACAACTTTTTAATGCATATTCAGATAAGATGATACATATTTAAAACATATTTGTAACGATTTTATTTGTGAAGATATGTCTTAACATAATGATGGTAATTCTGGAAATAAGATTAAACATTTTTGTTTAGTTAAAAATAAAGAAAATACAACGTAGAAAATGCAGAAATGTAGAGAAAAAAAATTAAGTTATAAATGTATATATCACATATTAATTGTTAAACTAATAAATACTGAATATAAATATAATTAAACTGCGATGCCAGCACCATCACGGCTTACATCTTTGGTATTTCAACTCTCCGAGTTTGCTTTCGCTATGCTCGGCCCGACTCCCTGCTGTTTCCTACCCTGATTAACCACCCTTGTTTTCCCCTCCCTGTGCATCATCATTTTTTTGGTAAAGTGGGTAAATTAATGTAAGTAGTTGCACACTCTGTACCGGCCTTATTTTTATTCTACGCCTAGTCTACGGCTATTCCTCGTCGGGTCGAGGCCTTCTGGAGCAGCGAGAAGATTTGCAATATGTCATAAATTGTCCATTTGCCCGTCTTTGGGACATAGGTGTATATGAGGCACTTTTAACTTGTTTCATTGCGCGTGCAGCCATAATGTGGAGAAACATGGAACGGTGAGTTGTAAATGCAGATTTGTCTTTTGGGTCTGTTTGAGTATTTTTAATAATTGTGTGGCCTAACTTTGTGTAGTATTGAGTTTACAGTGAGTTAGTCTTTTTCTAAATTGTGGTTTTGGTCGTCTTCCTAAATTTGGTTTTGGTTAAACTAAATTCTATGTTTGCTGCGTGTTTCAGTTTGTTTTAACGTCTAATGTTTCATGTTGTCTGCTACCCCAGTTTACCTTAAAGTTTAATAGTGTTTAGTGCACGTCCACGACTCACGGTTTGGGCGTCAATAAGTAACCTTTTAAACATGGTTGTCTTTTTTTATTTTAATCGATTTGAGCTTTGTTGGGTTTTGGACTGCCACAACCAATGTTCTATTTTAATGTAAACTTTTATTACAGTTTTGAATAAGTATTTTTGATAAAGGAGGCTTTACTGACCTTTTTAGGCTGCCCCCCTTTGGTTAAATGCTCCATTAATAATCTCTTGTCAACTATATTGGTATTTGAACTATTTAAAAATGTTGTCAATAATTATAATCAATTATTTAATATAAGTTTGATAACATCAATTTTGAGTAAGGAGCTTATGTAACATTTTTATGTTTGTAATTAATTGTGTTAAATTTTTTTATTATATTACGATTTTTTGGATCTTCAAAGTTTTGGTGATAAATGATTTTATATGAATCAATATGATGCTGCCAACTATATATAAATTTTGGATTAAAATATAGTCTAACTATGTTTTGTCTAAAATTATTTGTGCTTTGGCACAACATTTTGTATTTCGTCTTCAGAAAATACATTAAAATCAACTGTTTGATAATCAACAAAATAAAAATATTTTACAAAAATATATTTTAATACTTTTACTGTGAAAGACTTTTTTAAAAATGCTATTAATAGTTGTTGGTAATATTTTTAATTGTTGTGTTTTCTTAAATAAATTGAGAAATATTATTTAAAAATATTGTATGGAATATTTTTTTCTCTTCTAAATAGTAACAATAATGTTTTGTAATACTGAATAATCGATTGCTTTTCTATCTATATATGAGGATTTATTTTATTAGATCTTTGTTTTGATAAATATCGCTCTGTTTATGTATACACTATAGTTTCATCTTTTGAAAAAAAATAAAAAATTTCTCATTTCAGTTTCTANAACTGTTTGATAATCAACAAAATAAAAATATTTTACAAAAATATATTTTAATACTTTTACTGTGAAAGACTTTTTTTAAAATGCTATTAATAGTTGTTGGAAATATTTTTAATTTTTGTGTTTTCTTAAATAAATTGAGAAATATTATTTAAAAATATTTTATGGAATATTTTTTTCTCTTCTAAATAGTAACAATAATGTTTTGTAATACTGAATAATCGATTGCTTTTCTATCTATATATGAGGATTTATTTTATTAGATCTTTGTTTTGATACATATCGCTCTGTTTATGTATACACTATAGTTTCATCTTTTGAAAAAAAATAAAAAATTTCTCATTTCAGTTTCTANCATATCGCTCTGTTTATGTATACACTATAGTTTCATCTTTTGAAAAAAAATAAAAAATTTCTCATTTCAGTTTCTATTTTTCTTATTGGCATTTATATTATTAATTTTTGTAAATTCATTTGGTTTATTTGAATCTTTATATTTTGTTTTAATCTTTAAGATTTTCTTTTAATATTTCATTGCCTTTTTTCAATTAGTTTTTTGTTGAGCTTTATCAATATTACTTTGTAAATCATCTCGATTATAAACCACTTGCTTATCGCATTTTTTTTAAATTCATCATAAATGTTTTTTAGTTTTTATATTTGTTACTAAGTTGAAAACTTTTAATCCACAATAAGCTTTTATTATTTTAAAAAAATGTGTATTTCTTTAATTAAAGCTATTTTATATGTTTGTCGGATTTCCTTGTTTATAATTTTCCTCTCTATTTTTTCTTATTTACAAATCTTACAAACTCGCATCATTTATTTAGAAATTTTTTGATAAGTACCAGAAATACTACACATGCAATGTATAAATGTAGTAACTGAAAAGTAAAAATGAAATGTAAACAACTAATGTGTGTATAAAAANTACTACACATGCAATGTATAAATGTAGTAACTGAAAAGTAAAAATGAAATGTAAACAACTAATGTGTGTATAAAAATTTTTTTTATTTTTATTTTTATGGAATTATAGAAGTTTGAAAAATACCTGTTAATATTAAAACATTAAATTATTTTTAAAAATGTTATGAAGTTATACTAAAAATTCTAAAAATACCAAAATTGAAATGTGGATGGTAAAAATTAAATGATAGATGATTTTATATTCAAATATAAAATTTTACTAATTTATGCATATTATGTTATATAAATTCAAAAAAATAACTGTAGAAATTGAAACTCTAAATCATTTTCTAAAAANTTACTGTAGAAATTGAAACTCTAAATCATTTTCTAAAAAATTGATGTTTTGTTCTACTTAAATACAAGAAATACCAAAAATACAATTTAGGAAATGTAACATATAGAGGGGAAAATTACATTACAAATTATATATCATATTAATGTTAAAAATTATTTAAAGTTTTTATTTTTTTCAATTTAATTAATTAAAATAACAAGTGATAAAACTATACTGTATTGTTTTAAAATAGGTACATGGTTATATTATAATAACTTAATATATTAAAAATANTACTACACATGCAATGTATAAATGTAGTAACTGAAAAGTAAAAATGAAATGTAAACAACTAATGTGTGTATAAAAAATTTTTTAATTTTTATTTTTATGAAATTATAGAAGTTTGAAAAATACCTGTTAATATTAAAACATTAAATTATTTTTAAAAATGTTATGAAGTTATACTAAAAATTCTAAAAATACCAAAATTGAAATGTGGATGGTAAAAATTAAATGATAGATGATTTTATATTCAAATATAAAATTTTACTAATTTATGCATATTATGTTATATAAATTCAAAAAAATAACTGTAGAAATTGAAACTCTAAATCATTTTCTAAAAAATTGATGTTTTGTTCTACTTAAAATACAAGAAATACCAAAAATACAATTTAGGAAATGTAACATATAGAGGGGAAAATTACATTACAAATTATATATCATATTAATGTTAAAAATTATTTAAAGTTTTTATTTTTTTCAATTTAATTAATTAAAATAATAAGTGATAAAACTATACTGTATTGTTTTAAAATAGGTACATGGTTATATTATAATAACTTAATATATTAAAAATACCAAAATTATAGTATAGAAAATGTAAAAATGTAGAGAGTAAATAATTTATTATATATATCATATAATTTTTATGCATATATAGTTATGTAATTACGAAATATAACTTAAAATATAACTCTAACTTATTTTTAAAAACATTATGTATTTTAACTATATAATATAAAGTTAAAAATTTTCAGCTACTGCATTTCTTGTTTTTCTACATTTTATTTTTGGTATTTTTAGTATTTTTGATCAATAAACATTTTATAAATTTTGTATTATAATTCTGTTCTTCATAAATAAAAAAAACAACTGTTTAAACTAAAACTCTAAATAACTTCTTAAAAATAATTACATAAATTAAAAGAAATATATTAAAATAAAACTTCATATTATAAAAAAAATGAAACAAATGTATAATAAATACTAATAATATTACAAATACAACATATAAATGTAGAAGGTAAAAAATTACATTAAAAACCAATTTTATATTAGTTTTGAAGATTATATTATTTTTTAATGAAATATTAGCACTTAAAAAATAAGCTGTTAAAATCAAAACTCTAAACAATTTTTAAAAAATTACTACAGTTTTTAATTCATTAATAAGTATAGCAGATATTTTATTACTCTTAAAGGGTGGCATTTCAAACCCTCTAAAATTTCTTTACATTTAGTTTTATAGTTTGTTTATACATGTTGCCTTACAGCATACCAAATATAAATTTTAATATATATGTTAAAAATGAAGTACTTAATGATTTAGAAGGAATACTTAAATGTTCTCACAATATTCAAAATAATAAATATAATAAAAAATTGATAATTTAAATGATATTATACTTAATGTTATTAAACATAAATCAAGTTAATTAGTAAAGAAATTTAATTATGAATTTATAAATCATATTGGTATTAAAATGTATTCATTTTATATATATGAAAATATATAAAACAAAATATGTATGTAATTTTAGAAATACAGAAAACAATTCATAAAATTAAAACTGCATAATTTTTTTAAAATGTTTATCTATGTCTTTACTTTACAATATTATACAATTTTTTAGCTACTAGGTTTCTACATTTTATTTGAGGTATTTTTGGTAATTTTAGTAATTTTAAATAAATAAATATTTGTTATAAATTTTAATGTTAGAATGTGTTCCCTATGAACAATTTCAAGAGTTTATATATGTACCTAATTGGGGTATGTTACTTCAAAAACCAACATTTATTAGTGAACTGGGATTATAATTTGGGACCACCTTTGATTGAATAAAATTTTTTAATTTAAATATTTTTAATTGATACAATTTTTTTAGATTTTTAATTATAATTTTTTTCTTAATAAAATTTAAACAATGCTTTTCAAATATAAAACTTTATATTATTTTTTAAAATTAATATAAAACTTTACTATATAATATAAATATATAATTTTTCAGGTACTGCATTTTTTCATTGTATTTTTGGTATTCTTTGCTATTTTTGATATTGTTAGTATTTTTAATTATTACATATTTTTATAAATTTTTATGTGTAAAGGTGTAGCCAATTTGGTAACACATTTGAATTAATTAAATTGTTTAATTTTCAAAATGCTGTTTCAAACACTTGTTTGCTCACAATCGGGCACAAAGCCTATTGACTAGATTTTTTGTAACGATGTTAAAAAGGCGAGTAGCACTGCGCAGAAATACAGGATATCTCACACCACTGTCCCAAATTTCGACGGAACAGTATATTAAAGGATTGAAGAGTTTACCGGAACAGTCTGGTACAGCAGTACAATACCACCATTTCACCACCAGCGTGGCTGGAAAACTCTGTGGCGCAGACAGCAACTGTACAACCATACGAGTCTCGACGAATGCAATTCTTCTTAAGTAGCACTCACAGATAAAACCAGCGAACATGCAGGGTAATCCATACATCTAACACGCATGAACATATCCACTAGTCATTTAATAAGCTTCAATAGCAATGATTCATTTTACTATTGCATCGCCTGTCTATTCTTGCTAACTATTGTCGCTTTCGTTGTGTAAAGTACAGTGAGTGGGCACACGCCAAAAAAAATTAACTTGCTATGTGAATGTAATACCAGTGACAGGTTGCCAGTGTTATGCTGGCCATACAATTATTAATCTGTGGCATAGTCACCAAACAACTGCACTATGTGGGCCCTCACTGGCATCTCAATCCAAGGCATTTGAACTCGCTCGCCTCCTCTGTTTTGCAGCACAAATACACATCATAATCACACATGCTCCAGCATATGCTGACCACTGGCATGCTTGGCTTGCGATATATGCTGCTGACAATCACCGTGCGACACCCATCAGTCTAGTCCACAGGATGGCATCCCAACGACTCCTTCGCTCAGTCTCGCCTCTCATTTAACTACTGTAAGCACTCACTCACACCTGCCCGCTCATGCACTTGATTCCACAACTCTAGTACCGAACAGCCAGCACTCTCACAGCGATGAAAAACACACCTACCAACCTGACAACTCCTACGTTCGTAACGCCAAGATAGGGCTGCTGTTCTCACAAACAATGTGATGTTCAAAATATCACAGCCTCTTCTCTGAAAACACACTTCCAAACAAAACATCAAATTACAGAGATATGGACTTATGAAAACTCGGTATACCATCACACAGCTTGATAGTAGATACTCACAAAAATTCAACTCACAACAATTACAAAAAAAAACCTTTACAAAATTAAAATTTACTCCCGCCACATAACAAAATTCAGCACCCCAAGAAGAAATAAACAACGGTATTGAAACATAGTATCAGAATCACAATAAACACTAGAACACAACTACTCTAACCCCATGCTCTGACTTCCATTACACTTTTTGCCTTAGGTATAACTTGTATACAACTTCACAGCTGAAATATGGGCCTTTCTCACTACAAAATTATGGGAAGGATCCACCAAATTAACAGTCACAGGTGTGAGAAAGGCTTGGATCTTATATGGTCCATCATATCCCAAAGCCAATATGGCTGACACAAAGTCCACATTCATGTTCTGAATTATCTTTCTACACAACACAAGGTCACTTTCTTGGATCTTACATGGTGCTCTGTTCTTATTATACTTCACTGACATTTTCTGGTTTGTTTTCAGGAGGGACTGGTGAGATTCTCCAGACCTCAGAGTTGGAGTTTTTATTATGGTCAATCATACCTGACAAATAAACATTCCAGGCACTTAACAGCAGATGCAGAATCTCGCGCCCAAACATAACCAAACGTTGAGATTTACCAGTGGCACCATGCACCCCATTTTAGTGCCACATTTAGTAGAGCAATTGCGCATACCATTTTCTCTGTTTATCATGTTGATTTATCGCTAACTCCCCTTTCACCGATTTATCTAAGCATTGAACCAAATTGGGACAATGGTAGTATTGGCTTCTGTGCATCTCCATAATACCGCAACTGAGACATAATTCCTTCATGACCTTCCCTGTGAAATACGAGACATTGTCTAATATCAAAAGTTCCGGGACCCCGAAATTTAAAAAATCTCTTTTGATGATTTGCTGCAGATAACAGAAGCCATCAGTATAACAAACCTTATAAACCCATCCAGTAGGATCAATAATAAGATACTCCCTCTACTAGATCGAAGAAGACGACAAAATATGTCAATATAAACTCGCTGTCATGGCCTAACCGGGGTTTACACCGAATACGTTCTCACCTTGGTACTCAATTATTGTTTAGCACACTGGCTCTAATAGCAGTTTTCTACATATCCCACGATATCGCCATTCATAACTGGCTGAAAAAATCCTTAAGAATTTTTGGCTCCATCTTTTGTCTACTAATATGAGCCCCTATTAGTGAGTCACGGAAATATCGAAGATTCATATGTCTAATAAATTTAGGTACTCATGCCTGTTTCTTCCCCTGTTTTCAAAGATAATATACAACACCCTTGATTATCTTGTGGTTACGCAATTCTCCTCTTACAATTTTCTCTACAAGATCTTTACCTTCCTGATTATCACCCTGTCTACTCCTGATATTCACGGACGACTCCAGAATAAGATGTAAAACATTGCGCAGCTCTTCAATGCTCACATTCTCTGAAATGTTAGATGGGATAAGGAGTTAGAAATAGTCGGTTTAAACACAGCGTCGTGACAGGGAGGCAGGGTTTCCAAGATGGCCAGTGGTGGCAGCATCATGCTCTTGCATTCCGCCAGTGGCAGTCATTGTGGCATTCAGCGGCGGCCATGTTGGCGGCCAGTGTCCAGAACATTCCAAGACATTCAATATGTTTTCCATGGCGGCCATTTTGCCAGCCAGTAAATTAATATAAAAAAATATTTAAAAAAATTTTATTAAAAAAAAAAGATTAAAATTTTTTCCAGTGTCCAGAACATTCAATGACATTCATTTTGTTTTCCATGTTGGCCATGTTGGCAGCCAATTCAGAAACCACCTGTCATTCCATAGCATCCATTTTGTTTTCAAAAAATTATTTATTTTTTTTAATTCTCGGCAGCCATATTGGATGGTGCCACCCTTGTCCCTTCGTCATGACCCCTCTCTCTTCGACGACCACTCCGCCAGGGAACCCCCCTCTGTAGATTTGAGTTGCAGCCATGTTGGCACCACCACCCCTCCCTCTCTCCATCCCTCCCTCCCTCTAGCCATTAAATCGCCCGAGGCTGCGCACATTGAAGTGTTTTAAAAAAGTACTTTATTAGCTGCATAATAATAATTCATATGTAAAATGAATTGAAAGTATCAATACCTACGAAATAATATGTGTATAGCATGTAAGTATTCATATATATATATACAACTGGTAAATATTCATGGGTTGGTTGGTGCCAACTTGTAAGTATTCATATATATGACTTGTAAGTATTCATATATAACGTGTAAGTATTCATGGGTTGGTTGGTGCCAACTTGTAAGTATGCATATATATATATATATATATATATAACTTCTAAGTATTCATGGGTTGGTTGGTTGGTGCCAGTGTATATCTTGTAAGTATTCATATATTCCACTACAATATGATTTTGTTATCTTGCTAATGTCACCATAATGGTGTACAAACAAAAATATATTATACGTGGATTAAATGTCTAAGTATCACAAGTTATATTACTTGTAAGTTTGCTGCCTCGTCCTCCCATTTACCATCTGCATGACATAACCATGCAGACGGACCCCGGAATTGGAACCGGTAGTACGCTATTCCTACAACACTATCAATATATATATATTGGTGACGTCATAGATATAACGAACAGGTAGGTTGCGAAGCAGCAAGGGGGGAAACAATGAATCGAGCGCTTCGTCAACGGGGAAACAGAAACATACAGACGGGACACTACAGTACGATACCGACGAGACAGGTGTGGTGCCAACACACACAGTGCGATGGTGGGGTGCGGAGAACAGTCAAATGAACACTAATATGACTATTACAGTAGTATAGGTGGAAACCATACACATGACAAAGTAGAATGCTATAATCTAGCACATATGCTTGACAAGCGCTTGCCGACAGTGACTCTACACATGAATACAGGGGGTAATTGAAACATACAAAAGAAAGATACGCAGTAGCGGTAATATGCACTGAAAACATACAGCTATTAGCATGTGTGGAAAAAAGGGAATGCATGAATGGTATACCTGGCAAGACTACTACTTGTGTGTGCTCTAGTATACCTCAGTAAAAAAAACATGTACAGGACGTGCTGGTAACATGCCTGGCAAGACTACTTAAATGCTACCACCCAGTATACCTGGCAAGTCGAAGATTTCAATGCTTGCGTGAGGTACAGTATGTTGAATCAGACTGCGCGGGCCATTATTTATATACCTGACAAGCCCTCCAGGCTTGCATGTGCTCCGGTATACTGCAGGAATAAAAAACCGGTAATCTACCTGACAATGTAAGGAACTTGCCTCTTGAACGAGCTACAGTAACTATCAGCCAGTATACCTGGCAAGCATTCAACACACTTGCATGTGCTACAGCATGCTTATCGAGAAATATGACTACCAAAACCCTCGGCCATGCACCTGACAGGCGGAATACGAAGACGTATGTACGTGCTACAGTACATGCCGGGAGAAAAAGCTCTCTCTCTGGCGACACAGAGCTGTTTTCTTATTAGGCCTGATAGCCATAGGGGATGGCATGTATGCCATCATCCAGGACTTTCCGCTTACTGTCCATCTACGAAAGAGCCAGTTTGTTTGATTGCTCTGTGTGAACTTTGTGATGGTACGTCCTAATACCTGTGACCTGTACTCTTATGCTGCGCTGAGCCAAAAGGATGAGTCGATAATCGTCGAACGTTATTGTATTTCCAACTACGCACCCTTGTATCCCCTTCGCGCGTTTCACTACCGTGTTCAGGCAGCGGTGCGTATACAGTTTCGCCCTCAAACCAACAAACTCAACCATTTCGTTACCCGCACATTCATCTTTGAACTTCCCAATAACCTTAGAATTGGTAGGTGAGTAACAAAGATGATTGGTCGAGTAGGCACTGGTGTCGAACTCCGACATCAGCGTCGGGTTAATGGCGAGTTCGCTGTAGAAGTCAGGACTGGCAGTCTCCATTTGAAAGCTACCAGTATCCATGTAAAGGAGGTTTACACTATCCCCATACCGCGCTCGCATTACATCGTAGTAAAATTTGTACATGAGTGTTTTTGAGAGGTCGAGTACGGCAAACCCAGCATATATGGGCTTGTCAAACACAATGCTCTCTTGGAATAATTTTACTAGGGATAATGTCTCATCGTAAATTGTCCTGCATTTAAATGCAGGTTTTGTGATGAGCTTTTTCGCCCGAACGTCTCTACACACGAGTTCCATATGCTACCATTTGTGCTTATTTCTCCATAAGTTAGCCGTACATTGCGTTATTCATTAATTTGCAGCCTGATGTTTCTCTGTAGTCAAATATATATAGGGCTTAAGCCACGGTTTCTGCAGGAATGGAAGAAATCGGTGAACAGCCTTCAGCCATAACCCATGACCCAATACTTGCTTCAAAGTAATGTAATGTACGGTATAATGAAGCTTGCTCTCCAGTGTCGTCATAAGTTTCGTTTGTTTGGACCCCGGGGGACGCTCGTTCACTGGAAAGAATGGAAGATCCATATACTCTTCGTGAAGAGCGTAAAGGTACTCTACATCTACCTCCAGTATGTAGCTGACATATCCGTCGTCTGGCACACTCATCACATCGATGTTCGTGCTGGCCCATTCGAAACCACCATATGGGAGCATCAGAGACACTGCCCACCCGTAAAAGTTATTGGCATCTACATACTGCAGGTAGGTAGATCACTTGTCGGCATCATACGTCTCTGGTATATGCCTATTATTGGTAACTGCGTGCCGCTTAACACATTGAGCCACCCCTCCTTTGATGCCAGCCTCAATAAACAGGTGCATATCATAGTCGCAGAGCAAATCTAATTCCACCTGCGTCTTGCACAACATTGTGCCAAACGAGAATCCGGGAGCGCTGATATAGTGCACACTATCGAGACTGTATGTGAGTAGACAGAGCCCCCGGAAATTCTCGAAGACATCGCACAGAATCAGCACATCCGTCTTCAAGTAGAGCTCAGAATAGTCCTGGAGGGTACGACAGCCGAATACAGACCGGACGGTTTGTGCGTGCTGGTAGTCCTCGGCACTGACACCCCCCCCCGTAACCTTATTGTATAATGACTCTATAGCTGGTAATTGAGGTTTGGTGAGCTTCTCCCACAAACTAACATAATCATAGGGGAAGACGCCTTTCTGGGTTACCAGCTCTAGCTCGTGCTCTACCGTGAAAGAACGAAACGTTGTGTGGAATTCACCAGACTGCAGATTCTTAGCGAGTGTTGCCAGGCTGGCAGACATGAACCTATATGTATCAATGAACTGTATAGTGAACTTGTCACCCAAACCCTTACTGAAGGTGATGAGTTTCTCCTCGGTATGCGGAATAATAAATATATCCTGGGTATCATATCCTAGCTGCTGAATTATGAAATTGGCATCACACATTAAGTTATGGAAGAGTATTGGCAGTCTCTGGGGTAGGCGACGAAGCTTGTTGCAGTTATTACATGATGCTGTGGTAAAACTGCCAGTAAAATGATCATGGTCATGCACCTTTTGGTTGTTATCGGTGAAAATGCCAGAACAGTGGCAGCAGGTAGTGGCTAAAGCATAGCCAGCCTGTTCCTCATGCGTTAGTGGACGCATAGGTTCAGACTGGCTATATATGTCTTTAACCAGGTGTCCTATCCTAACCACCTCTTCCATAAAGTGTTTCGACGCACCTTCACCTGTGTAAACAGTTACACCCGGGTGTAGGCTGGTCGTCTTTTAGGCGGGGATAATTGAATTATCAACCTTAACATATATGCCATATGAATAAGGCTCATGTTTTTGGTACCTATATGTGTAGGACACTTCCGGGATCAGCTGACACGTTTGTACAGGCACAAGCATGGCCTCGAAGTCTGCATATACTACAACAGGTACCTTGTTGCCGTTCTGGTAATTTTCGAACTTGAGCACAGGCAGCCTGTCATACCTGTCCGGCTGTGGCATGTCAGCACGAACAGCAGTATGGTTATTGCAATACCTCCTGTGCTCAGCCAGAGTTTCGGCACCCGTCTACTCCGTCACCCGTGGTTGATTATCAAATGTTTTAAAACAACGTTTACAGATATCAACAACACGTTCGTGACCAGTTACCTGGGAGCGTACCAGTCACGAGAAATTCGAGACGTAGCAATTATGCGAGTTCTGGTCCTCCGCTGTAGTGAGAAGCAGCAAATCAAAGTGCTGGATCAGTTCTGGTTCCTGTATTGACACTATTCTCGTATTCTAGTCATTGAGTGCGTATATGTTAAAGGTGACCCCAGGATTGGCTTTCTCAAAAGCCGGTATTTGACGTAGATTGGTGGGGAAATCTACAGTTGAAAAATCAAAGCGCGTTTCCAGTCTGGTGTATCGCTTGTTGACACATTGTGGATTCCGCCCCTCTACAAAACCTGCCAGTATAGCTCATTTAAAACACTGTTGATCGCCGATGTTGTGCGGGTTGTTAATTGCTCTTTTCTCAGCAAAACCAACAGGCAATGTGATATACGAGGAGGCCCTAAGATGGTCGAGCTCGTTTACGGGTAACTGAACTTGTTTNACTGTTGATCGCCGATGTTGTGCGGGTTGTTAATTGCTCTTTTCTCAGCAAAACCAACAGGCAATGTGATATACGAGGAGGCCCTAAGATGGTCGAGCTCGTTTACGGGTAACTGAACTTGTTTAACGCCAGTGAGAGTCCAGCTGCTACCCTTCCCCATATAGTCAGTCTTCTCAATGCAGATCTTTGCAATGGCAGCCNCATTTAAAACACTGTTGATCGCCGATGTTGTGCGGGTTGTTAATTGCTCTTTTCTCAGCAAAACCAACAGGCAATGGGATATACGAGGAGGCCCTAAGATGGTCGAGCTCGTTTACGGGTAACTGAACTTGTTTCACGCCAGTGAGAGTCCAGCTGCTACCCTTCCCCATATAGTCAGTCTTCTCAATGCAGATCTTTGCAATGGCAGCCNCACGCCAGTGAGAGTCCAGCTGCTACCCTTCCCCATATAGTCAGTCTTCTCAATGCAGATCTTTGCAATGGCAGCCGACACAGCCGCCTCTATGTTGGCTTTGTTAAAGTGAGGCACGTTTTTCGTCTTAAATGCACGACGATTCTTCCTCGTCCTCGTGCGGATCTGGTTTTCCATATACAAACTCTAGAAATATATTAAACTTGACCACCCCCTGTGTCTCGAGTTCCTGCTGCAATTGGCCAATGATATTAGGTTTCATTACCTCGAGGTAGTCGCAAATGTCAATGGCTACCCTCGAAGTATTCTAAGAGATGTATGTTTTCATTATACCTCTAAACGCGCTTTCAACCTCCACGAAGCCATACGAGTTGCTCTTGCCAGCCCCAGTGACAATGGGCCCTCTGTGAGAGCTACCTGCGCTCGCAAGAGCAGGAACTTTATGGGGTGGCTGTGGGCTTGTAACTTGTGCCCACTTCGCCGGCCGGGAGGTTGACGTGGCAGCACCAGTACACTTTGCGATATTCGTACGAAGCCTGTCGGTCCTGGTGAACTGCCGGCCACAAGTCCCACATACCCTTGAAGGGGCAGCAGGGTTCACCCAACAAGTACGTTCATGACGCCGGGCATCACAAGATCGCGTGAAGCCCTCATTACAGAACGTACAGTTGAGCAAAATGGCCTGTCTGATCAGTCTTGTACATGTTACACTATGTTCGGCAAGCTTGTCTAGTCGGCTGAAGGGGCGAGCGCACCTATCGCAAAGATGTGAGACACACTGCCGGAATGGATTGTGGGAGCAATTACGCTCGTGACGTAATCCATTACAGTGGACCATAAACACCCGGTCGCAAAAACCGCATTATAGTGCGGGTCTGCATATAATGGGAGTGGAAGGGGGTTAAGCAACCCATCAGTGGATGGAAACAATGATGGTGAACTAGGTGATGCTGGCGAATTAGGCGTTCATTGCATTATAGTAGTATTAGTATATATATATATATATCCGTGGTACATGGCAGCCAGCTCAGACCAGGTGGTATCCTACGAGAAACAGAGAAAAAAAAGGGTGGTTAGTTCGCAAAAATATAGGCATGTAATTTAATACAATGTTATATTAAATACTTTAACACAGCGTTCAGCGAGGCTCGAACTGATTGCAAACAGAGCTGTAAGGGATGGCGAGAGAGAGAGGCTATATTATATATTGGAAGTGCGTGACCTATGCGTTATAAACGACGCAAAGTTATTTACGCAGCATACAAGTAAAGACAAGCCTCTCAATTACTAAGTACTTATATTCGCAGTCCCAGAAAAAGCCCTTGATGAAACACAGTGTTCGACAAATGGAATTAAGTACTATAAAGTTATATCTGCAGTCCTAGAAAAGCCCTAGGTGAAATTAAATAATGTACTTGCTGTGGGAGACGCCTTCACATATGTTAATACTCACCAGCAGCCGAAACACGCACACTTACCTCTAAAGAGGCGAGAATTTGCGTAGAGTATAGGCCCCAATACTCTCTCCCGCAGGTGTACACACGATACACAACACTCTGAAGGTATAACAGTTGAAATCGTGTGGACTCTAGTTGAGCAGCGAGACACATATAGCACAGACAACCAGGAATGATTGAGTGTGTAGGGCAGTGGAAAGGGGTATGTATACCCTTTCTCAAACAAGGGTGAGCATTTTAGGGCAGTTGCAGTGTCAGTCAGGCGCTCCCCTCCAGTGCGATACGGCAGCCTCATTTCCCTGTGGGAGGGGTAGAACCATGGGAAGACCAGCCCCTGAGAATTCCAACATGCAGAGGGCTGTCTTTACCCACACTATCGACGAAAGCGTACTTGTAACGTACTCCATCATGTAATGTCTTTACAAAGATATATCATTGCAGTAGTGTACTGTTTATTGTTGTGTGCTTTTAATATACTAGCACGTTTTAGTTTGGGCTGTGTGAGTGATATCCAACAGAAATAAGAACACTGAGAATTTTATGACATACATATATTTTATAGAATTTTTTTACATCAAGATATTCATTTACTCGACAATCATGGCCAATACATACAGTACACTCGTCAATCATGACCATTACACAAGATAATGTATACATAAGCAAGACATTAAGATAGCAATTAAATATATATATACAATTTAAACATTTTCAGTATACATTTTTGCAATCAGAGTAGTTGCGCATTCATCAAGATAGCAATTAAATATAATTAAAACATTTTTTTCACTATACTTTTTGCAAGCTGAGTAGTTACAGCAATTAAAACATTTTTCAATATACCAATTACCTATAAACAATTAAAACACCTTTAAAAAATAATTTACACTATATCAATTAAATATATACAATTAAAACATTTTTTTTTTCACTATGATTTTGCAAGCTCAGTTGTTGCAGTATACAATAAGATGACAATTAAAACATTTACACACTATACATTTGCAAGCAGAGTAGTGAATAGATGCAGCAGTAATGTCTTTCTATCGGCAACTGATAATTTGCTAATGTCCTGAAGCGATGTATTGCCCCAATTCAGACATGTTGTGACCGGCAACATCTTCTTACGAGACGTTCTGCGATTAGGTGATGCACTGCGATGCAAAGTCGAGGACTTGGTCGCGGCAGGCTTCTTACATTTGACAGCAGGCAGCTGGACGTCCTCCTTAGTAATGGCGATCACAGCAGCAGCAGAGTTGACAGGTTCAGCCAAAGGTTCTTGCGGAAGGTAAACTCTTATCGCATCTTGCAATAAAGCGTGAGTTATAACTTCGTCCGACCCACATGGCATGGGAGTGTCTGTTCGCATATAGTTAACGACATATCTTCCCAGAATATTGCATTCGACCATCTGCTGACATTGCTAGTACGTCGACGTTGGGTTATGCAGAAACAACCAATGTGCTATACTGTCGCACTGCTCGTTGTACGTTCTTGACGCGACCTCACCATCACAGACATAGGTTATACAGTTGTAGCCAGGAGTTACACTGCTGTAGGCTGTCTCTGGACGAAATGGCACGTTCATCTTGAGCACACTGGTGTTGACTGGCAGGGTAGACACAGCTTATATAGCAGCCATACGGCGACATGACGTCAGTGGTTCTTGAACAATAATAGTCGTATACGGGCGTAAATGTCATACATTATCTTACAACATTTACACTTGCTATAACATATTATTTCGCCCTCTGCCTTCGTGCTGTCGATATCTGCTTCGTCATCACCCATGTTGTTGTAACTAGATTAATAACCTTTACTTATATAGTTTCAATTGAAGACACAGCATACCTTAGCAGCACAGGTTAGAATGTATGTGGTACCACATTCTTCCAGCGTGATCATATTTATGTGGCCTGTGCATTCTTCAGTCTAGCGGAAAGTTTATCCGTATCAACTTCTCGCAAGGTAAATTTCACCTTCTTGTTCTCGGTGCATAGTTCTGTAATGTCTTCACACTCCGTACATACTCCAAGAATACGTCCATTTTCAGGTAGCTCGCTCTTGGGACGGAGATTGCAGACGGCGCACTTGTCGGACTTGTAGCAGGGTCGAATTTCATAACAAAAGTTATCACAAGTGTCCTGATAACCCCAAAAATGATGTTCAGAGTCACATATTTGTACTTTCTCGTGTTCAATTCTTGGCTTAAACACAACTCTTCTGTATCCGATAAAGTAGTTATCATACATGTTCACGGCTTCCGGCAGAAATGTCACACACTCACGAAGGTTAAACATGATGATATTAGTTCTCTTCTCAACGAAACACTACTGCAGCTCTGCATGTCGCTCTTCTTATATTGTAGCATCGTACACCTCGCATGATGATGGTGAACACATTGTATTCCACGTAATTGTACCTCTCTTCATGTAGGTTGTATGATGGACACCGGTGCAGCACTCAGTCCAGCGGGTAATTACACTATCAGTGTTGTCATTGCAAAGTTCATATGCAATTATGCGAGTAAACCATACCTGATGTATGTACTCTTCTCATGATTTCATAGTACTGAGTGAACAAGCCAGCTTCATTCCAGGTTTAAGGTGATGTACGGCACATTACATTACACGATACCGAGAGAAAACGAACCTCATTGACACAGCATGCCCGGTGTTTAAGACCATTACATGATTCTACCTGCGATGGTTGGCCGGGCGGTTTGAAATGTACACGCCTGTATCCTACAGTAACGACACCCTCATACGTGACTAGTGGGTTGAAGTACATGTCACACTATGTTAGCCATTTACGAAAATTCTACGACATGCTTTGACCTCCCATTGTTACTAGACCTGATGCCACCATAGCTGAATCGTACTGTTGCAGCATTAAGCCTGACCATGTCGTCATCTGATATTAGTTGGGCATAGCGCATAGGCAGCCGGATATGTATCTCATTGTCTAACATACATGTTACACATTTACTGTATTCTGACTCTGTGCAGTGAAAATCTGATGCCATGTATACCTTGGTGATGACGAGCTCTGACAGCGGTATATATCGGACGGACCCTTTAAGCTTGGTGATTAGACCTTCCATGATGAGCTGTGGATCAGTACTTAAGTTCTTTGCCCCTATAAATAGGCTATTTATAATGGCCAATGGTGTTTTTTGACCTTCGGTATAGTCCGACAAATGCCATGACTCAATCAACAACACATTAAGACAAGAGCATACAAGGTTACGCATACATGTGTCACATACATGTTCTAGCAGGTCCGTATATTTCTCTCTCAACCTTCTAAATGACGGGCATCCACACTCAGTTTGTAGATCGCAGATTTTAGTGGTGGTGCAGTAATTGCTTAAGTGACGTTTCTGCTCTGGCCCGGCCACAAATACTGTACCATTGCTACTTAGCACGGTGACAAGTACATTGTGCGCTTTCTCGTATTTCAAATCGCCCTCACCCCTATTGATGCAGTGGTAACGTTTTTCCAGTCAAATGTTCATTACTTTGCTTTTCATGTCGAGCTCATGCCATGGACACGGTGGCCTGAATGTATACATCTCTATGCAGCCATCATCGTATGCCATGCAAATACATTTAATAATAAAACCCTGCTGCGAGACGCATCCCTGAACGTTTGCATAGATTATGATGTTTGTGCTGTGGCGCACAGGAGAGAATGTAATATAGTTGTAATCTACGTCAGTATTTTAACTACTCTGTCGTGCACATTATACGTGACCAGTCTATAGTGTAGTATTAAGGCATAGGCCTGGGTGAAAGCTGTGAAATTTTCCGCATCAGTTAATTCAATCCTACAATCTACAACGCCGGATTTTAAATGGCCGTCTTGCTTGCTAACGTCAAAGACTAGGAGCGGGGCCGTGTTCATGTACTTGTTCGGTTCTAGAATGGGAGCTTGTGTTTGACCATAGTACAAACATTGGAAATCTGCGTACATTTGGTATGGCACCATACACACGCTGTTCCCGAAATCAATATTTAAATCGCCATACGAGTACGCTTCGGAATTTTGGAAAACATTAACATTTTTAATATTTACGTTGTCGAATGTAGAACAGTCCTTATTAATTACGTTCCGTTTGCCTGACTGAAATGCTACAATTATATATCTTGGTTTCTCACTTGTAAAACTAGTTTTCATGTTCCAATTTACGCTTACAGAGCTATGTATGTTAGGATAAGTTTGCTAAACTCCAAGTTCCGGAACGCCATATCCACATTCCTGCCTTCTTCTGCATATTTCAAAAAATTTACGCATTCCGACATGTTCACTTGTACATGCGGCAGTAACCAGTCAATAGAAAGTATTGAAAGTGTAGCTGCTTCTGCGCCAGTGTCCTGGAGTGCATTCGTTTGAGAGTTGGCCATTTGCATAACTATCTCCTGCCTGGAATTAATGATTATGTGCATATAGTCTTCAACGAAGCCTAACAGCATAGCGAGAGGAATACACACTTCAAATTTTCCATTGGCATAGAAAGGAACCTTATAGTCTTTCTTGATTATCCAGCCATCCATTTCGGTGGCCAGCAGTTGGTTACGCGTTAATGAAAGGTAATTCTTTATCGTTGATGTGATTCCTACAGCACGAATGGCATCTACTTCACACCCGTTCAATTCATAGGAGATTCTATTAATCATGTGAAGTATACCATTTCTAATGATTTTAGTTGCTGCTGGAAGCGCATTACCCGCTATTGTCACCGTCCTTCTAAAGCGCAAATAAGAATTACATGGTGCTGTGTAAATATATTGGTTCTGTACGGGAATCCGCACCTCGGACGATGCCACGTACGGACCTGGAAGGTAGGGCGAATAAGTGTGGATTTCCGCCTTGGTGATTGCGTCTTCCTATCCTACTGGCTTGCTTATGTTTAATATTTCCATGTCCATACTTACTCTTGACTGTTAAACCTAATCGTGTAAGGAAACGAACGTTTTCAGTTGTCAGCGTACTGCGTTCGTGCCTCGTACTGACTTTAGGTGTGACGCGATACACACCTTTATTCACTTTCATATGCTTAATTTTCAGCCCCATCTTTCCGCATATGTAAACACACTGTTGTTTCCTCGCCTCGAAAATTAATCAAACTAATTTCTTGGTCTACTGCGGAAGCGATTACTTCCTACACGTTCTCTATCGCGACCGGGACATATATGGGCTTTGTTGGCACGCTCACGAGTTTAAATCCCAGTGGCACGTTTGCAGAGAATTCATGTAATGTCCGGCTTGGTTTACCGTTGAGATATGAGCCATTAACTAAGTTACAGTTTAATCTGATAACATAACGGGAATAATGTTTACCAGCAAGGTAGATATGTGGATTTTATTTGCCTCGTATTTCACATTTTCAAATCCCAGCATGGTGGCGAGAGTATCGTTTTGCGTAAAGTCTACCTGGACACTACACTTCATCTCTCTGTGCAGAGTATTACAATTACCATGCAATACTAAAGTCGTGTCTGGTTCCAGCTAGCATTTAAGATAATCGCCAATATCTTCAATCTCGTACAAGCCAGTAGGTATGCATACCTCACCCCTTTTACCGTCTGCCTTAACATATCGAAACATGCAACTATCGATGTTTGGTACTGAAAAATATGTTTGAAAATCTATCACTGCAATAGACCACTCGCCTGCCAGGCTTAGCGGTGGAAAATGCACTGTCCATAATTTCGACGAATTGCCTTTCACAATCAAGGTGATAAACATAACTGATGCCTTAGAAGTATTCTGTAGACGTTAAATAACATAAGCATAAATGCCTACAATTTCAGTCCCGCGACCACTGCTCCCTCTCATGGTTATAATAAATTATACAGACTTAAAAATATTTTTTCAGCTCTGGTGGGGTCCTTAAGTTGCCGAAGCTGTTGTAATATTCAACTGTGTTCCCGTATTTTCTATATGCGGTCCAGTGTGTGCCAGACCCCGAACTCGTATCTAAATTCATTATACCACACTCAGATTTTTTCGGCTGCTGTGGAAGTGTGTCCCGCATAAACACCCCATAAAAATTATGTATTTTTAACTTTTGCGAAAATTTACGCAAATCAATGTTTGTCAAATGCCGGTCGGACAGTCCCCTTAGGACTTCCGCTGTCGACGTACGCGTCCGCCACATCCACGATATGGGCGCAAGTATAGACCTTTTCCCGTGTTTTTTTTGCGCTAGCTAGAATATCTATCCGCTTATTATGCCGGAATTGTTCTGCTAATTGTTTATTTCCATCTTTAGCACTTTTCACACCTCGTGCTATTCTGCTGGCACCTCCTATTAGCGATGCCAAAAGTCCTATTGCAGGCAGCAAAAATGGAAGTATACCCCTGCGCTTAACTTTCCTACGTCTGTTCTTCTTACCCGTTCGGCTGAATCTCATACCCATTCCTGGCTTAACCTTAGCCTTCATTATTTTACCAACTGTCCACGCCGTCAATCGTTCGCCGAATTTTGTGTTTGGAGTTTTAACTATCGTCTTGGCATTATTCACAAGGATTGTGTCAGCTGCGTGTATATCAGCCAAATTATCGCTCTCAACATACAAAATATCGTGGGCCTTACAGGTCACATATAGTGTATTTATAGATGCATCCCCATGTTGAAGTCTATGGGCTAAACATGTTCCAGGACCCCAAAACTTGTACCTGGAATGTAGGTCTCAAAAGGAAGTGTATTAATGATTTTATTCACGACACCTGCTCCTTCATTCTTCTTGCTGATCTTATTCCCACAGCACATAGCATGAAACTGACTGTTGCTTTATTTAGTGTAAGAGTTGTATAATGGCCTGTGAACAGCCTCGAACACCCTGTGTGTGTCTGCTGTAAAAGTCTTTTTGGAATCTGTCTGCGCCTGCGACGAGAGTGGGCCCCTCCGACCACTTTGTTACCTAGCAATCGCAGCAGCCATCGTGCTCGCCAGCCATTGTGCTCGATTGTGCCCTCCCACCCTTACTAGCAGCTCTGCTTGAGAGGATGGCTGCACAACAGCTATTGAAGTGATCATCAAACCCCAGCCATTTTACAAACGCTTTATTATTCTTAGTGCGAATCACTTTCTCGACCAAATAAGTGTCCGGATATTTAGTAGGCATGATTTCCTGCTTGTAAAAAGAATATTTTAACTGCTCACCATTTAAATATTCGAGTACATATGTTCGTGGGTTGTAATGCCGGATCTCTGCAACATGGAATATTTCCAGAGTCCAATTCAGATAGTAACTTTTAGAGAAAATATTTTTAAGACGTGAAATGCGCACATAATCGCCTACTTTCGCTTTCTGCTTACGTGAATCTAGAACTCTTGTTTGTTTAAATACTGCTCATAGCAGCGAATTGTCTTTTACATCCACTGGATGCATACGAATTGTGCTATGTTTCCTATTATTGTAATTATTAATTAATCTGGGTAGAATATTCAGTCAGGTATAACTGCCTTGTGCTGAAAATTCACGCCACATATGATTTTTGAGCGTTTTGTTAAACCGTTCGTCTATAGATGCTTTTCTATCACTAAATGTGTTATAATGATTAATATTTTTCTTTTGCATCAGTGCTCGGAATGGTTTATTGTAGAATTCCTTGACTAAGATTGTTTGTAAATTTTTCGGTGAGCCCTAGGTGTCTTAACACAATAGTCATCACATTGGCTACATCTTTTCCCGTTTTCCATCTAATGGGAACGGCCCAAGCAAATTTACCTTAACAGTCAATAACTGTTAACATGTATCGGAAACCTTTATTTACAGAAGCATAAGGTATAATTTCAACCAAATCGGCCTGATACAGGTCACGAATTCCAAACAGCTGTACTTGCCTTCTACTAAAACTTTTCCGCGATGGTTTGGGCATTTCAGCGGCGATTGCTGCACGAGATATTATTATTTCAGTATATGCAACCCCCTTCATGTAACTCTTCAACAATATTCACAATCTCATTGGTGTGTGAATTATTTCCCGCCTGCTGGGATGCATAGAGTAGACGTAAGTGCGCGATTAATTCATTCACATCATCCCAGTAAACAAACTCGGCCTGACTGTCGTTATCAAGTTTCAGTCCCGAGCCGCTAGTTAAGCCGATGTCTGGAAACAGTTCTGATATAATGTCGAATTTCGTGTGTGTTTCGTCTTTATATGTGTTGGAATTTATATTGTTATCGGTTAAATGCACACTAGTATTATAAAGAATTGTTTTATATTGATTAAGCGCTTCACGCAAGAATTCGCCTGGTGTGCACTTAAATAATAGTTCGTACAAGCCGGGAGAAGTGTGAAAAAGTTCGTTATCGATCTGTACATAATCATCAGGTAGGGAAAATATCTGTTTATTTCCCAGAAACCATATTTTATTCCTTCTGTAAACGCCATAAACGCTATCATTAAAATGTCTCGTATGAGATGTTAGGTAATTGCGAACAGTGGCCGAGTGAGAACTGGCCCTTTTTTTAGGTTTTAATTCATCCAACGAAACTTCGTCTGCAATTGGCTTTAATTCTGGTTCAGTCTTCACATCAGGAAGAATATCTGGTTTATTATTTAGTGTATCCAGTCGTGATGTGATTGGCTGAAATGCATGTTCCAATACTGCATGACGTTCCATACACACCCACTTAACGTGCAAATACTTCCCTCGCACTCTTGCGATTATACGAGTCAACTCCTCGATGGCTGCAGACATAATACTAACATTATTAGTGTAATATGTGTACTTTATATTAAATAATTGCTCTGCATGCATTTGCATTAACAATTTTATCTTCGAATGTATTGAGTTGTTTGATTATTGCAGTATGTATGTGTGCGCAATGCTGCCATTTCTCATCATCTTTACGAATATCATTTAAATGGCGGATCATTCTGTGCTGTATTAGTTCCTCAATGTCCGACATGCCATTAATCAAACTACAGTTACGACTGTCCAGTTCTTCAAGAATACTTGTAAATTTTTTATTGTTCTTTCCCTCAAATATAGCGCTTTGTTTGGTATCCAAGCCAGCTACGCTCTCCTGCTGCATATGCAGCACAGCCACACTTTTGCCAAGCATATTTAATTGTACGTCAAGTTTCGTGGAGATATTTGCAAACCCCTTACCCACGGTTTGTTCGAGCGCTGTTTGAACTGAAGTGAGCTTGGCATTCATAGCAGCTAGCTTCGCCGCACTCTCGTTCGCTATGTGCAAATTATTATTCAGTGTTGATGCTAGTGTTGTAAGCTATCTGTATTCGACGTGGTCACCCAGATCCATGAGTTGTGCTTCTACTGCAGGCAGTTTACTTGCCACTATGCTTTGCATGTTATATGACAAAGTCTGAAAATGTTTCGTCACTGTAATGGTCAACATACTAACAGCACTGAGGTTCGATTCAACCTTCGTGGTTAATGCGTCCAGCATAGTCTTGTTATTAATGTGGCTGGCGAGTTTAGCGCTGAGAACATTCACTTCAGCCCCTACATCAGTAGTTTTTTCTCCATGGCTGACACCACGCTGCCTATCGCATCGATTTTATGTATTTCATCGGTTAATTTGCCAAGCTGTGTGTCCAACTTGCAAGACAGTGCATTTGTGTTGGCGAACATATGGCCCTCCATGGCTACTAAATTCGATTTAATTTTTGGGTTTCTCTCAGACTTGAGGTAAGTGTCCAGCAATGCTGTGAGGCCTGCTAGCACTCTGGCACAGATCTGCTCTCCCCTATTAGCAATTTTTTCTCCACAGTAGATATTCTACCTCCTAACATGCTTAGTTTCAACAGGTCTTCGGATATTTTGTGTATCTGNATTTTTTCTCCACAGTAGATATTCTACCTCCTAACATGCTTAGTTTCAACAGGTCTTCGGATATTTTGTGTATCTGGGCCTCAATTTTGGTAGACAGTATGTTCGTGTTACCAGGCAGCCTGCCTTCCACTGTTTCAAGTACGTCTCCGCTTGTAACGTCCATGAGGTGGGATACATTTTCAATTAATGATCCAAGACAGACATCCATGTTCGCGATCAATATATTGGTATCGTAAAGTCACTTTTCACTGTAATGTAATGAGTTTCCCGCTCANAGACATCCATGTTCGCGATCAATATATTGGTATCGTAAAGTCACTTTTCACTGTAATGTAATGAGTTTCCCGCTCAACACAGACAATTTGTTAATGCTGCTGGACAATGTGCCTAATTCACGCAACATACCTGTGTGTACTCAGATAGCTATTTGCCCTCCCATTCTGCCCAGCGCTGTCTCTACAGCATTAATTCGAGTCATACCTGTCACTAATGTGCATGTCTCAATACTTGTTTTCAGTTCTAGCACAAGTCGCAGCGCATCAGATTAACACTTCGCACAAAGGATACGTTAACAGCATCTGCGTCATGCCTGTGAATGACCAGGTTCTTAGCCCGCTTCCCACCAAACTGCAATTCCTGTCATTGGAGGAAATTATGCAGCTTTCTGGTGCACATTTCAGGCCACTATGCCTAAATTTTGATACTGAGTAACTCATACTTCACTGATGGCTAATAATAAACTGATCAAATGCTTTGCGGTACCGCCCTTTATCAATTGGAAAATCTTTTGCTATCCCTAGGAAACTGTACGTGTCCCTCAAGCAATGCGCACACATTTCTTTAAATCTGTCAAATTCCATATCACTATTTACATGGTCCGAGTAAATGTGACGTAAATTCATGTCGTCCATATGAAATATGTCCAGGAAATAGGCATTGTCATGTAAAAGCTGCTTCAGCATACGCGAATATGTTTGTGAAAGATAAATAACATCTACAGCCATATGCCGCCCCATACTGAAATATCGCTGGATATTTGTTTGTTTTTCGCACACCACATCGTTGAAAATAAACACAGAGTTCAATAATGCCTCGTATGGCTGTATAACTGATTAATTTTCGCTAAAGGGGGAATATCGCAGTCCAGCAACACCTTGCAGAATCTTTGCTAGGCGCAAATACTTTGGCTGGTGGAGTGATTTCGAATAAAGGTACATGTTCTCGAACCTAAGACCGTTTTGTTCCTCTAAAAGGCTAACCAGTGCGCACATTTCCCCAGAATTAGAAGGACCACATATTATTGCTCTAACTGTTCCCGGCAATAATTTTCCATGCTGCGATTTAAATGTGCCAGTTTCCACTGCCTTGTCAATGTTACTAATATGTACTGGTAGCCTGGTGTCCTGTGTGACAACTTTCATTATACTGTTACACAAATCTGGTAATCTACTTTATTTATATGTTATAATTTTTTGGCGAAAGTAAGATAGCCCTGAGATATAATGTACAGCTTTTTTGAATGTACAGCGATTGCTCGACCGTCCTAATTCGTTTTAACAACGTCTGACTTGCTTTGTCGCACGTGCAAGTAGATATGATGGGGTAATTTATATCAATCTATCGCCTAGCGATTGGACTTCATTAGTTTTTAACACTTCCTGAGGGGTCGCATGATGCCCACCCGCATGATGGACACCCGCACCTGGTTTGTAGATTTTCTTAAATGCCTGTGGCCCGCACACACAATGACTGTGCCATTGGGAGCGCAGCGACAAGTACAGGCTTTGTGGCAGGGTGGAGAGAAAGTTGAATTGATGGGGGTGCCATTTATATCAATCTATCGCACAGCGATGACTCAGTCAGCATAATTCGTTTTTAACAGCGTTCTTAAATGCCTCTTCTGTTATGGCACGCACACAAAGACTGTGCCATTGGAGCACTGTGACAAGTACATTGGTATAATTTATATCACTCTATCGCGCAGCGATGACTTCGTTTTTAACAGTGTCTGACCGCCTTCGTAGCGTGAGAACACGCAGCGATGACTCAGCCGGCATAATTAGTTTTTAACAGCGTCTGACTGCCTTTGTAGTGTGAGAAAGTAGCTAATTGCTGCCCCCTATAATTGCGCCCAAATTACTTCCTATCATTTGTTATGTTTTGTTCCCAGGGGGATGCCAGCATCATTTGTGTGTAGGTTGCAGGCACATATATATATAAGCTACTCGCATTGGCTAGTTTTCAGTTTGCGTTCTCGGAAAGACGCTATTCGAACTGTGACTGTTGGAGACTATTTCTTATGCTATGTCTACCGGCGACGATATGTCTGACGCCGAGGTGATCATTACTAGTATTGATACTCTACCTCCAGCGTCTCCGGCTACTAAATGTGCGCGTTCGCCTTCCCCTGTGAAGGCTGCCAAAAAAGTTGCAATTAAGAACACTATTCTTTTGCAGTTTTTCAGCATTATTTCACCTACATGTGCAGTAATAGGTATTGGCCTGTGGGAGTGTCTAGACCTACTGACGACACACATTCACACAACAGCGATAGCTGTGCAAGAGGACATTACAACCATTGTTTCTCTTCTACATAGGTCTATTATGCAATCATCAAACAATGTGGCGTGGGGGCATGGAATGTTGGCCTTGGAGTTACTAGATTAGTCCGCAAAATTACCCCTTAATTCTACTAAAGAGCGGTTGGTCAGCTACTTCGACGAATGTGTCAAAGCCAACACTGTTAACCTGGATGAAGCGACTACTGTCATTATCAACGACGACGTAGAAAGCGCAGCTGCAGCCGTAGCCATATAGAGGTTGCTACAATACTACATATCGTGCGCCAACGCCAAAAACTCCACTACAGCGAATGGGGTCCTCATCCGCCGTCGATCATGTGAGTTGCTCGACGTATGATTTCAACCAGGCATTTCCAAACTCACTCAATGAAGCAAGCAGCACATCTGGCAATATTACAGATTACGCTTCGTTCATTTCTTTACGGAGAGGCAGTCGCCTATACAAATGTACGTACCTGCCAGACGTAACTCCGCCATCTATGCTGCAACTGAAATTGTTTCCCACTGCCAAGATTCTTTCAACTTCCGGTAGGGACATTTGGAATCACATACAACAAGGCGTACAAGTGTTTGTCAATACGGACCACCCGAAGACTGCGATTGACATACACCTAGCCCGGCTCCTGCACGAAGTCGTCGAAATGGTAAATTTGAAAAGAAAGATCGGTGTGACGTGTGACGAGGTTCGTTAGAAAATTGTGTGTTCATACTGTGCCAAGTTTTTTACTGCTGAAATGTGTTTGTAAGTTCGTTTCAAGTATTTATGTGTCAAGTTTATTAACCTTAGATTTTTTTAATATTCACTTTCGTATGTACGACAGATATTAACTCAGCATAAAATGTATGGGTTTAATAACGTATAATTTCTAGTAACATAAAATGTATGAGTTTCATNCATAGATTTTTTTAATATTCACTTTCGTATGTACGACAGATATTAAATCAGCATGATTAACTTTCTGTGTCAAGTTTTTACTGTTGAAATGTGATTGTAAGTTCGTTTCTAGTATTTATGTGTCAAGTTTATTAACCATCAATTTTTTTTTAATATTCACTTTCGTATGTATGGCAGATATTAACTCAGCATAAAATGTATGGGTTTAATAACGTATAATTTCTAGTAACATAAAATGTATGAGTTTCATATAATTTCTAGTGAAATGTAGGTATATCATGTGTTCCAAAAAACTGCATTTACATCAGATTGCTTACTTCGAAATAAAATGTGTGTATGTATTGCATTTAATAAAAGACATAAATAAACCTGTGTCATGTTTTTTATTTATTTGTATTACAAAAAATCTTTTTTTCTTAACTACTTATTTACTGTGTGTGTTGAGTTCAATTGAATACCTGGCCTGAGATGATCGCAAGTGTTTAATTTGGAATATTCATCATGAACGCATAAGAAAATATAGATCTTACTGTGGATGGGAGGGAAACTAACACTTTTATATGAATGCTTACAAGTTATATACCAACCAGCACATATCCATTACATTAAAGAATCAATTTTTTTCAAATACTTGGTGGAAAAAACTTGTGTTTAATTCATTTTCCTAACTCATGCAAGTGTTTTAACCTCTGTGCTACTGCAGCGCCAATGGTATGATTGTGACGTCTCTCGTAGCATCGATGGAGGGAGGGTGGTGGTGCTAACATGGCTGTAGCCCAAATCTACAAGG
>NQII01000408.1:156261-190841 GCA_002778355.1 Clitarchus hookeri | reverse complement strand
CCGAAGGAAGAGGGGTCACGACGAAGGGACAGAGGTGGCACCATCCAATATGGCTGCCACGAATTAAAAAATATATATACTTTTTAAATAATTTTTTAAATACATTTTTTTATTAATTTACTGGCTGGCAAATGGCCTCCATAGAAAACAAAATGAATGTCATGGAATGTTCTGGACACTGGCCGCCAACATGGCTGCCGCTGAATGCCATGATGACGGCCGCTGGCAGAATGCAAGAGCATGATGTGGCCGCTGGCGGCCATTTTGGAATCCTTGGAATCCGAGGGGTCGTACATATTTGGGAGCACATCCGCGACACAGTTTTCTTTCCCTTTTATGTGGATGACCTTAAACCATACACGAGTTCGCATGATCCACCAGCCTAACTTTCCCATCTGCAGTGGATGTGAAAAGAGTCAGGCCAGGGTATGATTTTCTGACATTAGGTCAACTTCCATGTGATCAAGAAAGCCAAGAATTTTTCCTCTCCGAACATGCACTTGAGAGCCGCATTCTCATGAATGCTGTATCCCTGTTCTATCTGTGACTATATATTACTTCATATGCTTGTGGATTCAATTCCCCTACCTCTCCTTGCAGTAGTATCCCACCCAGTGCCCAACTACTTGTGTCTTCTTGAAATAGAAACCATTGATTTAAATTAGGCAGGCTCAACACAGGAGGATGGGAAATAGCATGCTTTTTGCATGGAAAATAATTCGCTGGTCAATCCTCCAACAAAATTTTACATGATTTCGCTTTAGTTGGTTAAGAGGAGCACATAATGCTGCATAGTTTGGGATGAACTTTGAGAAATAACCAAGTATGTCCAATAATCGCATAACCCCCTTCACATTCTTGGGAGTGGGCAAGTTGACTATTAGGGCCATCTTAGCAGGATACATCATAAACTCTTCCTTACTCACCATGAACCCAAATAACTTAATCAGTTTCCTGGCCCACGATACCTTCTCTCTGGATTTACTGTGAAGCCTGAAGACTTCAAATTAAGAAACACCAGCTTCATACACTCTAGGTGCTCCTCAAACGAATTTGAGAAAACAGAAGTCATCAAGAAACAATACCAGTAACTTGAACTGGAAATCTTTCAGCAATCTGTTAAAATCCACAATAAACATTGGCCTCCGAATTTCACAATAAAAGGCATTAACTCCACGCAAAATGCCCCCCAGGGTGCGACAAAACCTGTGTACTTCTTACTGTCCTCATAGATTGTACACTGGTGAAAGGTGAAATTAAGATCAAATACCATGAAATGGGTGGCCTGAGATAAATATTTGAACAATATTTTAGTGTTAGGCATAGTGAATGGATCTACTTTGATATTTTATTCAACAGCCTGTAAACCAGTACTAGCCGATACTTGCTCGGATATTTCTTCTTTACCAGGAATGCTAGCGACATATAGGATGACAGACTCAGTCTAATAATAAAATGTTTTGCCAAGTTAGCTACTATGTTCCGAAATGCCAACAACTAAGGTGGGGAGCATTAAAGTGGCACACACCTCACCGGATTGTCATCTGATACCACAATTTTGTAAGGCGGGATGTCACCTCGGCCTACTTTCTTGGTTAAAACACCAGGAAACTGCTTTATGAGCTGATTTAATAGCTCCTTTTTGGTCACTACCCAACTCTTTGCCTTGTGTTTTCATGCCAATGCACGCCTTGCACGATTGAAAGGCACATTACATTTAAGTTGTACAGGATAGGGAGGATCAAAACCCAATATTAGTAATCTTATTTTACAATCCAACAATGAATTGGTCTTCTGCAAAAAGTTTAAACTGTGAATGACCACACAGATAAAGTCAGGTATGACCCAAAAATTGAATATTTTATTTTATTTACCTGTTTTAAAATAAAGGCTGGTGCATACCTTCACACTAAACTCTTTTTTATTGGCCACCTGAAGGATAATGCCCTCCTCCACAGAATTATGTTGTTTTTATTCTGGTTTAACAAGATAGCTAGCAATTTCTTGACTAATAACATATCCAGCATGGCCTGAACCTCAGACCCCCCCCCCCNGTGAAATGAACACACAAAAATCTCTCCTTTGCTTTTTACAACAGCCAGATGTTCATCCTCCTTTTCATTCAAACCACTACTACCCTTAGAATCTTTATCGCAACCCCTAGCCATATGTCTAATATGACCACAGTTGAAAACCTTATGCCTATTCTTTAGGAGTGCTTTATAATGAACAGCAACATCGCCAGATTTCCCCCCGTTTAAAAAAAAACAACCTTCATTTTTCTATCCACACCTATTTCTCCTTGGTTCCGATTTCCTTCACAACTACCCTCCTGCTGAATTTTGTAGTAATTGGAGGAATACCCCAAATTGTCCACCTCCACCGCCCAGCTCTTAGGGTCGTGAACTGATTTTTATTTTGTAAAAAAACACACACAGTTTCTGAGCTGCCAGGGCCATATTCTCCAAAATGAGGGCGATAAGCTCTTCATCAGTCAGATACTGCCAACACAGATCTGCATTCTATTAGCACTTGACAAAACTGGCTCAATTTTTTCTCTTGCCTTTGAAATCTATAAATATGTTATTCTCCGAATACTGTTTCATTCTTTTGCGACACTGTGCCCTCCATAACCTGACATTCTCCCATGCCCATGTTTTCCCCTGTTCCAACTGTTCCAACAACACATCTAATACCATGCCTATACACCAAGGTATAAGTCTTTGGATAAATTCAATATCTGTTTTAATCATTAGACTTCTTTTGACACGATCCACTGCCTTTATGAACTCTAAAAGAGAGTTTGCTTTCAAATCAATTTTGGTATACTTTTAAGTCAACTCGCAATCACGTGAGATAACAATGCAGCTCCGCCTGACACTGTCCCATTTTCACAATCAGGTCCAGCCTCATGTTCAGTTATTCTGGACATTCTTAGTGTGGACATTGGCTACCAGCTCACTTTTTGTGTCTGCATATCCAAGAAGTAGGCATCATACAAACAAAACTCTACTAACAGAAACTCAGCTTCTATAGAGTAGAGTTTCGCAACTTCCTGTACCAATGGCAAGGATGGTAAAATGCCTGTAATGGCCCAGCAATTATGTTTCTACTGGAAAAGCAAACGTTGGTGTTAGGAGTCAACATTATCATTAACAGCAACCAAGTGCTAGGTATATACTCTCTTTTTACTTAATGCCAAAAATTTACAGTGAGGAACAGGCCTGTAAAAAATAAATTTTTGGCCATCCCTCAATATGCAAGCCATCCAACCATATAGTAAGGACGGGGAACAAAAGGATTATCCAATGAACAGGAATTTTATGAGTGTTGAAAATCCGGTTATGTGAAAGAAAAATAATGTAAACTGAACCCAGTTAAAAATTATCTGCAGTATTTTTTTTTGTAATTTTGTGTCCATGTAAGTAATAACTGTTTTATGTTAAAAATAAAAGGTTCAATAAATGAAATATTAACTAACAATAAATATAACAAAGAAGAAGCATTCATTTTATTGAATTCAGCTTTTTTCAGTGTCACTTGTGAACAAGATACAAGGTTCATGGATAGTGGAGCTACTGAACATCATGTTTTAAAAAAGAACACATTTCTTCGTATAAAACATTTTATGAAGAGAAGTTTGTCAAATCTGGGGATGGCAGTGTTTTAAAGGCTGCTGGTATTGGTATTATAGGACTGTTACTTTGTATGGATTATGAGCTACTTTAAATCACATTACAAGGAGTGTTTTTAATCTTGGATATGAAAATTAATTAATTCTCTGTAGGTTCTGCCCTTGAGAAAGGTTACTCTATAGTGAAAAACCATAATATGTTGAAAAACCTTGGACAACACGAAATGAAAGTTTCAGAAGAAGCAATGAGATGTGGAGAATTGTACAAGGTGAATTTTAAAGCACATAAAGAATATTTTTCAGCACTAGCAGATGAGGAATCAGACCTCTAATCCGGGCACCAAAAAATGCCCAGCAAAACACATACTGGGTAAAGGAAATGTTATGTAATAATGGTATAAAACCGATTGGGAATCCAAACTTATTATACAAACCTGGTTTGATGGTGAAAAAAAAATCGCGAGTTTTGGAAAGAGTAATAAAAATTCACGAAAATTTTAGAAAATTATACATGTTGCTGTTTGTGGTCCAATGCAAATTTAATCAGTAGACTGTTCAAAATAGTTTCTACTTTTTAAATATGATTTCTCACAGTAATGTTTTGTATATTCTTCAAAGCACAATAATAAAATAAATGAAAAATCAAAACATTTTCATTGCCTTGGTTATAAATTTAATTAGAGAAGTATTTAAGTAATTGCATTCTGACTACGGAAAGAGTTAATTATATTGGAAAATGAAACAAAGCTTTCGAATGTATTATTCACAAGAAAAGTACACCATTTTGCCCCGAACAAAATGGTAGAAATAAAAGAGAAATGTGGACCTCGGTTAAAGCCGCAAGATTAATGTTGGCTGCAAAATATTTCGTAAACTACATTTGGAATCAATCTGTTAACACTGCAGTTTACGTGTTAAATATAACTGGAACTAGCACTGTTAAAGTTAAAGACCTCGGCAGTTGTGGCTAGGTAAATTCTACAATGCCATATTAGTAACATATTTGTTTTGGATGCATGTACTCATATGCCGAAACAAAAAAAAATAGGGTCTTTAATGTAAGAAAGAAATTTTTCGACGTTTTTCAGAGACCACGAAATGCTTTCGTATACATATATAATATATATATATATACCAAGTGATAACAAGAATGAAATTACTTGTTATGTAGCTTCTAATACTGAAAGATTAACAATTGCAAATCAGGAGGAAAAATATGTTTTTCAAACTTAGAAAGAAAAATGAAATTGTAGACAGGCTGTAAATATATAGACAAGGAAAAACAAAGAGAAGAACGTAATGAAGACATAAGTAAATGAAGTACTTATTTAGAAATGGTGACATAGTTGAAGGAATCAAACCAGCTGAAGTTCGATGGTTTGATTTTAGTTGGAACAAGTGAAACTGAAATCAAAAAAATTTAGAGCAACTTATTCAGCTGTTTTAAAATTGTAGTTGAAGTTTCTTATTATCTTGGGATAAAGATAGAACAAATCTTAACTTCAGACACGACTGAATTGAACCAGACTTCATATATAGAGTACTTCAACAATTTTACATGGCTGACTGCGAACCTGTGTTTACACCAATGGACTCTTATTTCGATGTTTGTCTTCACAATTCAAAGAAAGATGACCAAACTTTGGAGTTGAGGTGTCGTAAGCTTGTCATTGGTTTAATGTGTACAATGTTGGCCTCAAGATTTCATATATGTAACCCAGTGTCTTTTCTTAGTCGCTACCAAAATCAGGTTAGTGAAGAATTATGGACAGCTATTAAGAGAGTCCTAAACTATATCAGGGGTACTATCAACATAGAGGTAGACTAACGTTCCTCTAAGTCACTTGCCCAGTCAGCATCAACAAAACCTACAATCTGTAGTTGATGAACTTTCCTAACGGCTGGGATCAACATGATCCCAGCCTGACTGGGCAAGTGACTTAGAGGAACGTTAGTCTACCTCTAGATATATATTGACGTTAGGACTTTTACGGTAACTTGATCATCAAAGAAGCAATCTTCTGTTTCTTTATCATCAACTGCAACATAACATATTTCTATGAGTGCTGCAGCATAACATATTGCTATGAGTGCTGCAATCACCAAAGCTTGTTGTTTGCCAAAAACGTTTAAGACATTCACTTATTTTTAGATTGGTTCAACAAATCAGTGGGGATTTTTTAAGACAGTTAATCAGCTTAACGAGACGCAATTAATTTTGAAAACAATCACTTGAAAAATTATGATGTTAAATATCATTTCATAATGTAAAAAATAAACATAGGACTTTCATGATCAGTTACATACTTGTTGCTACTTAAGATCAGTTGGCAGATATTCTTACAAAATCTTTGGTCCATCATTTGAAAAACTGAGAACAAGTGTTGCTTTACAGCAGTACTAAGTGTTTTTGATTGCATTTCTTTCTGAATTTACTTTTCCAATATGTTCATGAAGTTTGTTAACTTATTTGGGGATGGTGTTGACGACAATAATATCAAAAACATAGATATGAGTTTTTCAAAAGAAGTTATGGTTATTATGTGAAAGAAAGGTGGTTGTGTTTTATTTGGTCTCTCTGGTAACAAAAAGTGTAATTTATGTTATATTCTTCATTAAAAATTTGAAAGAAAAAGAGATTTATGATTAGCTTAGTAAGAAATTTTTAAGCCAAGCTGAACTTGTGTTTTAATGGCTATAATTTATGAACTTAAGAACATCGAGTGTATGGGTGCATCCCTGATGGAATGGCCCAGTTGAGGCAGTTTCGCTAACAGCTCTTCAGCATCCCTTTTTTATGAACTATGTGAGAGTGATGGAATACTCTCTGTGGCTAGAAGCAAATCTTCCCAGCGGCCTTAAGTGTTTCTGCATGGCCCGTGGTGAATAATGTTCGAAATTGCGCTGAGAGAGCATTAATTTTTACTGTGCATAGCATTTCAGTATAGTGCTAGCCCAATACAAAACTTACATAGATAATGTGATGTACATTTTATGTGCGGCGTCTTGATGCTTCCTCCTGTTATAGACAGGTTCATCACTGACTTCCTCAGCTTGTGGTCCTAAAGTATATTTACCTGAGAGATTTAGACTGAAGAGCCAACAAAACTGATACACCTGCCTAATATCGTGTAGCCCCCCACCCCCTACCCACGGAGTACGCAGAAGTGCCGCAAGACGACGTGGCATGGACTCGACTAATATTTGAAGGTATGCAGGAGGCAATTCACACCATGAATCCTGCTGGGCAGTCTACAAATGCAATCTGCGCCAATTTGAGAAAGGTTTGCACGTCTGTCACGTTTATTGATTCTTGTCAGTCGTCGTTTGTCCCGTTCTTTCACGATCTTTTTCCAGCCGCAGCGATGTCGAAGATGTGATGTTTTACCGGATTCCCGATATTCACGGTACACTCGTGAAATGGTCGTACGTGAACATCCAAATGCTAAAATGCTAACGCTACCTCGGAGATGCTATGTCCCATCTCTCGTGCGCCGACTATAATACCACGTTCAAACTCACTTAAATCTTGATAACCTGCCATTGTAGCAGCAGTAACCGATCTAGCTGCCAACCGCATCGCGTTATTCTGATTGGTTCCATACCTCTTTTATTTGCATACGCACGCCTATGCCAGTTTTTTTTTTGGCTCTTCAGTGTAGTTCCTTTATTGCAAGATGGTCACTGGTATTACGATGGTGTCGGAATTTACTTGGTGGCGCAATAAAACCAATACCTACAGCAGGTAAGTGTTGTGCAGAAATTGCGTAATTTTTTGCCACATGCAAACAAAGTTTTATGTTCTGGATTATTTTCCTTTGTTGGATTCATGGGTTGATAGTAGTTCTGTGGTGTAGTGTTCTTACTATCGGATTTATGACAGACCATGCTACTTCCATTCTATGAGTTGATTTACAACCTTGATTCATGAAATATTGGTGTATTATCAGGGTGGGAAATATTTAAACAAGAAAACCATGTTTATTAAAGTGGTTTTTCATTTGGGGTGTGTATAGATATGATCCGATCATATTCAAAGCAATAATATCAAGCAGCTTTGTGGAGTGGCAATTTTTTTCTCCAGTGGGACCTCTTTTAAATTTATGATTTTTGCAATACTTGCACTCACTTAATGCCTTATGCCCTACACAAAGTTCGAGAAATATAACTATAGCATTATTTGTCAACATTTACTGTCAGATCCAAGGGTGTTTTCATGGGCGAGATGGAATATAACTTCCAGGGCTAGGATGGGTCATAGGTACACCATAATTCAATTCCTACATAATATCATAAATATATGATTCCATTGATAATAATCAGTTACGATTACTAAAGTAAATGAAGAGCTCTTTTTTAGAATCAGCTTATGCAAGCTGTGCTTTCCGAACAATCACGCCTAATTCGTAAACTGTGTAGTGAGAAGTGATTGACTCAATCGTTCTGATCGTGTTGAGGTATGGTAGCAGGAACTCATGGTAGTATGGTGATTCTACTTGTATTGTATAGTTCAAGACTATGTAGTGCTTTTATTTTGTGCGTAACGAGATAGTCATTCTTGCATTGATTACACAAGGATTCTTATCCTGTGAGCCAAGGCTGTTATAATATAACACTCCCCCTGAGGTCACACGTCACGAGAGTTGGATTTAGAGTCTCCGCACCTTATAAGTTTAATGGCAATGATGTTACAGAATTTTTGCCAAAAAAAAGCCCATAAACATAATAAACAAAGCAAAAACTGGACAAAACACAGGTAATTAACCAATAACTAGTAACTATATAAGAACATACCAGTCAATAGAACAGGAAGCAAGAGTAGGTAACACACTGGACAAGAAAATTCCACACAGCTACCACAAACATAAATTTGGAAAAGTTGTTGGCTTGTCAATACGTACTTAAAGAGAACAAACAATTAGTAAATATAACAAAAAAAAAAGAGAAATGAAAAAACTGCATTACAAAAACCAATGTCAAAGGACACCACATGCAGATAATGAAATAAGAGACTGCACCAGAAGACACAACAGGACAAAAATGAAAACTTAATAGAGATAATGTAAACAAAACCTCACAATGTTTCGAGACTGGAATCTGTCCACTTCCTCAGGTGAGGAACTAGATGCATAAAACATTCGCAGTATAATCTGCATATTTTGCTAATCTCGGTTTGTCTATTTTTTTGCGTTTTCGTAAAAATAGTCACCTTGAAATTGTGCAATGATGCGTTCACCTCTCGAAGGTTAAAATGTGTGTGGTTCTTATTTGTTGTTTGTTTATCTTGTCACTTTGCTAGCACACATCTTATCTCTTTGCTGGGATTTCAAATCCAAGCGCTGTTTTTGTGTTATCTATGTGGTAATAAATACAACTTATCAGTTGCAGGTTAATACAAGTACAACATGCCAGCATTTGCTCGTGTGCCTTTGTATGAAAGAGACGTTCACAGGCCCCACTCATGCGCCTTGCACAAAACCACCCGTGTTAAGGAGCACAAAAAGAATGCAAATTTTATTATATACGACATATACTTTACCGTGATAAAATTTTATCAAAATGGAAAGAAAGAGTATGGGTAAAATTATTCCTCAAGAAAATTGTACTAGAAATTCACAGCAGGATAGTTTCATAAAAAGTATGCCTTTTAAAATTAAATATAATAAGTTACGTAATTCGTAATAACAAAATTTGTTGTTCAATTCGACTGTTTTATTACTTTTTTGGCTACATTTTTTAAATTTATATTTTAACGATAGGATTTCAATACAAAAATACAACTTTCTTGAAAAAAACATTACGATGTTAACGCCACTGAAACAAATACAATGATTCCCATTATCGTGCGGGTAAGTTAACTGAGGTTTTTTTTTAAGTTAAACTGTTTTTGGCGCGTTGAGGGTAAAAGTTTAGTGTGCAACGGAAGTTGCGCGCGCACAGTGTAACGAAATTCGACAGTGAACGTGGTAGGGGTATGATCCAACGCGCGTGCGCGTATCGTCTAGATGTATACAAACGCAAGGTACACAACATAGTACGTGGTTATATATAAAACCGACAAAAAATCTGTTAATGTAATAAGCAAATTAAAAAACATTTCATTTATATTAATAATTCATTGTGAATATATATATATATATATATATATAATTAATTAATTTTACTTACATTGTGCCGTGAAAAATTTGTTACTAACAAAAATTGTATAATAAAATTTTGAAAGTGTTTTCAAGTATTTGAGGCTAATTTTTTGTAAGTATTATTTTATTAAGTCCTACTTATTTTGGCGCGTTGAGGGTAGTTTAATTATGTTCTTTAATGAAACCTTTAAAAATTGTATTTAAAGTCTTTCTTCGGTCATTTCATCGTTTTTCCTACTTACATAAATTATTTGCAAACGTAATAAAATCTTATTGTAGTCACGCCAAAGAAGTATAACTTCTAACACGCGTACATAGGTACACGCACCTATTTTTTTTTTTTGCTTATATAAATGCTTAACATTTATTTTAATTTGGTTTTATATGTAAAATGTTTAACGATTATTTTTTATGTTACAGACTAAGAATGGAACACACATAATATATTAATACATTTTATTGTATAATTAAAATTATTATTAGTATCAAACTATTTTTACGTTGCTTCCTGTAGATCAATGAATGGCTTACAAAATATCATTCAGTAGATTAAATGTAAAAGTACTACAACGCTGCTTATTAAAATTATCATTACAAAACTCTTAGTTTGTAGTTCATATTCTGAAATTTCCATGCACAGAATGGAATTTAAATTAAAGTACAAAAATTAAAATTTTTCTTATTAGGTGTTAGCAATAAACCATGGTATTAATACATATTATTATAATTTATCAGATTATTTAAGTATTTACATTTTTAGTCTACTTTTCTAAGTATGAGATCACTTTCCTGTCTGTGTGTATGCGTGTGTGTTTCATGTGTGCATGTCTTTGCATGTGTGTGTCCCCCCTCCCTTATTCACAGTTCATATTCAAAAACTGGTTATTGTGCATCTCGCATGTGCGCTCTATATTCCCTCTTACGGATCCTTGTTCTGTTCCATGTACACGAAGCCACACGTAAATTCACAACGTACGTTAGTGCACTGACGGTGGTTATAGCGTGTTGACAGTGGGATGAAGAATGTTGAAGTAACTTTGCCTTTGAGTTAATTGTGAGGTTACGAAATCGTAAACTTGTTGAAATAAGCGTTACCTTTTACGTCGATAAAGTTTTCTAGTTGACAAACCGAAAGAATTTTTATGGACGTGGATACTGTAAGCTCTTGTAAGTGGACCAGAGTTTAACATATTGTCTGTCGATAGAATAGTGTGGGTTGCAATGAAGTAACACTAGCGCCAAGGACCGAAACGAGATGTGTGTAATTGTTTATTTATGATTCGGAGACTACTTAAACACAAATCCTTTTAAGGTGACGGTGTTGCCGAGCAAGGTGATACACCAAGAAAAAGAATTGTTTCAGTTGGTACACTAAATATATTTGGTTGAGTGGAGTTTGTTTCAGCTAAACGATATTTTGTTGGTATAACCAAACCCCCGTCCTACCAAATAAACGAAATTTGTTCACAAAGCCAAATCATTTATTTAAAACAATTAAGTTTGGGTCAAACTAATATTTTGTTGTTTCCGTATGTGAAATAAATATTTCGTGTAAGCAAATATATCGTTACAATTTGTCAACGAAATTATATATTTATTTATGTGCGATATATTTTGAACAAAGAATTTTTGTTACTGTGACCAAAGATTTTGTTGGTGACACTAATCCATTTGATTGATTTTCGCCTTCTTTTTTAGAGTTGAAAGCAATCATCTATTTTTAAATTAGATGTCCGTGCACGGTTGTCTTGAGAATGTCTGATGAAATAACCAAGACAAATTTTAGAAGCTCGGGATTTACATTGATAAACCTTCAGACTCGCTTTCAGAAGAACCTGGGTTCGAATCCCTGTGCACCCATTCTGATTTCGATGTTCCATGGTTTCCCGAAGTCATTTCAGGCGAATGCTGGGATGGGTCCATTACTATAGGCCATGGCCGATTCTTTCTTCGTTCCTGCTTTATTGAGCAGTTTGCTACGTCTCTATTAATGACCTCGCTGCCGACCAGATGTTATGCCCTACCTGCTCAAGCTGACGTTTTAGTTGAAGTCAGATGGAGGTAGAGCAGTAACGGGATGCTAGAGTGGGAGACAGGGCACCGCCGGCCAGTGGTAACGCCCGCCATGTTTCCCACATGCGGAAATAGGGTGTGACCGGGAGAGGGAATATGGGACGAAGTGCGAATGCCAGCTACGCAGTATCTATCTCTGTGACTTAAGAACTGTGAAAACCACGGGTCTTCAACTAAAGTTAGCAGAAAATTTACACAAATACGTGCTTAAAGATGTTGTACACTTCTTCTGACCAAGTTGTAATGCAACTACGAGTGGAGTAGAGATGACAGATTTGGGCAGCTCTTAACAGAGAGGTCTTGAGAGCCGATGAGGATGAAGCTAAGCGAGTGTGTAGCTGCGCAGGAACGCAAGGGCGGGGAAAACGGGAGATCCCTAAGAAAACCCGCTGACAAGCGGCATCGTTGGGTACGATTACCGCGTGCGATAATCCGGGAACCTCCATCCCCGGAAATCGAACCCGGTTCGACTTGGGGGGAGGCGAGCAGTCTGACCACTATACCACCATGGCCCCCTGCAACTGCGATATAAACAAGTTACGCACAAAATTATGACTGAAAAACTAAACGTAAACAAATGATAAATCACAGTTTGAACACGTTATTTTGACATGTCATATGGTAATTCGCGAGTCGCCGTCGAGGACATGCGGACATGCACAGAAGACGCATCTTGAATGTGAGGCGTGACCTGGTCAGGAATGTCAGCAGGATCGCCTTGGCGAGAGGCCTGCGTTCAGCGAGATGCCTGTTGTTGTGTGTGAAGGGTGACCAGCGAGGGGGCGGTGCGGGCAGAAGAGCCGCTTGTCTGCCTCTGTATTTATAGCGCGCCGGCCCGCGGTCCGCCTTTCTGTCGGCGCATCAACCACCGCTGCTACACACATGGCGATACTACAGGTCAGTCTCCTCTCCGGCCTACCTCTCTCCTTCTCTCATCTAGCTGCGTGCACTAGTGTGCAGGTATCAGTGTAGGTAAGACTTATCCTGCGTGCCACGTGTCTGCGAGCTTGGACGACGGTTACAAACAGTCCTTCTATCCGCCGCTATCTCTTGTAAGGGGGAGGCGGAGGAGTAGGCAACTTGACAGCACAGCGCGGAATTATTGTATCGAACTGATAAAAAGAACATTAACTCCTTCAATAAGTTTAACACTGCAAAGGTAGATTAGTTTTCAATGTTCGCAGTATCCGTGAAGTAACTGTAAGTCTACGTAGTGTTAATAGTGAAGGCAGAGACAATTGTGGTGTACTCTCGCCGACAGTAGTGGTTGGCTTTGAAAATGAAGGGATATGAGCGAAAAGTGGTCACCCCTGACAATGTTTGCTGTTATTTTTTTTACATAATATAGCAGGCTCTTATCTTCTCGGTTACATTACCCTCCACCCGAGCACTCTGTGTAACGGATTTCAGGATCTTCGTTGAGTGGCGTTTCTCAAGCTCGTAGATATCGGGCACGCGATCGAAAACAGCGAGGTATTTAGAGACTGAGCAAGTTGTTCAGAGAAGCAGGAACGGGGAAGGAATCAGCTGTAGCTTGTACTAAGGAGCCATCCCACCATATGTTTGGAGTTATTTCGGAAAACCACTGAAAACCGACATCAGGATGGCCGGACTGGTAATCGAACCCGGGACCTCCCGAATGCGAGTCTAATGGTTTACCATTGCATTCAGTGGTCTAGCGTGTCTCTTAGTTACCAACAGAACATCTCCCTTAAAGTTATCGCATATTTAACATAAGTTTACGACGTATCGTCCCCAAGGAAACAAAACTACACTCTCCGTTTGGTGTTCACTCACACTACGTTCACAATGCGTGTTCATTTATCTGAAAAATGAAGTCACAAACGCACAAAAATAAGAGATAAGCTGCATCTCATTTTGGTTTAGAAGATATCATTAGAACCGTCTTGTAATTTTAACTAAAAGTAAGGAATATGTTTAAATGAAGCTCCGCAATTTATTGTGTATTAACACATTTTCTAATAGAACGACTCAGTTTATTTTGTTTACCCATGTGGTATTATCATTATCATTATCATACCATGTGGTATTATCATTATAAACTTTTCTCCGAAAAAAAAAAGATGCAATGGCTTGGTGTATGGACAAGTGTTAGAGTTTCTTGAGACTTCTGGTACCTGTTGTTTTAGAAGCGACTTGTTTTACAGTAGTGCAGAACTATACCTTCAAGCTGCCAGAACAGATACATTTAAACTGAAAACCACACAACAAAGTATAATCACACTACAAAACTTAACACATTGAGTACGTATTTACTCAAGTTGTTTTACTTGATGATAAAGTGATTTTTGTAAGTATCCATAATTAATTGAAGAGACGGAAAATCACAGAACGTTTACGATATATAAACACTTTCATAACTCAAATCATTACCTGCACTGGAAAACAACTTATGTTAATACTACGCAATTTAACAATCAACTAAATATCTTTATTATCTCGCACTCAAATGGAAGAGTGCCCAACGATAGTTTCAGTTATTAAGGCAAATGGATGCGCGTTAATTTCGTTTCCAGTTGTAGTCCAGCCATGTAGTTTTAAGCATGAAACAAGCAAACAATTGCTTATAAAATTTTTTTATTGTGGGAAATACAATAAAAATTTTGGGTGTCAAAAGTTGCAGTGAATGGCTATGTGGAAAACGTTTAGGGAAATGTTTAGTAAACTGTACAATTAAATACAATTAACCGTGAAATAATACGTAGGTAATCTCGTAGTTAGAAATAATGATTTCTCTATGTTGCATTAATTCCCTACACAATTTAGTTAGAATTATTAAAAAATTTCATAATTTACAATTTTTAAACACAATCCGACATAAAGTTATTATGTTCTAACGTTTCTTGTTAACGGATCTGATAAAAAAATGTCTGCAATACTAGCCTTTACTTACGCTGTTTATTAAAAGAAGAACCTGGAATTAAATATCTTACACATCTGCCATGAAATACATGAATATATGTTTTTGTTGCGAATTTATTTCAAGGTTATTTTTCTTTAAAAAATGTGTTGCGAATTGAGGTTGTTTGTTGGGAGAATCTTAACATTCCTCGAGTTGTTATGGCCGTCATGCCAGATGTAGAGTTCTTTCGCTCGGCTGGAAGAAAAGTGCGGTTTTACATTTAAACAAAAAATGTATATTTCCTCGAGAAATATGCATTTTTAAGATTTTTTTAAAGTCATAACAATTACATTAATAGAGAAGGCGAGACATTTTTCCAAACCAACAGACGTGCGCTCTAAAATCCTTAGTAGGATCTACTCGTTTTTATATCACTCATTTCGTAGAATACTAACTGTCTGAGACGGGTTCATAGAAAAGGTTCCACAGTTTAACTATTCTTGTGCATAATTTCTGTGTTTATTCTGTGTGATGTTCGCATATGCTTAGTTCAGTTCAAGGTTTACGAAAAGAACTGTGCATATACTGGAGAATATTTCATAAAGTAGTTCATTTATTACGAAATATGATCATTTTTGGCACCGTATGAAATAAACATTTCCACGTCTTAGTTATTAAAAATATGAAATATATGTTTACGTTTGTTATCGTTTCACAAGTACAAAGCTAAATATAGAATTATCTCCATGCGGCTTAGTTATCGCAGCACACGCGCATGTTAACTACAGAGCAAGGAACATTTTCATTTTCCCTTTGACCACTGTTCATATAATTGAAACATTTATCTATATAATTAAAATATAAAATATTTTAATTAAGAAATAAAAAATTTTGATTTAACAGTTTAATTTAAAAAAATATGGCTGTACCTTTTAACATTGCTGAATGGGAAAAAATCCTACTTGTTCGAAAGAAAAAATATTAATAAATTTCAATGCCAAATTTAGAAAAACGATTTATTTTTAAAAATCTATTTGTTAATTTTATTTGTAACATTAAATAGCAATTTTATTTTGTATGGGGTACCATTTAAATTTGAAGTTTTTATATCACATATATAAAATTTATGTTTTGAACTCACTGTTGAAATTTAATTTTTAAATTTATGCTGCAAATAAATGCATTTTTGTACCTTCTCTGTAAAAACTTTAAATTAATAAATTGAATTATTAACTTCGTCTGTTGAAAACATTTTAAATTTTAAGTGTATAGATAAATATTTTAATTAAATGAAACGTGGTCTATGCTACATTAATTTACTAATAATTTATTCAAACAAAAATTAATTTTTTTCTGGGGGTGAGCTTAACTTAGAAAATTAAAATAACCTCAAAATAATTAATTTATTAAAATGTTTAAATTTTTTGCTTTATATTTTATTTTATAAATAATTTTAGTACTTCAGATTTTCCATGATATGACCTGGAAATTTAAATCTAAATAAATTTTCAGCGACTGGCTTCACACATACTGGAATTCAATAATGAATGAATCAATATAAGCGAGTCCTTGTTTTTATGAAATTATTTCGTACTAAACGACACTTTCATAACTTCAACTTTTTAAATTTCCCAAGTTTTTCTTTCTAAAATCCAGTGTCCGGAAGTCCGCAGACTGAATTATTTAAATATTATATGAAACATCTTTTAATAATTTAAAATTTTCAGTGTGAACCAACCCGTGCACTGAGCTACCATTATATATATATATAGCTAATAATTCAATTATATTTGGATTATTATGTTTACTTCTATATTAGTTATATAATTGTTTTCAAGTAAACTTATATAGTGTCCTCTATTTAGTGATAAAAATTTCAGTATTATATTATATTTCAGTGCTATTATATTTCAGTGCTTGTAAACCTGGAAACTGAAAAAATTACAAAGCTTATAAAAATTTGATTAAAACTAAAATAACCTGGACGAAATGCAGTGAGAATTTCTCATTACCTGTTTTTAAACAAAACAAATAAATTTATTAAATTTTTGAAAAAAAGTCATACGAAAAACTTGTGGGAAACTTTACCATATGTTTTGGTGTATATATTTCCAAGGCAGAATAAAATATTTATAAATCAATAACTAGACCTTTTATTTTATGAATGATGATAACTCATTTTCTATTAAATTGAACTTACAAACGAAAAGAGAGCAGCCCTCTTATTTTATCCAACTATGATTCATCCTGAGGATAAAAATAAGTACATTTAATTTTATTTATATTTTGTGTGATTTATATGAGGATATGATAGTTGCTGTTTATCTAAAGTGCATCAATTTTTGTGAAGATTATTATTTAAATTGTACTTTTGGATTTATATGATTGATTACATTTGAAGTTAACTNATTATTTAAATTGTACTTTTGGATTTATATGATTGATTACATTTGAAGTTAACTTTCTTATAAATTTTTTTATGACCTGTCCTGTATTGGTCCAAACAGGTCTCTCCTCATCTATTTGATAGCCCTTTTACTTAACTTTTCTTCAACAGTTTTGCTTTGTACAGTGCCATTATCTTCCTCCTTTAACACATGATATATTTCAGAAATTATTTTTAGAAATTATTNTTTATATTTTGTGTGATTTATATGAGGATATGATAGTTGCTGTTTATCTAAAGTGCATCAATTTTTGTGAAGATTAATATTTAAATTGTACTTTTGGATTTATATGATTGATTACATTTGAAGTTAACTTTCTTATAAATTTTTTTATGACCTGTCCTGTATTGGTCCAAACAGGTCTCTCCTCATCTATTTGATAGCCCTTTTACTTAACTTTTCTTCAACACTTTTGCTTTGTACAGTGCCATTATCTTCCTCCTTTAACACATGATATATTTCAGAAATTATTTTTAGAAATTATTNCTTTTGCTTTGTACAGTGCCATTATCTTCCTCCTTTAACACATGATATATTTCAGAAATTATTTTTAGAAATTATTTTGTAGGTAGCATATCTATATTACACTTTTACTTATAAATTTATTTTTAATTTAATGGTGATTTCATGTGTTTTATTTATAAAGGCTTTAATATTTCTGATTCTCATAAAGTGTTACCATGCAGTTTATCTTAAACCTATTCATCACTAAAATTGTGTTTTTTTTTGTAATAAATATATTTCATATAGTACAAAATTATTTAAATAGTATTTGATATAGTTAATATTCATATTACATAACACTTTGTTTTTTCTACCCTAAAGACCATATAAGCAGATTTAAAAGTTTCTTTAATTGTTATATAACTAACGCAAGGTTGAAAAACAACATAAAAACTATACTATCTGGATGTTCTCCAGTGTCATACGTTGATAATCTTGAATTAATTTTACCATCAATAGTTCCGCCAACTTTACAGAAATTAAATTTCTGTAATAGATTTGTAGTAACAGCATAAATAACGTTTTTTCCCGTATTTTTTAATTTTTTAAATTATTTTCTTAATTTTTTATTTTTATTGTTTTCTCTTTTTAATATCTAGGTCTCTGAGATTTAATTGATTTCTAAATTCTATTACTATTTTATTATTTTTTCAATTTGTTTATTACATATTATTACTCAGGTAAGCAATCCATAAATTATATCTTCTAACATTTTAATTCTTAATTTTATCTGCGACTTTTGTATAAAGAGAAATATATTATTTTAAATTTCTTAAATGAATAAGAATTAGAGTTTTTAGCTGAATTATTAGAAGAAAATTCTTTATTTCATTTCAAATATATTGTTATCCTAAAGTTAACTGGTGGTTACATTTTATTTCAATAAAGTTTTAATCATAATTTTTAAAATATGTTTAATTTGAGTAAAATATATAGTGTGCAGGAAGCCATACTCTGAAATTGTTTAATTTATAAAACAGAAAAAGAAATCAGTAGCTATCAAAATATTTTTTATTGTTTAATGACATAAAAATATCCTTAAACCACGAAGCAATATGTTGTAATATTTTTTACTGAAAAACTCAAAAATATAATATTGACTGTCAAATCGATTTCTCATTTGTTTCTGAGATCCATAATAGCTTCCAGTTATATGCAAATTAATTTAATAAGCAATTAAAAATACTAAAAAATTATTTATAAAAAAATATAATTTCTATCCCGGGGAAACAACATGTTATTTAAAACTGCATATTTTATGGTGTTCCCAAATTGGGCACACCTTCGACATTATAAAATTGTTTGATATGTTTAAGGAATAAATAAAAAATTCAACATTTATATTTCTGAATATGTAACATAATTCTAACCAAACGATGCACATTCAAAAATTCAACTTTTTATATTTGTACTCAGTCAACGTTGTCCCCTTATAGCGTCAAATTCAAGCAGTCCCGTCATATTGACTTTAACAGTTTCTCTGTTATTTCCTTACAAAGAGTGTAAAATTTATTTTGCTCTATCCGTTATCTTGAGAAACTTTTGTCGGACATATTGGGGAGCTTGCAAAAAAAACCTGTAGATATTTAGAAATTTTTAGATTCTATGTTAGAGACTGTTAAAGAATGTTTTTCGTTTGTGCGGAGATATTTTTGAAATTGTAAAGGAGTGGGGGGGAAAAAAAAAGAGGAGAGGGAAGATAAAGTGAATTTTGAATATACTAATTAATGTTTCATCAGACTTTCAAGCATAACGCAAAATGTTAAAATTATATGTAATATAAAGTAAATACATGGCCGAAAACTCCTCTTTGGTAGTCAAACGTGTTTGCATAATTTCCAGGAAAAAATTTAATATTTTTGTTTGCCAAATATGCCATTTATAGACACGTGTTTTATTAAAACGAGTTCTTAAATATGATAACGAACTTAAAATCAAATATTGCAATTGGTTGTTGCGGGAAATGTTAATTAAAAATTTTCTGTATCTTCGCCTCATATGTCACGAGCACCTGTGTAAGTTATGTCAAACTGAACTTGAACGAAAATGTAATGTGAGGACTTGGTACAGAAAGTAAAGTAGAATCACAGTGTATAAAGGAAAGCACGAGTGTCTAGTGATGTGATGAAATGCAAAGGGTTTTATTGGCAGTGCGCTTGTCGTTCACTCCTCGGACTTAGGCTACACATTTAACAAACAACGTGGTGTGATCAGAGTTGCAGTCTACTGCCCTACATGGCTCGAAGCACTGGGTCAGGACATCTTGACACTTCCTTTGTGGTCTGTAGTTATGTAGGTGAAAGCTGCACGCTACCGCTGAAGGTAAAAGTGCACGAGAAGGAGGGAAAACGTTACATATTCTCGGTAAGGAAGTAAGAGTAACATTGTCGGTTAGAGTAACATTAATCGTTATATATCAACATTCATTTTAAAACACNCTACTTAGCTAAAATATTTAAAACTCTTTATTTCGTACTCTTGCGAAATTATGTTGCAGACAAGTTCACCGATTCATTGATTGTGTTTTAATGTATTCTTAATTTTCCAGCACAAGTTTCCTAAAGAAATTATTACATAAGAAATCACCACAATACTATTTTACACTGTTCTAAATTACGCAAGTGTTTTTTAAATTAATATAAATCAGCCTTGTTTCTAAATAAAAACAAATATTTATAGTGCTAAAATTAGTTTGCTTTTTTCTTATTACATGTTCCTAAAATGAACGTTAAACATCAGACATATTTGCTTTAACACATTTTTCTGTAACTGTAAAATATGTTTGGTTTCTAGATTCTTTTAAAATCCACTACTGATTAAATCCATTCACATACGCACACACACACATTACTATTCAACGACCAGAACTAGTTTTGTATTATACGCAAAAATAAATATTCACTGACACTCTTTAAACTTTGGACTCACTTCATTAACACTTAACTAAAAAGTCTGCAAAATGAATTTAGATGAAAGTTTACTCATATGTTCTGAAATGTGATCGTTTACAGTACCTAATCGTCAGTAGGCAGATGACATAATGCATTGTTATTTAAATCTCCCTCTAATTATCAGCATGCTCCTACATTTGTCTACTCTTATGACCACGTTGTTAAGAGCCGTCCAGAATTCTCCACATCTACATTTGTCTACACGTTTTATCAGCCCGGAAGTCAGAAGTAAACTACAAAACTACAAATGTCACTCACTGTGAACACGTCTCTTGTTTATCATCGGAGTTAGATTCTGAGCTATACAGTATCATATTTTCGTAATGTTACTAGCATCGCGTATTTTAGTAGCACGTTCTGTTTCCATTAAAAGCGCTTCAGATGTAAGGTAAATTTGACTTGACTCACACTAACGGTTTGTTTCGTTTGGCAGGCGGATGTGTTTTAGGAGACTTTATATTTTTCACATAAGCAAACATATCGGTTCAGGGTCGCTGACCCAAAGGTCCGTCACCTTAGTTAATTTGTGTTCTTAGGCATGACTATGAATGTAACAATTGTGATACCAAGAATTAGAATTTAGAATCATCCGGAGGTCGTGGAACTGTTGCCACCTTGTAAGCAGAAGTGTTCGAAAAAAATTTATGGAAACAGCTAAGGAACTGGGCATCGTGTAAGGCCGGCCTTTGATTCATATAGACCCCACGTCAGGAAAGAAAATGCGCAGACATTGCAATTGCGATAAATTACAAATATTATTAACATGTAATGCGCTGCGGAGGACGAGTCCAAATACACGTAGTTCGTCGTTACGGTGCACGAGTTACTGTGAACCCCGAGCAGCACTTAGTGGTGTAGATACAATAATTATCGAGAGGGAAGATAAAATAACTGGATAAGTACTATTACATATTTTGTATAATCATACAACATTAGGAATTTACTGCAACAGTATATTTGAGAAACGATGCTTGAGAGATTAACTTTCAACAGCACAATAGTTTAGATGCTTGACTCCAAACGTAGATAAAATAGCTTTATTTAGTAACTCGAATAAGGAAGTCATTCTGCATACATTCAGTAATAATGAAGAATTCTAGGCTTTCAACGTTTCGTATTGGCGTCAAAAGCAAAATCCGCACGTTTGAATTTTTACATATAGACACACACAAGGGTGGACTGGCTATTAACTACAGTAAAAAGGCGGTGGAAAAGTGGGTGGGCCCTATTTCTGAGATATGGAATAACCCCAGTAAAGGGGAGTAGGGGTCAACCAACCATGGGAAAATGTTTAATTAATTTAAGCTGCCAAAAAATATATATAGCATGTTTGTTCATTAGAACATCCGTGATTTGTTTTAAAAATAAGAAGTAGAATGTTTGGCTTCTAAGAAGGTAAATATTCACCCGTGTCACTTCCCAACTAAGCGACTGTGAGTGTGGAGTGGAGGTGCTTGTGCTTGTGCCGAGCTGTTGACGGCTTGCAGGTAGCTGGGGAAAGTACCCTCAGGCGGATCCTGGCTGGCTCAGGCCCTCGCCACTGACAAAACAGCTCGCTGCAGGAATGTATGCCCCCCCCCCCCTCTCCAGATTTCACCTTGTTTACTCCTTCAAGTTGTGCCTCAAGGACACAGAGGAATTTTACCCTTTGCCTTTGTTACATTTACACCGTTGCACTACTGGAACATGATGACAAGCTGACAGCCTAAAGGCTGGTGGGAAGTCATAAATGTTGTATTAAAATTTTGATCCTTAGNTGTTTACTCCTTCAAGTTGTGCCTCAAGGACACAGAGGAATTTTCCCCTTTGCCTTTGTTACATTTACACTGTTGCACTACTGGAACATGATGACAAGCTGACAGCCTAAAGGCTGGTGGGAAGTCATAAATGTTGTATTAAAATTTTGATCCTTAGCTATTATGCCTTTTTGCATCAATCATTTTTTTAATGTGAAATGAGCTCAAGAGCTCAGACTATCGTCAGACAAGTTAGTTTCTGTATTGAAATGTCATCGTTACACTGCCAAACAATAACACAATTTAAATCATTTTACATAAATTTTCCTATTTTAAGGTGACAGATAAGTTAATTAAATATGAAATTTACGAGCAACATTTAACACCAACGTTTTTACACCAATTTCGCATTCGTTTTATAATAATAATTCTTTTTTTCACAGGGTTGTGTGTCTTGAATACTTCAAGGATATATCATACTCATAGAGGCGAGAGGAACGTAATTTTAAAAGCGTATAATGTTCACAAAATGCCATTCACTGATGTGGAGAGGCCGAAGTTACTCGTGTTACTGCGGCTATTACGTGACATAAAGCTGACAGTATCGGAGATGTTTTGAGGCATAGTTAGGACTTTTCTCTACTCTATGGTACACCTATAACACTCTGAAAGGTGAATATGCTACCCAGATATAAGCCAATTAAGCGCTAATACTATAGGGTTAGGAGGGTTGGATGCAGGGGGAAATTGTCTTTCCCTATTACAGCAGGGATGGACAATACAATCTGTCCCCGCCCTGATTTTAATCGCAACATTTAATAATATAAAGCTATAGTTTAATATCTTTGAAACCACGCAAATAAAAAATATTGAAATGAACAAACATATTACTGAATTTTACAATCAGAACCCTGAAATAGAAAGAACGAGCTGGACACAATTTTTATGTGGACACAGTGGAAGGGGGAGAAAGTTTCAAGCGATTATTCTTCACTGGTTGCTCATCCGAGTGCATTTGTAGTTTACAAGATGTATTCTGTGTAACATTACCAGTGGTTTCATTCTTGTGATTGTTTTTAGCATGGAGAAGTTGCTTGTTCGTTATACCGCTAAAAAGTCTCGTTTGGACGCAGGCGCATTGCTATAGTATGAATTAAATTATTTTTGTGGGTTACAGAAGTTTTCAGTTCTTAGTTATGCCTGTTATAGAGTATACGGTACGAAATAAAACACTAATTTACATTAAGCGGAACGAATTGACTATTCGGAATACAGTTATTAACTTGTTTATAATACACAGACAAATTTGCATTTTTAGAAGAAAAACAATTTCACCTTGCTTTGTACTTCTTAAAAATTTTCGGCGATGAAACATTGTCGAAGTAGATGTGTGAAATATCAATGGTGTAAGGTACTGAACGTAAGCTTTGTTAATCACTAATGATGATGTTATTTGACTGACAGTGAATTTTACATTGGCGCTACATGCATGATACGATAGGAGGGGAACAAATTAAAACTGACCACTAAGTAAAAATAGGTTGTATATGAAGTCAACATGACAAACATAGGGAAGTTAAAACTTTGTTGATAAGAATGGTTTTTAACTTTGTCCGGTTATGAATATGACGTTTATAAATAAATAAGACCATTAACTTTTTATGACAGTGGCGGCAATACTGAGCTGACAACATTTTATATTCGGGGTCATTTTGTATTTATTTTATTTTTATGGTCACATTTAACTCTGAAGATAAATTTTGTGAAAAGTTTTAATAATTTCTGGGAATATTAACTCCAAACAATTTATTTCAGAATTTGTGTAAGCTTTCTTTCGTTATAGTTGATCTTCTACCGTACTCAATACTGGATGTGGACATGAGTGCATAACATTCATTCGTTTAATGTCGCATTGCATTTGTCAATGCTCTTCCTCCAGTTACAACGACGAAATTATTTATAATTTTTATGTAGTGTTTACATTAATATTTATGTATTGTATCTGTATTTTATATTTCGTGCGAAGCTTCGCTTGGCAGGTGCATTTGTGCCAAGTCTACAAAGAGGAACTCCATCAAGTCCTTTCCATTACGTACTGTATTATTAATTGTGAATTTTTTAAATAATATTGTAGACCTAAGTATTCGGTTTTAGCATGCTGCCGAATAAGATTACAGTCAATTTTCTACTGACAGTGCTAAAGTTACTGAACTGCAGGAAAACATTTATGTACTCCAACAGCCAAAACACTGGTCTCAGTGGCGGAACACTAGCAAGCAGTTCTAGAAGTAGAAATAATGGCGTTCGCTATGCCCTTCCAGTTTGTAGTCGTGTCGTTGTAAAGGAAATGTTCTTCCATGATAGGGAGATTAATTTGTGAAAATTATAGTGTTGACATTTAATTCAGGTGAAAATAATTTAATACTAGACCATCCTTGCTATCGTCTCAACCTAGGCAGATCACAGTAATATTACAGTTTCTTGTCTAGATAACGTCTACCACCGCCATTTTTGGCCGTCTGCTACTTCAGAGACCGCCTTTTCTGCATATAAGTAATCTCAGGAGGAAGTACAACTTCCAACCCAGACGCCAGAACACATCTCGTCAGTGATTCATCAGCAGCATCAGTACACAAATGAACACTCAGCAATACTCTCAGCTGCTGACAGTAAAAAAGGAACGTGATGTTAATAATAAAAATCATCTCTTATAGATGAGGTAGATCGCTTATTCGTATTATGCGCATGTACCCAACATTGACCTACACCAAAGGAACACAAATGTCAAAGTCACATGGTCAACAGTGAAGAACGTGTTTGTTTATATCTTAATTTTTAAATGAAAAGCACTTTTATATTAATAAAATACTTTTACCAATTTTAATTTAATCAAACTCCATAAAAAAAATTGTTATAGGAAGTATACAGACATCTCAAAGTACTTGTTTACAAATTAGTGTTCTAAAATCCAAGCCATGCCATTTTCACTAGACGTGTTGGCAGAAAAGTAGTTCAATGTTGGAACATGGACACTGGTTGTGCGCAGCCAGCGATATCGGCCTACCTCATATTTAGTCTATGTGATAACAGAGTCAGTTTCCTATTTGGTCATTTTATCGCCAGATCTGGTGATTTCAGAAGATGGTCTGGTGGCCATATTTCATATTGGCAACGGGTCGAAAAGTTAGAGGTTTCTGTAAAAATCTGCTGGCAGATCTGGTGATTTGAAGGTAGACTAAAGAATCCCCCCCCCCCCNTTCAGAATTATTCATGTTATGAAATATATTAGGTACACCCGGAGAGAGAAAGAAAATATCTTGAGATGCATTACATGTTTTATTACACGTGATTATTTCTTTAAAAGTAGTCGTGTGGGCGGTCTTTTGTGGGAATCACGATACATTGTGGCCCCATCGTAAGCGAAGTTTTCGGAATATCTATACTAGAAAAGTACTTGAGATATTTATTTATAGAGCTTGAGAGTACTGTGTTTTTGTACGCACGTCTACACTGTTAGAAAAATTGTCCGTAAAATTACGGAAAATATTGGTTACAAATTATTCAGACACCAGGGTTAAATTGCAGTCTCTTCGTTTTTTTCAATAACGTTCTCTCAGTAAATTTCACATAAATCTCCGTGGATTCACGGAACGTGTCCACAAACTTGAATGTTTGTTTTTTTAACCTGCACTTTAAAAAAAGAGGTAACAAAAAAGAGTTTTACTTCCGTTATGTAGGTGATTCACTTTGTATAAAAACGACCACGAAAAATAACAATTTTGTCCTGTGGCGGGATTTGAAATTAAATATTTTGTTCTGTAATGGGATTTGGACAAAAGTAGAAAATTAAACAATAAATAACTCGAAACACTCACATACCATGTATTTACACGAAGTATGTGCTAAATATGGATTTAACATGAAAATTACGAACGCGCCTGTCGTAGTTAAAAGTCGTATTAGAGCGCTTGCTATATTTGCGGTTTATGAAACGAGGTTACGAACATTTTGTTTAATTTTCGTTATGTGCGTGTTTCACTCTGTATACAGAAATTTTTGTCCTGTAGCGGAATTTGAACAAGAATCAACGAATTGGCACTCCATGAGTGATTCGTACTCACCTACTTCACCCATCTTCACAATACTACACGGAGTAGTATTGTGAAGATGGGATTTTATGCGCTTTAGGTATCATATGCATTGTTAGTGTCTCAAAATCGAAGCCATAAGAATACGAAGAGCTTCCGTATTTTATATTCATGGAGCTTATTTCCGTTATTCGTCATAACGAAGTGCCGTTCCGTAAATCAACTCTAAATCTTAGTAAACGATTCCGTAAATCTACAGAAATTTCTAACAGTGTAGCGAATGTGTTATTAAAATATTTATAATGATTTTTGATGGCTTCTTTTATTATCTAGAATTGAGACAGAGATATAAACGGCGGTGAGCAACTGCAGTGAGCAGTAATACAGAACATCTCAAACTGTGAAAGATAATATTTTGTATATTTTGTCAAAATTTAATTTCTAATAGACTAACATTACTATCCGGCGTTTTACGATCATTTTTATATTCATTTAAAGACTTTCTCTCAGAAAAGTTGGCAACCCTAAACAGAGTTAATTCTAGTATGTTGCTGTTGCCTTTAATATGGTGACTGCAGTTTCCGCTGAAAAGTAATTTCAGTAGAAACTTTTTGGATATTTTATATTTGAATAATTGAGAAAAACAGTAGTGAATTATTTAAGTTTGGATAGGAAAATGTTATTGTGAGAAGGAAAAACTTTATAATTACTTGTAAGTGATGCGTGCATAAGTCCAGTTCACGAATTACTGAAGTGTTAAAGTGTCTCTGTATGTTACACAGAATTTGTGCTCAAATTATTTTTTATTTTATGGTAGGTTATATGGGTAAGTAGCGAAAATACTTGAACTGATGCAACAACGATAATTTACAGTGCACAGAAGCAAGAAACACGTTGTGTTTACTCGGCAATGCTCAGAAAATTTGGAAAAGTTTCGTATTTTGTAAATACAGAGGTCGGTTTCTTTTTCCGTTATTACGGACTGAGTTTCCCTGTGTTAACACTGCATGCCCACCATGGTGTGTAAGAAGTAGGAGTTAAATGAGTTTTCACGACGTTTAAGACCTAGCTTCTACTGAGGATACCATCAAACCGAAAATAAAATGATACACCCACTTCACATAAGAATACATTACGAAAATGGCTGGAATTGAAAACTTTAGTGGGACAGCCTAACGTATGATTTAATAGCTCGAGTAGAAGGCGTTGTTCAACTGTGCTCAGGACGAATTCGCGGGCAAGATATTACAGAGAGCAGCGGGATTCATTAGTGTATGTATCTATAAGATACAAATATATATCCATCACATATGTCTATGTAAATTACTTAAAAACTGGCCATTAAAAACTTTTTCACTGAACCAAAGACAAGTGGAGTCTTTCATAAACAACAATCACTACGTATAAAATGAAGTTTAAGAATGACTGACTCACTCAGCAACGCACAGCACAAACCGCTGGACCCAAAAGCATGGCAGTTAAGGGATGGCTTCCCATTAAGGTGCGGGAACTCACTAAAAAACATTTTTCGAATTTCGATCCCTAAGAGGGTGAGAAGGTGCAAAAAGTGTTTTCGAAAACTCCTCATAGCTCGTTAACACTATGAGATATTGCTGTACTCTTAACCTCAAAAGGTAGTCTATTCAAATGCTAAAAAACTAACCTTACGATTTTTTGAAATTCAACTTTTATGGAGAAGAAAATTGTTAAAATATGTTTTTGATGACTCCTCAATAGATTGTTAACACGATGAGATATTATCGTTATGCTCTTTGCTTAAAAAGATTGCCCACATAAACGCTTAAAAATTGAGTTTAGGCTTTTTTTTATTAAACCCGTAAGAAGGCGAAAAAGGGTTAAATTTGTTTTTGAAGACGCTGCAATAGCATATTAACCCAATTAGATATCGAAATATTATTTACTTAAAAAGATTGCCTACATAAATATCTCAAATACTAAAGGGGCTTAAAGGGGTAACATGTAATTTAGAAGAATCCTCAAAAGTTCATTATCCCAATAAGATATGGTAATGCTCTTTACTTTAACATGCTGGTTACATAAACACTTAAAACTTAATTTCAGGATTTTCTGATATTCAACAACCAATAAAGCGAAAAGTATTAAAAAGTGCTTTCTAGAAATCCTCCAATAATTCATTAACCGGATAAAATATCATTATGACATTCGTTTTCGAAAATTGGCAACATAAATACTTCAAACGAGATTTTCCGGATTTTTATAAATCCAGGCCCCTAAGAACGTGAAAAATTATAAAAGATATTTTCGATTACATGCCACCTACGTTACATAGTTCCCATTTCTGTACATTTCAAACCAAAATATGTTATTAAAACTTATCAAACCATTAAAGAAAGAATGCAAAGGGAACATGTTCCTTACTCTAAAACAAAAAGTTTCGTATTCCATACAGTTGCGGACAAAAATGTCGGAAATGAGCAGGACCAATACTTAAATATCTCATTTTTATAAACTGCGTAATTAGTGTAACAGATAGTGCTATGTTATTTACTTTACCCACGAGAGACTATTTAATTGAAATGTTATTTCACTTTTTTCATAAACGTATAACGAAAAATTGAAGATTCTCTATTTCGTTTAAAGATGAAATGCGATTAACCAATATCATATGTTGGATAATCCACCTAACTATTTCTTCAAACTTCAACTATTTTAACAATAGATCTAAGTGATCTCATATATTTTGTTGAAAACTTATACTCATCGAACAATATTCTAAAAGTACACTTCGTAATTTCTAGAGACATTAAAAATTAACTTCCAATGAAGAAAACTTACTATAGGAGTTACCCCTTCTGGTAAAAATGTTTAGATTCTGAAAAAAATAACATCTATAACCGCGTTTGAATCTCATTTCATATAGCAGTTAATAACTTCGTATGTCATTTTGGATAAAGGGTGAATTGGGATAAAATTTCCATTCCAGCTACGCAGTAACCAGTATTTGTGTTGCAACATTAAATTGGTTTCTTGCAAACACAATTATAGAATTTTTACGTATTGTTTTAGAAGTAATAGTCATATTTATCAAGTTATACAGGAAAACTTACTATAAAATAGCTCACTTGACTTGGAGAACGCAAAACATAGAGATAACACTAAGGTACACATATGTTTATATATAAGAGGAAAATGTACGTAATATAATTTTTTTACCTCAATTCTTATTGGTATTTGAGTGTACCTGAATCAATGTTTGTGCTATGGGAACTAGGAATTTTTTTTATCCCCAGCAGAGTTTTTCAGGAATGTTTCAAATGACTGCGAGAGAAGTAAAGACAAATATATTTCACACGAGGTTAAGTTTTGAAAGTCATTTGATGTTTGATTGTACTGAGAAGAGGGAATTACAGCAAAACTGTCACCAGTTCTGTCCGGTAGTCGCATTAGTGAGAAAAAATACAGATTAATTAACCAATTTTCTAAGTTAGATCAACGCGCTGTTCTATATCTGGGCTTATATTTACGAGAAAAGACTTGTCCAACAGTACGGAAAAAAAATAGGGAATGGAGAAATGCAACCCCGACATTACTGAAAGCTACTTCAGATACGAAACCCAGGATTATTTTTTACAGAATATAGTATAACAATGAATCTAACTTGAAACATTGAGAAAATATAATACAATAATACTATATTTGGAGAAACAGGACACGTATTTGTAATAATATTAATAATTTTTAAAATAGGTTTGCTTTTTGTGGGCATTCAAAAATTCCACCCTGAGGAACATGCTACATCCATTACTATATAATCTGTTCACGCCGGTTTTAAGCGTAGGAGGTCAAAATAAGAAATGTAAAATATGGGAATACAGTACAGATTAAATCAAAATGCATATTGTTGGTATCCCTTTTACTCCCCAGAAATGGACTTTAACTGGGCGCGTCTATATATGTGCAAAGGAATATTTGTATTTATATATATATACACTTCTATCATATACACATGCATAAAGATGATTAAAAATTAACTGGTAAAGTTAAGGAAAGTGATTAAGAGGACGAAAATTAGAGTGCGTCAATAATTATTCGTACAGCTTCTGTATACAGGTTACTATCGTCATGAGAGAACCGTTCTGGTCACGGTTCTAGCAAGCAGTACGATAGTAATGCAAATTTTGTGAACAATCGTGGTTATCGTGAGAGAGGGCAGCGCTAGAGATTTCGTATAGTGAGAAACGTTTCAGAAAGTATATATATATTTTTTTATATTTTTATTTTTTATTTTTTTTTTGCCGTAGAACCAGATACGTTTTTGTCCGATTGTAACGTAACATTACACTTGTGAGGAACATCCATACATGCAGTAAATATAAGGTGCAAGCAAAGAAAATCCCGTAACCGCACTTCGCACAATATGTGTATCCTTGCCAGTAGGTATATTCCACCGGACTGTTATTACAACGATCAACGTCTATTTAAACGGCCGTTCTGAATAATGGAAGTTGCTAGTGCCTGCAACATCTGCAACTAACAATGCTCTCCAATGCAGATATTTGCCCACTTACCAGGCGCTGAGCAATTCGTTTTATATAGTACTTGTGTTTTCGGACACGAGTTTACGGATGAAAAAATTATATTTTCACCCTGTATTCAAACTCCATGACTTTTGTAAGTTAATTTAGCAATTTAGTATTATTCTATGTGGATACTTAACTACTAAAAAAATTGTGAACTCTTATTCCGGGAATACATTTCTTATGAAAAATGAGGTATATAATACAGTGCGACTAACAGTCTAGCTTAAATATGGAGGGAGGTACACACCCTTGTAAATCAAATGTATAAATTGTATTTTTGTAAAAAATCACAAATGAAATTCACGAAATTACATTTGGTGTTATGAAGTTCTACATCGCAAGGACAAACTCCAACATTTCTTCTGTAAAGTTCAAGAAAAGTTTGATGCTGGTTTATTCAGTAGTACGACTTAATCAACAAAAATGGGCCCTTGTTGCAACTGCCAAGGGCTCGCCATTTTCGTTTAAAACGTACTCAGATGCACCTGGCACTTACAAAATACCAATACTTCCTCCAGGGAATCGCACACTGACTGTCGTCAGTAAAAAGTAGGCAGCAAACGAAGAGCTGCAGTACTGTAAACTGATAATGTAGGGTACACGTTGTTTACATTAAGCGTTTAAAACTTCCTCCGCCATTGTCTGTGCAAGGGTACAGCAGCGGACCGTAGACGGACGTATAGCGTCCAACACACGAGCATCATCTTTTACAACACCAATAGTCACTAAGCATCCAGTGAAGTCCCCTAAGCGATTACACTATCTGGAAAGCCTGTGTCTGTACATGGCTCTATAGAGAATANTAAGCATCCAGTGAAGTCCCCTAAGCGATTACACTATCTGGAAAGCCTGTGTCTGTACATGGCTCTATAGAGAATAGTTAATTATCATGCTACAAAACGACAAATCTGTAATCCCGTGACGGTCCCCTGATTTCGTCTAAATATAGAAATATTAAAACCACTACTTTTTCTAGATAGAAAACACATTTCTAATATGTTTTCAAAATAGTTTCTGGCTAAGGTTATAAAGATATAGCATTCATATTTTAAAAAATGATTGTATGTATTATTTTGGGGTGGAGCTCTCTCAAGACTTAACTTGTTGACGAATATTTATTACATTATATTTTGTTCTCAAAATTTTGAGCACGACATATTTATGGTAATTCTGATAAAACTGGGGGTATTTCATAGAGTTATGAAAAATACATATACGGGGGACGCGCTCACGACCACGACTGTAATACTAATTTTATGGTTTTATATAAGCTGTTAGTTACTTCAAACGCCCTTAACGCGGACAAACATGCATGCGCGATCGATCATTGATTTACTATTCAATTTTATTATTGGAAGACAACTTTCTAAAAGTAGGCAATTAAAGTTTATTTTATATGAAACTTAATATTGCTGAAATACGTTACTGGACAGAGACAATAAAACTCCATGACTCACGGGGACTTAATTAAACCCATTGATGCCGGGAAAACACATTGTAGATATAAGTAATGAACCATTAATTGGCATATGGTGATTTATTGAAACATCATACATCCTTAAATGTAAAACTATGTTATATCTCAAGGACTATTAAAACAAATAACAGTACATTAGACATTCAAATAACACAGTGGCAGCACACTGAACTAAAACATTTAAAATTTATGATGCACGTAATTTTCTAAACGACGGCATAATAATTCTTAATTTTCCCTCTTGTATCCCTGGAAACATTAAACCGATTTTAACATAGCTTGTTATGTTGACAGTACCCATTTTATACTGCATGCATTGATTTATTATCGTCGGAAATAATATAGCCTAAATGTCACACTCACTGGTATCTCCACGGATTTTCATCTTAATTGGTAAGCATATAGTAATATGGACAATCACTTTAAAATATAGAAGTCAAAANTATCTCCACGGATTTTCATCTTAATTGGTAAGCATATAGTAATATGGACAATCACTTTAAAATATAGAAGTCAAAATGGCTGATTTATACTTTCAGTATCTACTATAAGCAATAAAATGAATAGGTAATAATTTAAATTGTTTGCCATTTTAGAAGGAAGCGTTAGCAAAAAAGAAAAGCTTATCTGTTATATTATAAAAAATTGCACCTATTGACAATAATTTCGATAAAACAATTTATAATGGTAATGTATNAGCTTATCTGTTATATTATAAAAAATTGCACCTATTGACAATAATTTCGATAAAACAATTTATAATGGTAATGTATTTTTTAAATTATCTAACTCTCTAAGAATTTGAGAACCTCTCCAAAATTACTCGAGAGTATGTTTGTAGAGGAAAACAGGCTTATTTGTTATACTAATTACTTCCCCCCCCTTTTTTTTTTGCCAGCCTTACTTGAGAATAAATGCGCGAATATATGGGGGTTACAAAGAATGGAGAGGAGACTAGATGAATGAAAATCTCCACAATACGCTACTGTCCTCCAATATCCCGTTATAAAATCCTAAGTCTCACAGAAACTACGATTAGACCAGGGTTAATGACATATCAAATTGACAGGTAATCATGAAACGACGCAGCCAAATGTACTTCCTGTTGTAAGTTTTAAAGTGGGGTAGTTTTGTTGCTCTTCGCCGAATACACATCCAGAGATACATATGAAAAAAAAAATCATTCATACACACACTCCACTGCGTTTTCATGCACATATACTAATGTTGGTAATGTACTGCAGATACTCAAAGGAAAGGAGAGTTCAATAATTACCAGCAAAGCAGCACGCTAGGCGATATAAAATGTACATGTGACAGTTTGCCATTAATTTTACAACCATATATATTGTTAGTTCATTGAATAAGTGGCTTCAGTTCGATAATGTATATTTCATATTTCACTCTGAAAATTACGAATCATATTAGCTCGTGTTCTTGAGGATACACTTTAACAATTGAGTGAGTAAAGAGATTTGGGCGGCTCATAACATCGAGGTATTGAGAGTCGATGAGAGTGAAGCGAGGTGAATATGGGGCAGCGCCGGAATGAAAGGGTGGGGAAACGGGAGATCCCCGTGAAAACCGGCCAACAGCGGCATCGTCCGGCATGATTCCCACGTGCAAAAATCCGGGAGCGGCCCCGCCGGAAATCGAACCCGGTTAGCCTAGGTGCGGCACCCACTTTAACAATTAAAAAAATGATTGCGACAGTGACAAGTTCATTGATCGTCTTTAAAACTACACATATTTAACGAAATATCCTTAGGTGTTGATTCTATGAAATTAATCAAAATATTCTTGGAAAGTATTTATGATAATAATATTAACTTGAAATATATTATTTTCAGGAAATTTTAATCTCAATGGAAAACAGTATCTAGTTTTATGAAAATGTCCTTATTTATCAATAAAATGGTCTTCCTATAGAAAATAAATTGCTTTAAATAACTTTACTCTGCCGGTGATATTTTGCAGGGGTACGTGGTAGCGTGGTGCGCGCTTCTCTGCAGCAGCGCTGTGCCGGCAGCGAGCCAGGCGGGCGGTGTTCCTGCACTATCCTTCGGCCCAGAGGGGAGCCCGGACTTGCACCTGCGGGCGGGGGC
>NQII01000408.1:47294-156095 GCA_002778355.1 Clitarchus hookeri | reverse complement strand
CGGCGTCCGTGGCTGACGGCATCAACGACAACACGCACATGCGGCAGGAGACTCGCGACGGCCTGCGCCTCGTCGGCCTCTACTCCTACAGCGACGGCTTCTTCAAGCACACGGTGCACTACACCGCTGACGAGCGCGGATACCGCGTCCTCAAGTGAGTACTGCACTCTGTCCTAGCGGTGCCACGCTTGCTGGTACGGAACTATCACAGTCCACGTTTTATACTTTACACATATATATTGTAATGTTTGATTTTAATGTGACCACTACTATTATATCATCTAGTGCTTTCTAAAATGTTCAAGATTATTAAATTATTTTTAATGTATAATGAGATTTTAACTATGTGTAAGTTATATTTTATACTATAAATTATACAGTTTTAAAATGTGTTTTATATTTAATTTTAAAACGCAAGTGGAGATTGTCTCCTAGTAGCAGTTTCCACGTGGTTTCCCCCCCCCCCATGGAATTTAAACGTTTTATTTACACTTATTTTTGCATTTAGAGTCACGTTAGAATTTATTTTTTTTACAAGGCAGCGAGGGACGTAAGTGTATAAAATATTCTAACCTGTGGACCTCCTACAATATTCCAAGTCCAGAAATGAAACGGATTATATATATGTTGATATATTTAATTATAAAAATGGTTTGTTACTAGTAGAATTCCTTGACAGTGGTTCAGGCAAGAAAAGTAAACGGAATATAAAGAATTTGTTTAAAAATTTTGCTTATAAGGATATGAAAAAGAAAAAAAAGAAAAGCAAATGGAGAATTAAAAAAACCCGGTAAGGACCCAATAAAGAACTGTGAATAATTTATATTATTATTCCCTATGATACACACCAGCCCTTTCTCAGTGACAGCCTAACAGCTATTAGCTTCGCCCTGCCCGAGGTAACAACACTTCCCAGACCATTTGCTGCCAGGTGAAAGTACCTGGTCCTGCTACCAATACAACGTACTTCATGCCGCCTGAAAGCACCTGGTATTGCTACCGATACTTCAAATTCCATAAGCTGCTAGCTGAAAGCACCTGGTTTTCCTCGAGTAGATTACTGCTTGAACATAAAAAATTTATTCTGAAAGCGTGAAACTTAAAAGTAATATCTTTCAGATTAATGATAATCACGTATATTGACTATTGCGAAATTGCTAATTTTATGCTCTAATATTTTCAGTTCATAATTTTTTCAATTTCTCTAACAGGGCAAAAATATGGGAAGCTTGTCTTGTCCACTGTTAAGCAGTGACGTAGGTATTAGCTCTTTGAAACAGCTAGCAACTTCCATATCCAAATTCGTTATGCAGCACCTACGACTGGGTGATTTTGGGTTCAAATTCTTAGTAAGTCGTGAATGAATGTGCAGTTTTTAAATGGTTAGGTATTGTTATATGATTGAAAATGATAGATTTAGCAAGTATTTATTTATATTATATATTTTATATTATTATATTAATAAAAATATTAGTATTATAATTTATGATTATTATTATATTATTTGTTAAATTTATTATATAATTATATTCATAGTGTATTATATTTATATTATATACTATAAGATTGATTTAGCAAGTAAACTGCACCCCTCCCGAGAATAAATCCAGTAACAGTGTGGGCGTAAATAAGTCACAATTAACAAAAATAATATTTGTATGTGTTAAGAGAATGAAATTAATAAAATTAATTTTATATTCAATTTTAAGAAATGTTTAATATTGTGCATTTTCATAGAAATGCTGTGTTAGTGTCTCTAATACTGCATTTGTTAAATAAAAAAAATTAAATAAGCTATAGAGTATGTGTTAAGGAGAAAGGAAAGGATGAAATCAAAGGAAAAGGGTTGTACATAAAGTATTCGGTACATTTTATTTTCCCCAGGGTCCTAGATGTTTTGAATGTAATATTACGCACTGATCTTTAACAAGATTTGGGAATACGTAATGAATATATACATATATACATAAAATTTTGGATACATATATAGTTAAATAGTGGTAGGTGTGAGGATTCTTTGGTTCAGCTACGATATAAACTATAACAGCTCTTTCAGACTCACTTTAATTTACGATTTCAGGTGTTGCAAACAAGAAATTTTATAATACCTGCTGTACTTAAGTCGACATAACGCTTGTTTCGATGTCATGATCAATGAGCTGTAGGCTTTGTTTTTGGCTATAGTAATATGACCCCATCATAACTTAGACCAGTAAGACGTTGCGAATCATTTACCCACCGGTAAGGTTATTGGTAATTGAGTTTCGCAATGTGCGCAAACCAAAAATCACCTACATGTGCATAATTTATACAATTATGTACACTATGTCTAAACGTTATAATTCATTACGTGTAACAGATTGTATTAGAGTATAAGTGACACCGACAAAATCAACAATATCTCTTTTATATTCATTTATAATTGTTACAACATTTTTATATTATGTAATTTACTTCATAAATATTTTAACTGTTTTAAATTAACGAGATGAAAGAGTAAAAAATCATGAAAAATTGTAAACTTTCAATTACAAAAGTCGTTAGATCTGATACATAAACATTACCGAGCAGAATCACAATAGAATCGACAGCTGTTATTGTATCCTGTAGTTGTAGTTTGCAACGTAGTAAACTATATGTGTATGACAGTTTTTTAGGATAACTAGCGATATTCCAAGGGGTTATAGTGTATCCACGGTAAAGTAAGAACTATTTAAGACCCTCTCAATAGGTATTAATTAACCACTAATAAATATGTTTATTGCAGTCATAAACGTTAATTTATGAGTGTAGTGAAATTTATAAACTGTGTTTATTAGTTACATCGTAATGCTTACTATAAAAAACTGGCGGAAAGATAGACATTGGCAGAATGTAAAAATGTATCAGGGCTATAAAAAGTGCTCACTTTTCCCTGTGGTCCAATGCCACGTAGATCAAAATATGTTCCACCAACAGGACTGTAAATGTTCAGTGGGAGTAATGTCGATCTTTCTTGCACATTCTCTAAACATCTCATCTCTCTGCAAATTACGTTTAACAGACTATGGACTTACTGACTAACCTTCAAGCATCGATTAATTTACACACTGAAAGTTCAAGATATACAAATGTCGCGCCAGTACTTGCTAGACTGTCGTAAAACAAATTGTACCAAATTTCATTTTATTAGTTGATAACATCTTACATTCACTATGATATTGTTATATAGAACTACTTTAAGTAATCCGCTGTTAACATATCTACCGGAAGATACAAAACAACACCGACAACGCTTGGTATGTTGTGCGAGACGGCAAATCGATAATTTTTCAAGAGGGGAACCATAACCTGAGAAACATATTTTGGGCGCTGTGGGACGTCATAGTTATACAACGCTTCGGATATGGCGATGGTTGTACGTTCCACATTGTATCGCGAAACCACCACCAATCCAACAAGAGCATTACAACGTGCAGTACATTACAAAAGGGGTTCGAATTGTCGACCCCCTTCTTGATTACACAGCCTACATTGGCGGTGCAGATATTGACGTACATGGTCAGTAAGTGTGGTTGTGTGCTCGTTGCGTGGATTCGTGCTATAATGTTCCCCTATGATGGTTCGGGAGTCTCATACACCAGGCCCTTCATAGAACCACAAAGAAAATAGTCGAGAGGTGTCAGATCTGGTGGTCAGGGTGGCCAAGGAATGAGCCCCACAGCGCCCAAATCATACTTTTCCGTACATGGGTCCTCTCTTGACAACTGATCAGTTTGCCGCCCCACGCAACAATCAAGCGTTGTCGATGTTCTTTTGAATCACTCGGCATAGAGAGCCAGCCAGTACTTCCGTTAAGTTGTATGCACTTAAGGTCAGCAATTGTTTTCAAAGATTGATTTTAAAGGTGACTTATTAATATTTATCAGCGATAATTACCTTTTCGTAACATCGCTACATTTCTTGCCCTCCTTACTTTTCTCACCACGTATATAATGCATAGCAGGTCGCCATCCCGGACGAATTTTGCAATTCTCTTCCCAAACCTTATGCTTACCTGACTTTTTCGATTCAACAGTTGAAATCGCAGTCATCTCGTTTGTCTCATGCCCTAATTTTCTTGCCCCCTCCTTTATGGTTTTATATTTAGCTTGCCAGATGGCCACCCTTTATCTTTCTTTGCTACCCACCATCCATTACACTTATTTGACGGGCATTCCTTAAGAATGAAATCCTATAATTATTAGTTTTCGAATGCCCGCGTCTCCTAGACTGTTCTTCAGGAATATACCCTCCAGGTGCCATGTTGGCCAACAAGCAAGAGAATGATTTCCAAACATAATGACCTATGACAAACAAAATATCGAAATTATACTGAAAATATTTATAGAATCATATATATCAATTATAATTTAAAAATAAAAAACCTTAAATTAAAATATTTAACATTATAACTTCACGTGCTGCGACAGTATCACAACCACATAAATAGTTCCAAAGGAAAGTGATTATAAACGCAAAATGGTCTCAGTATGAGCAAATATTTTCGTATTTCTGTAATTTAAATTTTTAAGTACCTCTATCTGAATGAGAAGTATTCGTTCATTCTGTAAAATCCTTTTAATAAGATGAATTTTTTTTATTGAGATTTTGTTTTAGCAGTATCCATTTAGAACTTGTTAGATACAACAGATATGTGTTATAGGAAAATGTCCCAAAAAAATTATTATATTGTTAAAAATGTATTAAGCACTGTTGTGAATTGAAATAGTCTAGAGGTTAGAATTTTAAATCACGCCTTATTTTTATCAATCTCATATTTTGCTTGGACTTCTGTATATAAGGTTACTCTGTTTAAGATTTGTTATATTTATTTATTTATGTTACGAATGAAGCCTTATTTATCTCAAAAAAATCTTCTATCGCATTTCTTTTTCTGGAGTTACGAGCCGGAATAAATACATGCTCATCACTTAATTAGCTATTAGTTATAATTGCACGTTAGATATAAAATGAAATTAAAATTTTTATAAATCGTATTATTACATTTTATAATGGTATATTTATGTTATATACGTATTAAATACTTTGTTGAACACTCTAAATTCGAATCAGTGGAAAACCACTGTTTCGCAGTGAAATGCAACTACTCGAATCAGTGAAAATGACTCCACTTAGAATCAGTGGAAAACCACTAATTGTTTCAGTGAAAAAATTTCACTGATTGAATTAGTGACGTTAAACAATTTCACTGATTGCTTGGCTGACTGCAGTGGTGAACTAAATATTGTATTTATTGAATTAAGCCAAATAATTACGTGAAATAAACATATTTACCACAGTTTACTATTAATATTGTGCAATTTACCGTAATTAAAAATATATATTTAAAAAAACATCTTTGGAGGTGGACAGATTTGGTCACACGCATCCTTCTTTCTTCACTTTTGGCCGTTATATTACCCTCTGCGCTACCAAGTCAGGAATAAAATGTGAAGGTAAATATATGTCATACACGGTTTAACGAAATCGTGACGATTTAAATTGTATGCCTCACTTTTCGTTTTTAGTTTAATTGGTACAGTTAGGATTGTTAAACCAAATAGTATATATGAGTGCACTCTCTTCACCACATTATATACAGTTTAAACCTTCAAACAGAGCACTGTGGTGATGACATGAAAACGAAATGAAAGACGTAAAAACGAAATAAAAGGCTGAATGTCCATATTACCTCGTAAAATGGGGTTTTTAAAGACGAAACACATTTTAGAAAGTATTTTGTATTGGTTTTATTAGCTTATTAGTTGTTATTTCACTTGATACAGGTTGTTTAGCAGCCATTTTTAAACGTTGTTTGACGGCCATTTTTACATGCTGTTTAACTGTCCATCAGTCAAAAAACAAACCACTGAAAAACGGCGAAAAAAAATGACTTATGAATCAGCGGAAAATTTCGCTGTGTCAATAAGTGAAGGAAATCTGGCATTTTTTCAATGATTCGTCAGTTAAATTCACTGAAGTGACTGTTGAGTCAGTCAGGTACTGTTGACTGATTGTAACAGTGAAATTCTCACTGATTCAGATTTAGAGTGAACATAAAGGCAATAAATACCAAAATGCGCTGGGTTTATCGGTTCCACAGTGAGTAGAGTTTGAGGTAGCTGGGGTTTGGTAAGACATATCATAAAAGTTCATGTTATGAATATGAGTCGTATGCATGGTCATGTGTAGTCCAATTAAAGTGAAATTTAAAAGTTAACAATCGTAATTATTTAGTGTGCAAAATATTTGCTCATTTTATAGCTCTTGGTACAATATTGGCCAAGAATATAGCATTTTAAATAAGTTGAATACTTTAAAAAGGATATAATTCAGCCCTTTGTTTCTGGTTGTTGTGGCAGTGAGCAATACACAGCTTAGTTCATAATACAAACTAGGATCTTTAGTTGCTGTCAGGTCCAGTAAGTCATGCTTCTTTACTTCTTATTGTTTACTCAACAGACAGAAATCTGAACTTATCTCAGAGTAGATATTTTTGAAATGTGCTTCGTGTATGGAGCATATACAAAAGATGAGGTAAACCGATCTCTTTGGCTGCGCACAACCAATCTTTGTGTCCCAAAACTGAACTGTTTTTTCTGCCAATACAACTAGCAAAAACGGCGTGGATTGGGTTTGAGGTTAGAAAACTGTTTAAAAAACAAGTGCTTTGAAATGTTTGTATCATTACTCTAACCAATTGTAAATGCAGTTAGATTAAATTAAAATTGGTGAAAGTATTTTATTCGTATAAAAGTGCTTGTCTTTTGAAAATTAAGATAAACATACACGTCCATCATTGTTGAGCATGAAACGTTGACAGTCATGTTGCTTTGGGGTAGGTCAATGTTGGGTGCATGCGCAGAATACGAATAATCGGTTCACCTCATCTCTAGTCTATGGCATGGAGCTAGTAACTGTCAACAAGTAGTGCTAAGAGTGTGCATAAGTGCAAGGAGAAGGTGGTGACACTAACGTGCTGCTATCATATCGGTGTGAGCAGGGACGACGTGGAGCCTATCGGCGACGGGCCGCGTGTGGATCCCTGGGGCCAGGCGAGTGTCAGCTCCAACGTGGGCGGCGTCCAGAACAGCTACACCATCAGCACCGCCGACATCAAGTCACAGCAGCGCCGGTACCCGCTAAGCAGCCAGCCCCTCTGAGCGGCCCTTCGCTCCGCAACCTACTACCGGGACCTCTGCCTACACCGCAGTTCATTACTCCAAGCGCTCTGGTGCTCCGCCGACAACACTCACCATGATGTATTACGAACACCTCGATGTCTTTAGCTAGTGCGGCGCAGTTGTGATTCTGTAACGAGGATATTTTCTGTATTACACAACATCATTCTTTTCACTGGCTTTTTATTGCACGTACGATAAGAAATGATTTATTACGGCACAAAGTACCAGAGAAAACATATGTAATTTTTCAAATAAATAAATGTAATATTTTTAGAAACTTAAAAATAAACTGGCAATTTACAGAGGTCAGTAGCAGACGGTTAAAATAATTTGCACTCTAGAATTGAACTAAATTTGCCTATCTCCCTATTTCATTGCAACCATTGGGAATAAATTTGGAGCAACCGGTTACACATTCTTTCTTGTTCATGTGTATACTGTGAGGGATAAGTTCGTCNTCACATTCTTAGAAACTTAAAAATTAACTGGCGATTTACAGAGGTCAGTAGCAGACGGTTAAAATAATTTGCACTCTAGAATTGAACCAAATTTGCCTATATCCCTATTTCATTGCAATCATTGGGAATAAATTTGGAGCAACCGGTTACACATTCTTTCTTGTTCATGTGTATACTGTGAGGGATAAGTTCGTCTTCATATGTATATGATATGTGTGTTGTTTTCTTTATCACAAGGATTACAATACCTTGCACAAAAAGCTGAAATTAAATCACTTAATAAGTAATAACATTTTGTCATAAAAACGCACAAGGGTCCTACGCACCTTGTTTTACAATACAAACTCCAATATTTGTAATTTATTGTGCGTTTTTCCATCTTTGTTTCTTCTTATCATTGTTTGAATGTTACAACTGGATCTACACAAAACCCCTCATTACTTTTGTTTACAAACTCTGTTGTGAATGCGCAAATAATGCATAGTTATTCATTCCCCTAAAGAGGGTTTAAACCTCTCAGTCTCCCAATCATGGGTCATTTAACGAGTTAATATCTATCGAATGCTTTGTAAAACTTAAGCAACGAAAACAGTGAGGGCAATTAGACGAAACCATTGACATTTCCATCAATCAATCTTCATTCTCAGATACCTAGATAGGAAAATACTACATTGAGAAAAAGGCTCTGTTGAATCAAACAAAGTTTGTTTGGCGCAACCAAATCATTTGTTTATACAGGGGCAATTAAATATGCTGTTTCTGAAACCACATTATTTTCTTATTATTATCTGGTTGCCCCAGAAAAGATTTGATTTGTGCAACTAAATGTCTGGTTGATGCAACTAAAGATTTGCTTGGCACTACGCACATTAAACAATTTGGGTTAATATAAAAAACACACGAAGTTCAACCGAGATTCGACCGTAACTTGCGATTGAGCGCTACGCGTTAGTAACCTTACCTAATGTGACTACTGATATGTTATAATGTTTTTATGTGAACTACTCAAACTAAAAAAGTTGTCATAACTTTGCATGGATGGATGTATTCTATCTATTCAGCACCGCTCTGCTGAAACTAAAGATATACAAACTTCTGAAGATTTCTGAAAACTGAAAATAATACAGCATTTGTAAAGCAACACTTCTTGTGCCTTTCATCTATTAATTAACGTAACTATGTGTAAAACAGAAATGGTTCTTGAACAAATTGGAAACAGAATGTGATAATTTTGCTCTCGTGTGGACTGTCACCTCTTGCCTGCATGACTGCAGCGCAGCGTCTTGGCATACTCCTAACCATTCTTCGGATATGCATTTGTGGAATGTGTTGCCGCTCCTCTCGTACAGCTCCCTCTAGCTGGGAAAGTGTCTGGGGAGGTTCTGGATGTCCTTAACTTGCATGTTCAGATGATCCCATAGGCGCTCTATCGGGTTCATATCAGAGGGATAGGTGTTTGAGAAAACAAAGCGACAAGCAAGAAATTTACTACTTTCGTGTCAGTTGTTTCAGCAATTCTAGCGTATCGCACATATGCATGTACACAAACTATCATGTAAAACGTGAAAGTTTGTCTCAAAATAAGTATGGCTATCACTCTAGTTTCCGTTCAGACGTCCGTTATAACATTTGCACAAGTTTAAATACAGTCTTACGTAGAGTACATATTTCACTGAAAACAAACAGTCACAAACAAATAATAAAAATACACACACCTTACAGTCTTCTCTGCACCTGGATAGAGCCGCACTGTTGGCACGCCAGGCTACTCGCGCGACCTTGTGTTGCGTGAGCAATGGCTCACATTTTCACCTGCAACTATCGCGTGCTTCCCGCTTCCGGAGCCAAGCGGGGGCGCCATCCCCATTCACTTTTTCGCTAGTCGGGAGCCGATCTGTGGACACTGGGACCGTGGTGGTGTAGTGAGAATCGTGCCGAACGATACCGCTGGTCGGTGGGTTTTCTCGGAGATCTCCCGTTTCCCCCGCATTTGCATTCCGATGCTGCTCCATACTCACCTCGTTTCACTCTCATTGGATCTCAAGACCTCGATGCTAAGTGCCGCCCAAATCTCTTCACTCATTCACTCACTCACTCTGTGGAAACAATAAGCGGGATGGAAGCTGCCATGGCACGAAGTGTAGTGGCCAGGTCGTTAACTCCGCTTACGTTAGTCCAGCGATGCTCACGTAATTGGACTTCCGTTGTGTGGAAAAGAGAGAATCAGACTCGTGCCTTAGGCAGCCCAACAGTTAGCCGGCGTACAGGTGACTGACTGACTGCCTCGACGGATCACCGCGACCGAGCGACTTGTAGCCACTGCGCATAAGGACACCTCCGAGGCAGAACAAAGTACTTCCTCGGCCACTTTCACTCCTTGCCTTGTCCTGACTATTACGTACGGTAGCTTCCCTCTAGAATAACGAACCTAAACTCATATTCGCTCCTACACGGATGAAAATATACCACCCGCAAGACAATTATCCTTCGAAAATTCAGCTGACATTACTTTAGCTGGAAACAGTTACAGTATCGTTATGCTGTAGTGGACACTTTACATATGCTACATCTTATCCATACTCATACTTGAAAGCAAAAAATATCCTGCACGCAATGGCTATCAGAAAACGTCCAGAAATGATATAGCATTACAGGCCAAGCAGCGGCTTATAAAACTGATCTAAAAATGTAGTTGATCTTAAATTTATTTCTTAATACAAAATAACTTTATATTTGTGATGCTCTCCAACTACATGTGAAATGACATTGGCCTGACATTATTTNTTTCTTAATACAAAATAACTTTATATTTGTGATGCTCTCCAACTACATGTGAAATGACATTGGCCTGACATTATTTGTGCATGCACTATGACGTACTTGGGCAATCCCTAAGTCTACTACGACTATCTTTTCTAAAGGGCATATCATGATAAAGCTTGTAGAATGATATATACACCTATTCTTAAAATTTTTATTCCATAGCAACTGCGACATAATTACAATGTTCTTCTATTATCAAATGACACATATTAGGAAAGTGTGAACATTATCTAATGTTCATACGTCATGTCACACATGGTCGATCACCAGGGCTGGAGTAAATGGAAAAACTACAAATTTTCTTAATAGTATTTTATTTTATACTTTCGACACGATATTTNTCGACAAGATATTTTTCCATATAACTATCTTGTGTAATACTATGCCAACATTTATTACTATAACAATACATTCCATACTACAAAAATACTTCTGTTAACATGTTTGCAACTACGGAAAGGGATTTTTTCAAAGTTTTATTCAAAAAGTGCTTTATTATTAGTGAATAAGCTATAATAATATCACTAACATCACTATGTGTTTGTTAACTTTACAGATAATAATCAGTGTTTAAATGGTTTATGTTGTATTTCACATTGTTGAATTCTGTTGATCCTTCAGTGTTTTGCAATAGTCACTAATTTCTGTTTTGATTTGTTACTTTCAGTTGTATTAAAACCTTTTTGTTTCTATTTCACTGGCAATTGTTTTGATTGGCTTCTGTTTCCTTTTTGTTAGCATATACTGCGTATTAATGTGCTCGGCTCTCTTGTATTTCCAATGGTCTCTAATGTTTTTGTTGTATTTTGTTGGTTTCTATTACGTGTTGTGTTTTGTGGGTTTATATTTAAATGATTGATTTCCATTAGTTTCTGTTGTGTTTTTTTGGTTTTGTTGTTTTATTTATAGTGTATTAGATTTTGTTTTCTGTTGTACTTCCAGCAGTTTCCATTGATTTTTGTTTTACTGCCAGTGGTTTCCAATTGTTTCTCGTTTTACTAATATTGGTTTCCTTTGTTTTATGTTGTGTTTTGTTTTTCTCTACTTTATTTAATTATTATATCATCTGCTGGCAGAACAACAGAAATTAACAAAATTCCGTACAAAAGAAATTATAAAAACACACTCTATACTAATGGGACATCGATAGCTTATGATACATCAGAAACCATTGGAAACAATTGGAAACACAGCAGAAACCAACAGGTTGCAGTCAATAATAATCAGATACCTGAAAAGCAAAATAAGCCAATAAAACACAACAGAATCAAACAAAACTGAAACCAATAACAAACAACAGAAATGGTATGAAACTCTTCAGTACAGCAGAAACAAACAGGCATATCAATCAATCTAGCCGAGACAAACATATATAATACCAATAGAAAACACTGGGAAATATATTTATGCAACACTTATCAATAAAACACGAAATAAACTAATAAAACATTGGAAATATAACCGAATACAACTTCATGAAATACAACAGAAACTAAGTCAAGGGGAACTGCTGCAAGCATAAAATAAACAAACATGCTTTAATAAACCTTAAATAGGCCTGTCAATAGAAAACACTTGAAATTTAACATAATCCAACAAGATAGTATACTGTAGAAACAAAAAACAGGAAAAATGGATAGCACTGTAATAACCACAGAATAAAACATGGCAAAGCACAGTATAAACCAATAAAACACAACATGAGTAATTGAAAAGTACTAAAAATACACCAGAAACAACAAAATAGAACACAGCAGGGAACACTATAAATGAATCAGTCGTTTCAGAAACCACACATGTCACATTTAATTTTTTCATCACGAAATTGGCTCTTACCGACTTCCACTTTCTAACATGGAATCCATAGTCCCACACAGAAATAACACATATCCAATGCTTGGAACCATGTGTATTTAGGAGACCTAGTAATCTTGTAGTCCCTGGAGAAATGGCATGTGCCAATGGTAAGTGCTGTTTCTCCGTACACTAAAAAGTGAAATATTTTCTAGTGACACGTATGGATGTGAAGGAATTAACTTTTATTTCTCCCAAATGACAGAGAGTTTATCATGGCCAAATGGGTAATATGAAAACATGACAGGAATGATCTTTTTCAAGACTTTACTTAAAGGTTTATAACAGAAAGCAAGCATATGATAGTTATTGTCAAGTTGGTAGATACCAGGGACATTTCAGACTTTAAGAACTGGAGACACGGGCTATTAAAAAGAACTTCTTTTGAATATAATTTTTTATAAGGAATATTTCCAGATATGAAAAAGTATTTCAAAATCACCCAATTTTTTTAATTAAACATTTGTGTGACATATTTAGTATGGTACAAGCTAGCAATTATATTATATACAGCTCTTGGCCTCATATCTTTAAGCTATCTACTCAAAGTGAAATAGCTTTAACCAAGCAAAAAGCCTATTTTGAAGGGAGTGTAACTATAAATAATAATAATATCCGAGGAAACTACTACAAAATATATTCCATTACAAGAAAAATTTATATGAAATACTTTTAGCATGACATGTGTAGGAAAATCTGAACACTGATGATTAATAGTGGAATCATTAATTCTTTAACAATGTATTGTTCGTTAAATTTAATGTCAAGCATATGTGAAGTTAAAGGAATATTTGTTTGGAATTTTGTACAAAGATATGCAACATTCTTTAAAAAAAAAAAACATGTCAGAGCCCAAATTTTTTATAAATAACTAGACATATTTGGCTATAAAGAAATAAAACCAGTGTATTTTACACCTATGTATATGCCCAGACCAGCGATTTTCTAATTTACTCAAAATATTACAATTTAAACAGTTTTCCTTGTTTCTCAGAAATGTAGTTCCCGTAAAATAAACTGCTTATAAAACGAGCGATTTAAAAAACAGTAGAACACAGCAAAGCGAAATTCAATAGAAATCAACCAAACACACCAAAAACCAAAAGAGAAACCTGGAAAAAATTACAGAAACTAACAAAACTTCATAGACAGTTCCAAAGATTTCTGCTAGAGCCCACTATTCCAGATTTATCCAGATTTATTCATTTCTTTTAACATAAAATGCAAATTATATTTTCTANCTGCTAGAGCCCACTATTCCAGATTTATCCAGATTTATTCATTTCTTTTAACATAAAATGCAAATTATATTTTCTATCAACCAATTTGGAAAAACGGGCTATTATAAATTTTCATAGTAATTTATGTAATAAGACTATAAATGGAAAATTGATTTATTTTAAATACACTCATAAAAAGATAAATTGAAACTACACGAAGTAAACATATAAACATTTAAAAATAAATACACAGGACTAATAAATGCATTGTTAATAAGGAACTATAAATATTGGGGCAGAATCCATTAACAAATGAAAACAGAGCAACAGTGCAAGATGTACAACAGAAGCCTGCCTCGTGGAGGCAATGCAGGCGGCCACTCGACATGGCATGGCATCGTACTACTTAGTCAGAAAACTGCCCTGTGGTGTATTCTACCATTCGTACTTTCGGAGTTTTTTGAGTGTTTGGGTATTTGGCGTTTGCTGGAAGAAATGGCGTCCAAGCTGTTTTCACATAACTATGCTTAACTGGAAATAGATCCGGTGATACCGTAAGCCAAGTTATGGTGACAATTATGTCATATAGCATGTTGCACATTGACCGCATATTATCGTGCTGAAGAATGCCTTTAGGAGTACACCGTACAGATGGTAGAAAATGGGGATGTACGAACTCAGTAACACCATTAACTTGACAGTGTGCCCTGCACAAAAATGACTCCTTCTTATGTCGTAACTAACGGTGGTCCAAACTATAACTGCTAGTGCAGGAACCCTGTTTTGTACATGAGTATGTGTCTGATGCTGATGCTCACCTCTGCAGTGCCACGTGTGGATGCAACCGTCTTCAACACCCAGGGTTAAGAGTGGTTCGTTGGAAAAGACAGCGCAAAGCCATAACTCTACCCACTCTCGCCGATGTTAGACGCATAACCGCAAAACATGGGGCACGTTGGCAAGGAGTCTAAGGCATTCGACGCAGAGGACTCTGTGACTGTAATCCATTATCGTTCTGTCACACTTTACATGTAGCATATACTGTACAAATGCTCGTATCTGTAATGATTTTCCTTTAAGTTTCGCTGCTGCACTTATTCGTATACACTTGCTCTCAAGTTCTGTAGTTTAACATATGGAACCATAATCTTGCCTGTGCGGTTTATGATCTTCGTGTTTTCACGCCTCAATACAACATTACAGTAATCGTGGTACAGCCCATATGATAGGCTATTCTTCGAACTCCACCAATGCGACAACTAATCTAACGACCTCTGTATGACATATTTCAGCGACACACGAGAAAAGAGTTTTTATAATTATGTACACGCCTTCTTAGATATTTATAATGGTGAAAATATCACTCAATTTCACAACTTTTCCCGTGTGTTTCGTTTTCTATTTCCAAATTTGGGTATTTTTGAATATGCTTTACACAAATTTTTTTTAAATTCAATAATTTCTGAATTAAATATATTACCGAAGCAAAAGTGTGCACCAAAAGCCCATAAGAAGTACATGACTAGCTGTATATTAGAAATGAAATTAAACTGATATGTATAAAAAATGGAACCACTGGAAATACAAGAGGATCCAGTGGAGTGTATAAGAACAGAAATAGATAAAACCTAGCAGAAACCATTTGAAAACTCCGGGAATATAATATAATTTCAACTTGTAATTTAAGTAGAACTAAGTATTTTAAGTTATTCAACAGAAATCAATCGAAATACAACATAAAAAAATATACCATAAACGAATAGACACCATTAAAATATTACAGAAAACGACAGAGTTCTGTAAACTAGACCTACAAAATACAACAAGGAGCAAAGGGAAGCGTTAGCTCACAACGTAAACCAAAAGGATGCAACCCAATGGAACCAGTCACAACACAGTTGAATTCATTGGATGCCACTACAATAAAAAGAGAACAGAAACCAAATTGATGAAAACCGAGAGAAGCTATGAAATTACAATTGATATCTTCGAAACTGCAGGAATCAATACAAATAATCGTTTAAGAATCAACAAAATATTACTGATATTCATTAAGAATTACAAAACAAACCAAGAATGAAGCCGTATGCCTATATACGAGATGGTTACTGTGTGTATTCCAATTAACTTTTTCTCCTGGCTTGAACGTGTATGTGGGTTTTCTGAGAGTGCTCCCCTATATTTTACATTTTAAAATTTATTTATTGCAGAAGACCTTCTGTGGACACAAGTTATGCACTTTATTGTAAAATGAATCTCTTTCATATTGAAAAATGGCAGTTGTTCTGACATCATGAGGTGAACACTGATTTGGAAGCGCTCTCTCGTCATACCACGATGATGAATTGGTAATACGAAAGCCGGCCTTTGATCTCAACGAACATAGAACTGCGACCTCCATCATCACTGCCAGATTGTTGTCGGTTCCGATTCTGCGATCGAGTTTTCACCTTCAGTCAAAATACTTGGTGACATGAGAGAACCACCTGCACAAAGAGTCCTTTTCTCATGAGGAAACATTACGACAATGGGCACATACAGTTTATACAAGGTGATACAGTGAAGAACCACATCAAGAACGTCAAGGATTCGTCTTTTGAGAGCCAGCAAGTGTTGCCGCCAATATCTCTTGCTGCATCGATGGTCACTGATGCCAAAGACGATTATGATGAGACAGTTAAGGCTAAAAACGGAATAAGTGTAGTAGAATTTGTTCGCGAGAAACATACACTTGCATGACTTTCACATAAAATCTATGAACTTCAAAAATAAACGCCCATCAGCTCTAGATACTGAAGACCATACAACTCCTGCTACAAAGAAAAGTAAATTTAATATAGAATACAAAACAGAAGGTGAAGATGACAACTAAGACAGCATTGATGAACATGAACATAAATGAATACAGTGTTGGTGCTGAAGACGATGGTGATTTTCTCGATGCTCTAACACACCACTTACAACATTTGCGGCAACGAGCGACATTAAGAAGACAGAAGACGCTGAGAACACTGGCTACATCTTTCCCGTATACCCTAATGAACTTGTTGATATATCAAACAATTGTTACAAAGCGATCAAATGTCTAAGTCTATAGACATAGATATTTGATTGCTTTGCAACAAGACGGGGATTTCTCGCAAATTAACGAAATATCTTCAATCATTAGTGAACCGAACGTCAGGGATTATATTGAATGGTGTGAAGAACTGCTTTCTTCTGATATTATAATGTGTAAACATAAGTATAGCATTTAAAAAATAAAATAATTGTGTTTTAATTTGGTTGTTCTGTATACTTTATCTTACTAATAGTATAAATGCGAAAGTCTGTATGTGTACGCATGTTTGTTACCACTCAGCTCCATAATGGCTTAACGCATTTTGATGCAATTTGATACGTAGGTACTTTAGGTCATAGAATAGGACATAGGATACTTTTTATCGTGAAAAATTGTACGGTTCCTGCGTAATAACAACAAAACGTAATTCTGCATCGGCTGAGAACGTGACCGAAATATTTTTTTCTTCTGGTGTCAGAGTTTATCAGGCCGCCCAAGGACCTCTGAAATGGCTTAACGACTGCTATCAATCGATAACAACTGGGACCGAATATTAAACGTGCCCTCCGAAGCCCAGAAGCGCTCAGATGTTCTGCCACTAAACTGTCACTCATCCAAATGTGTGCTGCTGGGAACGTTGCTTAACTTTGGTAATCGATTAAGATCTTTTACCCAAGCGCAAAAAGTAGGACCTAGGTACACTTTTTTCTAAAGCTACAACTTGATGAAACTCGCGTTTTGATTTTCATACATCGACGCTGGTAAGCGGAAATGTTGTAACTACGCGATAGTTGCACAGATACACTCCAAAAACAATACCCTACTTCTTGGCTATAGGGTAAAAAATATATCCTTCCTTTTGGGTTGCCATAATCAGTTAAAAACATAGGCCAACATAGTATAATTTTATAATTCTGTTTTCACATAAATTAATTGTCTTTTCCTAATTAATTTCTCAGTGTATCACTGTAAAACTCATAAAATAAAGTGGTGTTATGAGCATTCCACTATAAAGGTAAATATACAAATACAGATTATTAATTAAGACTTAAAGACGCAAAAAACATTAATTCAGTCAACATTTACACATTTGGAGACAGTTGGTGAATTAATGTAATTTTATATTTGTGTGGGAGGGCAGAGACGACAAACCGAAGGATTGATAGAAGGCTCGATCGAGGGATTGGGAATGATCGAATGATTGGCGAGGATTGCGAAGGGGGATTGCGGAGCGATTGTGGAGCTAATGTGGAGCGATTGCAGTGCGGTTGTGGAGCGATCGCGGAGTGATTGTGGAGCGATTGATATGGATTGCAGAGGATGATTGCATAGGATTGTGGAGGAGGATTGCTGTGGATTGTGGAACAGGATTGTGAAGGATTGCAGAGCGATTGTGGAGCGATTGTGGAGCGAATGGGGATCCAATGTGAAGCGATTGAGGAGCAGGCAGAGCAATTGCGGAGCGATTACGGAGCAAATTGAGTAATTGTGGAGTGATTGCTAAGGATTTTAGAGGAATGCGAAGGATTATTAGGAAGGATTGCGGAGGAGAATTGCGAAGGATTGCTAAGGATAGGTGAGGATGATTGCTGAGGATTGCTGTGGACTGCAGAGGTTTTGCTGAGGATTGCGGAGGATTGATGAGAAGGATCACTGAGGATTGTTGAGGATTGCAGGGGATTGCAGAGGATTCGTGAAAATTGGGGGAGGAGGATAGTGGAGAATTGCAGAGGATTGGTGAGGATTGCAAATTATTGGGATTGATTGAAGTATTTATATCCCATAAGATCACGAAAGATAAGACAATTTATCACCGTAGCTGCCTTCGTACATTCCAAGTCTCAAAGGTTTTACCCAAACGATTTGCGAATAGCATCGACGCCATAGGCAGTCCAGCTGGAGTCAACGATGGTACCACGAAAGATGAAATCAGGATGTTGGTCATAAGCATGCTATTAAAAAACGCTTCATCTTAATATATACACTCCAATAGCTCACTGGTACGAACAGTAAATTAAAATTTCAGGCAGAATTTTTACTTTGGAGGAAGAATATATATGTAATTAAATTATGAGTATGCTTGATAAAACCCTGCAGAATTTTATGGAAGAGATAAACATAAAAAAATAAAATACCATACTGAATGCTGAAAACGTCCAGGATGAGAGTGTGATCTGTCACCTCTCGCATCAGACGAAGAACTGTGATGTGGCGCACCTTTGGCTACATTAAATATATGCAGAGGACGACATATCATGTGACCAAAAACCAATCACGATCGAGCAATGTAATGGGTTGCATTGGCGGGATGGGAGTGGAGGGAGGTCAATTGAATACGTGTAATCAGGGAATAAAAATTGGAGGGTTGGTGGTGGTGTGTTAGTCGTCTACTGGTCTTCATGTCGGGGCTTCGCCGCTGATCCAACATTATAATTTTCTTAAAGTTTTTAAACACTTAATTGGTTTTTTTTGGGGATTTTGAGATTGCTTGGATTCAAGGTCATTCAATGTTATGGATACGGGGAAAATATCATTGGGGTCAAGGTTGAGCTCACCAACATTCAAGATGTGTGTTGCAGTCAGTAATGTAACATATTCATCGATTTTTTCTTGATTTTTTTAAGGTTGTTAGGTTTAAGTCAAGGTCATAGGCATCTATAATGGTTTTTTGGTGATTTTTCTCGACTTTTTATAATTGTGAGGTGGCATTTTGATGGAAAGGGGGTTTTGTTAGTGTGTTTTGGTCGCGGTTGGGGCAAAGGTGGGGTAACGTCATATGTTCCTCGATTTTTCAGTTTTTTTTATTTTTTCCAATTTTTCTCGATTTTTTTTATTGGTTGGGCGGGGGTTAAAGGAGGGGGGTGTTGTTAGCATGTGGGTTCGAGCGGGGGAAGGGTATAGTAAAGTTATATGTTCCTCAATTTTCAGATTGTTTTCGATTTTTGCGATTTTTTCTGTTTTTTATTTGGTTTGGGGGGAGGTGAAGGTGAGGGGTGGGGGTGTAGTTGATTGGGGTAATGTAAGGTTTACATTATATGTTCTTCAAATATTTTTTTTTCTATTTTCACGGTTTTTTTATTTTTATCATTGCGAGTGGGTGGGATGTGGAGGGGATAAAGTGAGCGTGGTGTGGAGGAATGAGGGCGGAGGCCTGCCAACTAATTAACCAATGAGAAACATTGGTTGGGGGGACCTACGTAGATCTAAGTTTTTCTAATAATTTTGTATAATTTTCTTAAAATTTTTTTTAAGAAGAATTTTTTTTATTGGGATTTTTGCTATTTTTTGGGGTTCAAGGTCATTCAAGATCATGGTAACGGGGTCANTGAGAAACATTGGTTGGGGGGACCTACGTAGATCTAAGTTTTTCTAATAATTTTGTATAATTTTCTTAAAATTTTTTTAAAGAAGAATTTTTTTTATTGGGATTTTTGCTATTTTTTGGGGTTCAAGGTCATTCAAGATCATGGTAACGGGGTCAAGGTCACTCGTATGTAATATGGCGGCCGGGTGACGTCACAACATGGCGGCCGGCTGCGGCTCCGGTTCCGGGTCTCATTGTCCCGACTCACCATAATCATTTTACTCGAATAGTATTTATATTAACCTGTATTGTACAAGATTGACCTATGTAAACGGAATACATAATGAACTGTCCCTATTTCTACCTTGATAGTATTCACGTTTACGCTGAAGTATTTCACCCAATTTTGAGTTATAAATGAATTCGTAGCTAATGTTTGCGTGTGTCCGTGTCAGCGCGTGCAGCCTCAGTAGTTTTATGCCTGCCCCATACTCGCAGTCATGTCTTTCAGATTTTAATTTGTGCCTATTAATCAAGTTCAATAAAATCATTTCAATGAATGTGGTTCCTTGAGTGTCGCAAAAACCAGGATGGATACAACAAAGCACCAAAAACCGTAGTTTTTAATTAAAGTCACCTTTCATGAGCATAGGCTAACAAATATTTTAAGAGACCAATTTACGAGCTTGAAGATTTTAAATTTCGTAAGTATAATTTAAATAAAAATAATAAATTATATATGCCTACAATCAAATACCTGCAAGCACTTTATTCAATATAGTTTTCCTGCCAGTAGCCATTTTGAGATGACACAGCAATTTTAAAACATAAAAATGTTAAAAAATGGATGAGGAATGGGAATAATATTTTAAGATTTAACTGCGCTTTTTATTAATAACATCTTGCTTATGCGGCATAAAAATTTATGCGTGACGAAAATGCTAGGACGTATCGTTTTTAATTAAAATACATATTTTTAGTTCTGTTTTAAAAATATATTTAGTTTCAAATTAATTCTGAAATATTTAACAAAAATATACAGACACACGGTTGTTAACATTTGTCTGTCACTTAAGATATACGGGAATACATTTTGGAGGACAATCACCCGGCTCCTTCAGTTCCTTCTGTGCCTGCCACTCTCGGATAACACGTGATGCTCCGAGTGAACAATGACGACAAATTCGGGAAGCTGTCTTAAGGTTTATTCCACTCAGATTGGGAAGCTGAATACTAATAGTTTAGCAACTTATAATTTTTGCCGTCAGGTAGCATTGATGTTGCATATGTACTGGATTTTCTTCGTTTTGGATGTAAATAAATGACCTTGTTCTTTGTACTAGAATGGGAAACTAACTATATATGTCCACGTGTTGTTTAATATTCAGTCATAACACTATATTTAGCAAGACATATTACACATTTACATTCATTAACAGTAACAAAAAAATTTAAACATTCCTTATAATGATTGCTGCATTTATTTTGCCCTTAAGTTCGTAACTTTCTTAATTAAATTAAGCGTGTTTACGAAAGGTTAACGCCAAATATAAACGTATTTGAACTATTTACCTTTGTAGACAGCACGGAAGGCGTGAATAGCAGATAAAAAAACAAAGTTAATACTTAGTAATTGGGCTGCGGCTAGTATGTATCAGAATTCAAGCCAAACACAAGCTTTTATACGCAAAGGTAAGGGATTTTTCAATCTAGCCCCAGCTTAAAAGCGACTTCTTTGGAATAGCAGCTTATTTCGCGGCAGAAATTTTTCCTACACCGAACTCTCCCACAAGGAATCACGTTTTGTTCCCAGCATGAGTAGAATGAACCTAATCGCGTCTTCCAATTACCGCACTGGACTGCCCTAGTGCGCATTGGCCGAGTGTCGCGTCTTCTAATTCGTCTGCACTCGCATCGAGTGCAGTCGTTTCCCACGTTCCAATTGTCGATTTAACTGTAAAAGTGTGCACTGAGTGCAATTTTAGCCGCACTGTCTCCAGAGTCTGTGCAGTTTGAGTGCAAATATGGCCGACAAATAAGTACTCGCTTCAAGCAATCACGTGATAATTGCATTTTTATAGTATTCAGGGGTCACTGAGTGCGCATCCAGTGCAGACATTTGGAAGAGGCCATTAGTTGCGTCAAGGTTTATTTTACTCAAGCCGTCGCCGATCTTTCATTTGCCATCGGAGGCAGTGCTGTCACGAGACCGGGAAACGATGCTCCCATAACTCGTTTGGGTGAGTTAATGAATTTAATTTAGAGCCCGACAGACATCGATAGAATAATTGAGCCGCTGGTGGGCCGCCGTGTTTATGTTTTGAGCTGGGTTCCGGGCCCGTATGTACAGCTGTTAACCACTGTTGCCATCGTAATGAATTTACGTGTAGGTGTATCGTTGAGGGAGTGAAGCTCCCCACCAGTCTGGCAACTGGTATGTTGTAGTGTATTATGTCTGTAGAACATGTAGTATTGTAGGCAAGTAGCTAGTTAAACTCGCGTGTAGTATGTGGGTGAGGCCCTAGAACCCGAGAGTCTGCTCATCGTCAGCCCTGCTTATCATCTCCAGCCCTTGCGGCACTACTAAATCAGCGCCCGTCTTCACTACTTTTTTTACTCAAGTCATTTCAACGTGTGGCATTTGTGAAGGGAAATATCATGTGATTAGTTCACTTTACTAGGGCCCTATGTACCAGGCCTTTCGTCAGTCATAGTTAAAGCTCAGGTTGGGAACAAAACGAGATATCTTATGGGAGAGTTTGCCATAGGATACGTTTCCGCAGCAAAGTGCGTTGCTGTTCCAAAAGGTCGCTTTTAAGTTGACGGCAAATTTACATGTTATATTTATTTGTCTGCGAAAGCTTGCGTTTGGCCCGAATTGTGATATATGATTGCCCTAGCCAAAATATTAAGCATTAATTTATTTTATAACAATTATTTATGCCCTCCATTTGTGTTTACAACAGTAAACAGTAAAAATGCAGATGTGTTTGGCATTGAATACTCATAAACATAATTATTTTAGTGTAGGAATGTTACGAATTTAAGGCAAAATAAAGAAAGCTATCATCAAAAAGTACTTTTTTGATTATGTTGACACATCTAAATAAAGTAATTAAGAAATAAAATGTTCGGCAAAATCCAGTTTTAAGACAGAATATTAAACATCATGTGGCTATATTTCGTTGTGTTTCCCCTCTTAGTGCCAAGACCGAAGTTTATTATTTAAGTAGGATGTAACACAAAACAGATCGGAAAATTTTGCACAGTAATATTTGTTTTATGAAAATTACAACTATCCCAACGGAAAAATCCGGTATGACCCATTCATAATTACTTCCAATTTTTCTGAAGCCCTGCAAAAGTTCTAGATTCAGGTTATTCCTCCGCCTAATGCAATTAAGGATTAACTTGGTCTAAAAAATTACACAAAAGGGACATTGCACGGCATTCGTGTGCACTCACTTTAATACTATTTTGTATGAGAAGTTTTCATCAGTAGGCATTACCAACACACCTATTTTCTCCCTGTTTTTTCATATTAATTATAAATTTGGTATTATAATTTATGTATTAATATAAGCAGGAGTACAATTTATTTAAAAATAAGACACTTAAACAGAAGTATAAAACACTTATGAACATGATATATTCAGGAAACAAGCAAGCACGGAAGGTGATATTTCAAAGGATATATTTAAAAAGTGTAAGAAAACGACGAACAGACTATACACGTGTAACACCCGTGCTGCCTGGCAGCGAAAATGGTTAGTTGTCGAACTATTAGAGTGGAGTTCCCTATCGTGAGTAGAATGGACGTTAGCAGCGTGCTCACTGACTCATGGCCCGGTGCACAGTCACGGCACACTGGAAGGTGTTCTCCTCGGAGTCCTCGAGCAGCTGGCGGTGCTCCTGGTCGCCCAGGGCACCACACAGCTCGGCAGGCATGCTCGTCTGCTTCTTGGCCGTGTCCTCCGCTCTGCCCGGCTGCTGCGCTGCTGCTAGAGTCGACATCCCGCCGTGGTCGCCGCCCGCACTCGGCCCTGCTTGGCCGCTCACCGCCCTCCCCGCCTCCTCCTCCTTCCCACAAGCAGCTTTCTCCTTACTCTGCAATAAAACCGCTTATAAGACATTGATGCTGACTTACAACTTTTCTGAAGCCCTGCCTTATGTTATACTCTCAGAATATTCCTCCGCCTCGTGCAAACAAAGCTAAAACCAAGTCTCGAAAAATACACCAAACTGATAACGTACTGCATTTCTGCGAACTCAGTTTAGTCATATTTTGCATTAGAACTATTTATTCTTAATAGGCATTACCAATATACTTGTTTTCTCATTGTTTTTATTCGTATTAACTATAAATGAAATATTATAATTTGTATAAAAACATAAGCAAAAGTTTGATTTAACCAAAAAATAAGATACTTTTACGTTAACACAAACATAAAACACTCGTGGTACATTACATGCTTAGGAAACATAGAAATATGGCATAACTGGAGTGATATTTTCAAAGGTTTGGTTAAAAAAAAGAGCGCAATTACTGCGCATAACACTAAAACTTACTAAAAGCGTTGTTAAAAAATATTGAGAGCTTGTACTTAAATGTTGAAAACATATGACGTCATAATGTATACTGAGAATTGAATAAATAGTGCTAAATTTGCTTGACCTATCTCTGATGTCACACACACACAGTGTAACCATTCTACGGCAAACTAAAAGTCGTTATCTGTAGGAACCATAATGTTGCACAACAGTTCGTGCTAGAGAACACACATTAGAGCTAGACATTTGCTTTAAAGAAACCGAAATACTGAACAAATATAACTAATCCAATAATTTTATTTTGAATGCTGAAATATGCAAAGAAATATTATAGTAACGCAAATTCAACTTTCCGTGTTTCGTAAACACATGGCTATATTTGGGACGACTTACTTAACGGTTAGTCATATTTTGACGAATGGAGTGTCTTTGTGGTATAAAATAAAATTTGCAGCAGTTACAAAGAAAGTTATATAACGAGATAAAAATGAGCAGAACATGAAAAGAATATGCATTTTTATTTCTTGCTGCCTGGCCAAGAAAGTGTCCCAGGCATAAATCAGGAAATATACACACAAATGAAGTAAATAATTAGTATATGAGAAATGTACTACCTAACTGACAAAAATACACCCAAAAGGAATTGTTAAAATTCGATGTAATTTCGAACCCGTGTGTTAATTGGTGGGTGCGTAAACGATTAGAGTTGCAATTATCTGTAATTTTAAAATGGCCTCAAGAGTTGTTCCACTGCGTTTATAGCGATAGTGCTGTAACAAGTGTGCGGAGCTTCAGACATCCAGCACAGTGAGGGAAGGTCACAGAGCACAGAGTATGCCTTTTAGACGTATTACACAGCATTACAAGTACCTGACGGAGTTAAGTAGTGGCAGCATTATAGGTATGCATGAGGTCGGGTGGATCTATCGTGATATTGCCAGGAATGTGGGGCATTCTGATAGCACAAGTGCCTGATTTCGGATTCGATGGGTATGCGAGGACACCCACGCATGCCGTGAATGTTCCGATCGACCAACATAGATTATACCGAGGCAGAATCGCTGTATTGTTCGATAAGCATTACGCAAACCCATGACATCGGCGCCCACAATCTGGACACAGTTACNAGGCAGAATCGCTGTATTGTTCGATAAGCATTACGCAAACCCATGACATCGGCGCCCACAATCTGGACACAGTTACGGGACAAACCACAACACACCCTGTCATCGCGCACCACGTTAAGGCGACTGGTATTAGCCAGACTACGGGTTTGTTATACTATAGCCATTTTACCTCAGAGCAGAAACTGCAGCGTCTGGAGTTTTTTTTTTTTTGGTACTGGGAGGAATGGAGTAATGANAGGCAGAATCGCTGTATTGTTCGATAAGCATTACGCAAACCCATGACATCGGCGCCCACAATCTGGACACAGTTACTGGACAAACCACAACACACCCTGTCATCGCGCACCACGTTAAGGCCACTGGTATTAGCCAGACTACGGGTTTGTTATACTATAGCCATTTTAACCTCAGAGCAGAAACTGCAGCGTCTGGAGTTTTTTTTTTTGCTACTGGGAGGAATGGAGTAATGAGGGGCGTAGTCTTAAACCCAGCATTATCGCAGTTGGTCGTCGTATGCGAGTGAGGCGGCGCTGAGGGTGGAGGGCATATCCATTCAATGGTAAGAGGGGGGGGGGACGGCATCACTCTTGGCGTCATGGTGTGAGGAGCCATAAGGTATGACTTTAAATTAACTCTGGTAGTGATTCGGGGAACCCTGTTAAGACCATATTTCACGATACATTTTATTATATGAAAGAGACATAAGAACTACATAAATGCATTTATTGTAGTCAAATAATTATAGTTTTAAAAATATAGCACCAAAAAGTAGAACATTTTGTAATTTGGGAGCCCAAGTTTATATGCTCCTAATTAACTTTGCCAACTAAAATACATGTCATCTGATCTAAACCACACAAACCTACAAAACATATTAATTAAGGTTAGGCTTCACCTATTATGCAGAAATTCTTTGTTTTCGTGTCATAATTTCAGTTTTAAGGTATTATTAGAAATATTTGATTGAAGACAATTTACAATTTACTGGTTGTTTAATACTTTTGTATCTCATTTTCACTGTGCACTATTCCCTGTTTGCAAAAAGGCAGGAACTTAATGACAAAATATAAATATGTCTTTGACTTTTACAACTATCAGATAACACACAATTAAAATTTAGCGCAAAAATATTAGAACTCGTAAAAATGTAAATCTTCTGTGATCGTACATTGTCAGTAAATACTATGAATCCGAAATTATGACGCGAAAAGAAGAATTCCTGCAAAAGAGGTGAAGCCGAGCCCTAAGTATCAAGGATATTTAACAATCAGTAATCGGGTACTGGCATCCTGAATCTATTTTAAAATAGGTATTGGTGTTTTTCCCAACACATTTTTATTCGTCCTTGTAAAAAAAAATATAAATATTTATTAATTTCTCTTGGAAGAATAAAAATGTGTTGGCAAAAATATCAATACATATTTTAAAAATGTTCAGGATGCCAGTACCCGAGTACCGATTGTTAAATATCCTTGATACTAATGGATGTGTTGCGCAGTGGTATAGATCACACTAAATGTGATTGCGTTGGCAAGGTCAATTAGGAACACTGAAACTTGGGTTCCCATATTCCGAAATTTTCGACTTTTCAGTGCTATATTTTCAAAACTATAATCGTTTGATTACAAATATTTGCATTTATGTGGTCCTTATATCAATTTATTTCAGATAATGAAATATAAAATTATCGTTAAATGTGGCCTTAACACAATGGTATGTCAGTGACAGCCTGCGTCTTCATGTTTTATCCCTCATGTGAGACAACCTGGTACAGTCTTACAAGTTTCACACATTCCACACGTGGAGCATGTGCCTATGAAATTCCTGCATCATACCGAAGTATTCTCATGACCAGCAAGTTCCCCTCGATCTGCAATCGATAGAAAATGCGTGAATCAGTATAGACGTAAACTCTGACCCGGTGCCAATCTGCAGAATATCGAGAGTCAGTTACAACAGCTGTGGGCCGACTTGCCTCAAGAGAAAATGCAACGGCTGTAGGTCTCCCTTCTGAGCTGAATAGGCGAATGTAGCCAACCCGAGTGTGTGCTACATCTACTGACATGGGATGAGCAGTGTGCCCGTACTGCCAACTCTGTTGTCCATGTGTTCATGAGCGTAGAATACCGGTGGTGAGTGGGGAGGGAACTGTAACGTGCCCCCCACCCCCCTTTTCCAAAACCTTTCTTGGTTTAGGAGATGGTCTCTTTTCAACTAACTTTTCAAAGAAAGAAATATTTGTAGTTATCCTTCCCGGCTCTTATTACGCTACTCAATGCACAATGAAAAGCTGCATTACATTTTAAAGCTATTCAACTAGTATTCTTATTTTTTGTATAATGTTTTCCTTTTGTTTTTAGCATTTGAAGTATGAAAATACTTTAAGGTGACTTTTTTTTGCCAGCTGCGTTTAGGAGCTTCATTGTGATCTCACAATCACGTACGGAAATACACAGGAAATATTACCCGACAGTTTTATAAGGCGTGCCTTTTTAGTAGTTGTTTCCAACATTACGATATCTGTAAAGAAATATACCTCTCATTGCTAGCTAGGCAGTGACAAAAATGTCGCCAAATGCCATTCTTTTATCAGAAACGTCTCAAACTGTAAGACTTACTTGTGAGAGAGTTTACCTGCTCTTTGTCTCCTCCCCGAACACCCCTTCTGTGGTCAGTGGTTGTGAGCCATGCCACACCGCTACACGGCCCCGTCATTCCTTTGTAACTGAAACTTCACTTGCGAACAGATTCCTGTTGTTCCTATTTGAGAGTTTGAGATGTATGGCTGCTGTGTTTGCTGTATTGCAGATAACTATAGTGTACCTTTTACGCTGGACGGTTCATTCTGAGTTTTGAGATTCTTATTTGTAGATATTATTAAACTGTTATTGTTACCAGTTATGAAGAGACAAACATGGTTGGGTGTACTTTTCGGGTGTGAGAGATAAAACAATGTGGTAATTCAGGTCTAAAAATACGTTCTGAAACAATACAAATGGAAATTAACAGGGAAATAATTAAGCAGAGGTAACTTCTTTCAAAATATAATGAAATAAGTATAGAATGGTGATTAAATGCCTGCCACTCCCCTGAAACCTGAAAAAAAACCCCACAGAAAGCCCACACATTACAGCGATTATTATTTACTGAGGCTTTCAGTCCCTAATTAATAGCCCAAGGGTCTTGGGTTCAAACTTCTTCTTTGTCGGCGTGTCTTAGTTTCTAGAAAATTATTTCCTGACTTAAGGAAAAGGTAAAATTAGTTTAACTGGTGACGTAATAACAATTTTGTTTTGAATATCTGCGTCGATAATTCCGTTGGTATCTATTTTGCGCGGTTGTTTTGCAGCGAAGTTAAAAAGCGAATTGAAGTTCGGATTACTGAAGGATTTTTGCCAAAAGAGGGTCACCTAAAAATGTATGGGTTATACTGTTTACTGGTTTGTACCATTACTGATTTTGCATTCATACTACATCGACTAACAAATTTTCTACAAATGGAACGTGTACAAAACATTGATGTACAGTACTTATAATTTTAAACATCCACATATTAAAAATAACTTTTATTCTTTCATGAGCTATTAATGTACTTGCACCCCACTATCGTTAAATATACACAAAATCTCGTAATATCTAGGTCTAAAGGGGGAAATTCTTATTTTTATATAAGTTGCAGTTCCATACTAAAAACACGATACGTATTTTCTATACCTCCTTTTTACTTGAGTGTTCCAATTACATTCAAACTCTTATTTTCGCCGGTGTTCTGTGGCCAACCTTGTTAAAATGGTTTTAACAACTGAGTGACGGGGCGTAATGCGGTGCGACGAGCTTGAGCGAATCATAACGGCCGGCGAAGGTAACGGATGTCAAGGAGCATTGCACGAGTCATAGACACTGCTTTTAACTGTCATCACCGGCGACAGGTAATAGGAAAAGATAATCAGTTTATTAGTTTTTTAAGAATAAATGTGCGATTGAGGTAAATCGGAAATTAAAATCTACGTATTTAACTATTTGCAGTACTATTTGTAGGATTACAAATTAATGTGTTTCCCGCCTATGTTTACAGATAAATTAAAGCATACATTTTCCAACGCCTTACGAGTTTTTCGTATTTTATACAACCATCCATTTCAACTTTTTAATTACTAAAAATCACATCGCTCCCGCAGAAACAATAACGCATGTCAGCGACAAAAGGACAATTCCATCGCTTTTCATTTACTTTCCCACCTCAAGAGACACTTCCTTGCAGGATAACAGAGGGAAGCATGCTAATTGTTACCGGCGGCTGGCAATCGGCGACAGTTCATCGGTACATTAGGATTAAAAAAATAAAACTTGTCACGCTTGTAGCTGTCGGGTGTGTCACGTCGTGGGTCTCGTGCAACTTTAATTTGATTGTAGATGCTGTTTACGTTTAATTGAATATTTGGCACTCAATAAATGAAAAATAGCACTGTCCGTACCTGCATACATATTAACATGAGTGAGATGCGTCCAGTAAAGTTGGCAACGACAAGATGAGAGTTGTTTCAGGTTTTAACGTTGAAGTAAAAGTACCAGATAAACATTTTTGAATACTGAAATTAGATTTTTTTCCTGTTATGTTAATGGAAATCAGTGTAATAATTAGCAAATTTGTAAAATAGATTGACTTTTTTTTAGTAATTTCACAGTTTGTCGACTGACGCAAGACTAAAGTGATCAGGCCCATTGCAATGTTAATTTTACATATGACCGAAGAATACACAATGTGTGAATACAAGTAAATCTTAAGCAAGGATTTCAAAAGTGCTCAGTTTACCGTGAACAGCCTTTAATAATTATAATTGTTGCTACGATTGGAAAGCTGATAGTTTCTGACATAATGATTTCTAGTGTGTGTGTGTGTGTTTGTATGTGTATGTATGTATATATATACAAACACGCGCGCGCGCATTCAAACATATATATACAAACACAGTTTATTTCAATATATACAACAGTGCGCCAAGGTAACAGAACAAATTTTTTAAATCAATATCCACGTGTTTACATAACGGCAGTTTTATTTTAAAAGAATGATGTAATGTCCCCAAATGTGTTAACAAATCTACGTCAGTGCGTGTGAAATGATGTGATAGTATATTTGACGTCTTCTAAGGTTTGGCAAATGTCAATTTGAGATCTGTTTGAGGTGGACTGAAATAGCTTTTAGGTGTGTTTGAGGTCGGCCTGAGGTCGAATAAGGTATTTTTGAGGTCTATTTGCATTCTTCACGGTGTGCCAGGTCTGTATGAGCTCTGCCTGAGGTTTGTTTGTTTTGTAATCGATGTCTGTTTGAGACCTATTTGAGGTTTGTTTGAATTCTGTTTGATGTCTAAGGTTGGTTCGACGTTAGTTCAAAATTAGTTTTATGGTATATTTGAGGTTTATTTCTGGTCTGCGTAAGACCAATTTAAATACTTTTGTGGTCAGTTTTAGGTATGTACATTGGTTTCTACTTGAGGTCCGTTGAGGTCTACCGTGATTTTCGATGTCTAATGCACAAGTGTGATGAATTCGTATGATTATTTTTCGGAATTCAGAACTTGAATACGCATGGCAAAATGTGCAAAAAGAGTTAAAGCTGTAGGCTGTCTCTGGGCCACTAATGCAAACACAAAGATATAATTAAAAATATAATTATAAACAATATTATTTTTTCAAGACAATACCTATGTGTTTCTCGTGTACTAGTAGAGACACTTTAGTGAATAAAATGTAATTTGAAAAAAAAAGAATACATTTTATTTCGTATTTATAATTACAATTATATATTATATTTTAGGAGTAAAAATCGTACGTTACTAATAAAAAATGGGTAATTAAAAAGAACATAAGATAAATTGTTATTGCGCTTTGCAAAAAATTTAATTTCTTAAAACATTAATATTGAGAGAAATATTTTTTTTTCAAACAAAGTTTTAGTTATTAAATTTAACGACTACAATTAATAAAATACCAATATTGTTTAAGTACACCGACAAAGAAAATAATTTCGTTAACCAGACGTCAATGATGTAATTTTCGATTTGGCATACACTATGGCTATAAAGCAATGATGGCCTCCGGCTTGCAGAGACAGATTGTAGATCACGATCACGGCCATGAACATCTAGTATGGCCGGCACCATACTATAGGCCTACACGGCCGAGTTCCTACTCAAATATGAGTGCATTATATTATGTCTACTTGTTCCATACTCTGCATCCCAGTATCCTTGCACCCGAAAACTCCCAATTATACTATTTGTGTTTAATGATGAAAACAAAAATGAAGTTAATGCAAGAAGGCCGAGGACCATATTTATTGACAATCTATTGGTGAGAAGAGAAAAAAAAAGGCGATGTGCTTTATCAAGATTGATAAGTGAAGTAATATGGTAAGAAAGAAGAAGACCATAACAAATTACATGTAGTTAGTTGAAACAGGTGAAAAGCTTAATTTATCTTGGAAGTATATCGAAAAATGTGCGTAGAACCCAGGCGAAAATAGCATTAACCAACAAGGAGATACATTTTACTCGCCTGAAGATAACGGGTTTAAAAATAAGTACCACTGAAGTAGTGAGAATTTCCACAAAAATAATAGCGTATTATGTACAAATGGCCACATCATCAGCTGAGATTTGGACATTAGATAACGAAGGTGCTGGGAAGATGAAAGTAACAATGTTGAAATTAATTATGTTTACCTCGGTGGTTTCTATGAAAAAAATTTGAGTACGAGGTAGTATCAGTATCATGGACACACTACTTGCAACAAGTATAGTCACTGTTAGATAATGAAAAGTCATACGATCCCTACAAAAATGATTATGGAGAAACACTCACGAGACAAATTGCAAGATGTAATTTTGGGCAAGCAGATAACTGGCCGAGTGAAACAGAGAGACGAATAGAGCTTCGGAGAGGACAGATGTCGTTGGAGGCATTTCACCGAGCAACCCTGGCCTCAGGTTCTAGGCAGTAGTAATGTTTTAGGTATGCAAACAAATACTTACATATGTCGATCGCCAAGTTATGTTACACCACTTAACCATTTCTAGCAAGTGTTTACAGTTGTATTTTTAAGCGAATGCATGTATTATGCGGACAGGACTTTTCCTGTTTCGAGAAAAAATGTGACGCCGTCAGTTTTTTTAATTCGAACATTGTCGGTTTACGGGAGACCTTGTACAATTACAATCCTTTTTCCTAACAGTAAACGCTCCTTTTCATCTGGAAATATGTAAATCTTATTTCTATGCAAATAAAATACATATTTCATATGTTAAAAATCGTGAAACCATTACAGTAAAGTGGGGTGAAATTGATCAGCAGAGATGAGATTGATGACATGAAAATGATGTATAAATATTAATGTCAGGTATGGTACCTGGGCTCAACGTGTACAGGAAACTGTCATGTTATTAATCTCATCCTTGTTGATCATTTTCACCCCACCTATGTACCTGGCCTTAACATGTGATCATGTGATAAATCTTAACCCTGCTGATCCAATTTCACCCCACTTTACGGTACAGTTGTTAAGAGTCCCCATATCAGATAATTTATAAAATGTGTTCAGTTGGCGAGAATATACCTGCAGGCGACTCTGGCGCGTCAGAGCGACGATACTGTTCCACTTGTCTTGAGCGATGCGGGTGCGGTGGTGCCTCCTGGACCCGTGCTTGAGGAGCTTCGCCGCACCGGAGCTCGCGGGAACAGCCTGCAGTTCACAGCAATTACAAATAAGAAAATATGTATGTGGAATTTGCCTATGTATGGTCGTGCTGCTTCACTAATAATATGACGCTACTTTGCTTGAAATTTAGATTTTTATGGTAGATTTTTTGGACCCACGGTTGGCTCAGTTAGTAAGTCACTCACCTCCCACTTCTCAAGACTACTCCATGTTACAGTGGTCTACCACTTTTATTATATCGGCTCGTTGAAATGCCGTACAGAATATGGATAAAACCATCTGGAATCCTTATTTCGGATATAGGCAAAGGCCGTGCATATTTCTGAGGCATAACAATTCTGACATTTATATGTTTGTAAAATTTAGGCGAACAGATTGAATAGTTCTAAATGCAAATAAGCGATGGTGTTGCAGGACGCTATGTATTCTATTTTTTAAGGTGTACATTTAAGAAAATAACGGGGAAAGTTTCGTAAAACTGGCGAGAAACGCAGAGAATTTTATGGTGACACCATACAGAATATGAACGTAATGCGATGTAAGATTCCTAGTTCAAATAACGGATCTATTTGTATAGTGAATTTTGGGACACTAGAGTAACGTGTGTGCCAGTCTTTTAAGGAAACTCCACCCCTTTATGTTATGACGAGGACAGCCCGAAGTTTGGTTTAAATCATAGACTAAAGATCAGGTAGATTGACTGATTTTCATCGTCAGCGCATAAACCCAACACCAGACTCGCCTATCACCAACACAACTGTGAAAGTCACATTGTCAACAAAGATGACGGTGTTCTTTTACATTTGAATTTTCACAGACCCACCTTTTTACAGGAAGAAAAAACTTTGACCAAATTTAATTAAAAATACACAAGAGGAAGTGTAAAAATATCTCAAATGAATTGCCTACATAAACACTGTTCTAACTTCAAATCATATCCAGGTTTGTTTTGATAGTGTTGTTGGCTGAAAGGCAGTCCAATGTTGGAACACGGAGAATTGCTACTGCGTAGTTCACTTGCGTGTTCTACCCCATTTTCCTTCTACAGTTTGTACCCTAGGCCAACTTCACTGAGATGGAGATTGTCGTGGGTCCAAGGCAGCTAGGCGGGCAAATTCTGCGATGGTTTCCTGTTCCCTTCCGCAGTATGAAGTTGATCCAACGGATTTTTTGTTTGTCTGGTCAAATCGTGGATATAAATTATGGTAAGGAACTTGTAAAATAATGATAAACAACCTAAAGTGGAAAGTGTGATCACTGGTTTGAAACAGAGCGTGATTTATGTGATACTCAAAAAACAATTGTCTATGTGCTACTAAAAAATGTATTTCAACTAATAAATACCTTCAGTAATGTATCAATATCTCAGTGAATAAAAAACACTAGTGACGTCATATAATCAGTGTTTCTATTCTCATTCGGATTTAATGATTCTAAATTCGCAAGATGGATAGGGAACACGATAAGGAACTCAAAGGGATAACTTAAAGCAACTTGTATATGAAGAATAAAAAGATATGACAGAGTCATAACCTATATGATAATTTTAGGTTCACATCCTACCAGTGATGCAATTTGCTCTGATATGAATACACCAGTAACCCTGAAGAGGTATACGGGTAAAGACTTGGGACGGGAGTTCAAACTTCGATGACATATTCCGGTAATCAGTGCTAATATTTTATGTTTATTACTGTCTGCTTACAAAAGCCATCAACATTAACGGAAATAAACAACATAACTGTGATGTAGATAGATTCCTTCATGCCGACATTGTTACGTCGGATGTGGTAACATGGATGCAAAATGTTTATTTCGAATGGCATAAAGGGTAGAGCGCAACCGGAACGATGGAGTTTAGAAAGAGAAAGTTGCGTCACAAACTTCTAGCGTAGGTTTGTATGAAAAAAAAATATGTCTTGCTGACGGGTTTTGACAAACAGAGGGTACAGATAAGGATAAACGAAAAAATGTCAATAATATTGTATTTCTTATCTTACAGTATAAGTAAGAGGCACAAAGAAAAATAATTTACTTTGAAAATAAATTAAATTCAACGAACGATGACAGAATAGTGGATTGTCCGCGCTCGTTAATAGAGACGATAAATATCTAGTAATTAACTGATGAATAAACATCAGAACTGAAGCCCGTTATTGGTATAAGGAAGACAGTGTGATCTCTCATTTAAATACAAGTTATGGCTGTTCTAGCGGCATGAAAGAGCATGCAATATGAATGGCGTAATCTACTAAAATATTTTGCTTTAAAATCTTTTCACTTCTAGTAGTGAGCATTTCAGTTAAAATCCCAACAATTCGAAACCATGGCATTTATCCATTTAAATAAAGCTATTTTTTCTATCCATTGGTGAATGAGAAGGAGTCACAATTACCATACGAAGTCTAATCACAAAATATCAATCATACATCAAAATTATAGCCTCAATGGTATCTGACTGATAATAAAATTTATCTCGCACTTCAGTTCATCGTTTTGGCAATGAACCTCTATGAAGAACTTATCTTGCTCTGCCTAGAGTCATGTAATGGTAGAAAATGTACGAGATAATAAAATCAATTCTCATGGAGTGTGAAACAGTGACATTTTCTCTCCCTCACAATGGGATTCCTTTTCCTCGAGCCAGATCTGGCAACTATAATCTCAGTTAAAGAAAACAAAATGGACAACGAGGGTTCCATTTGGGCATAGCAATTTGCAAGGCATCAAATATAAAGTTCGAAGTAACTACCGATAGCTTCGTCTCCGGCTCTATTTTGGTTAGTATTTTCAAAGTTGTAACTGCAACGTTTACTCTAAAGTGAAGTGTAGAAAATATGATAATTTTTGGGAAGTTTTGCAACCTTTCAGTTTCATTCATTACACGGTTGGCGGTGATACAAGGACATGTAGCAAAAACCCATCGCCTGCGACTTGTGAATACACAAGCAATATAAAATGTGGCACGAGACGCTCAACCCATAGAACTCAGTAACATACACGTAAAACATGCATTGGCACGTGACAATAACCACCTATGTACTTGAGTGACTGCCTCAAACACGGCCAACATGAACGAAATGGCCACTTAACCCGCGGGACACACTGAATGTGTCGTTTTCGGCCGGGCTGGAGCGTCAAAGATGCGAGAGAGACGATAACGGTAGAAAAATTAGATATACAAAGGCATTCCCTACACAGCTGCAGTTTCTGTCACATTACCCACATGCGTTTAAAAAAAGAGAAGAAAATAATGGTAGGAAAGTAGCCGGGGTTGTACTGTATTCGGGGAACATAACAGTGAAAGCAAGTAATTCAGCACCACTGAGGTAACTGCGAGCGAGTCATTCATTCAGCATAAATATTCCTCATTGTTTTGTTAAGGCTCCTGCCTGCATATAGCTTTTTCCGCATTTGAGGTAGAGAAGTGCGGGGGCGATAAGAGCGACACTGCCATGCGCATCAAGTGCACTGCGTGTACCTATGGGACTTTCAGCGGTGGCCCTATTATTTAATTGATGGAAGGTTTGCAGGAAGATTCAATGCAGGGCCCTCAAGTAGTTCTTCTGTATGTATCTGATGCGTATATTTTGAGATATGGAGGATTGTAAAAGCCGTTTTTATCCTTTGTGGAGTGCTATGCAATTATGTTTCTAATGTGCGTTACGTTTTGAAAGCACTCAAGAGTCCTCGTCTGAAGTATGTGTTATTTTCGTAGATCAGCACATTGGACGCGCGTTTAATAGTTTCGTTTAAAAAAACGTGAATTTCAAACACACTGAAATGCAGTTCAAGTGCAGGTAGGCGGGAGCCTTAACGCAGCTGCCTAGTGCAGGACCGGCCGAATGAAAGTATATGGTTTTACATGTTAAATTGTTTTAGTCGTGTCTCGGCCACCTTTCACGACATCGCTATCAAAACAAAACACACTTGATGCATTTTTGTCCGAACCGCGTTACTAAATAAAGATTTTTTTGTAAACAATTTTAACATCCTGAATATTGCAGGTAAATTGAAAATACCATATTCAACAAAAAAAAAACCATCTTATTAATTTAACTCCTACTTTCTTCTTTGTAGCATGGCACAAAGTGATTTTTGCTTGGAAACAATATAATGAAAGGGGATCGACACACGCCTAAAATAATTTAACATGAAAAACCGTATTATTTCGTTCGTCCAGTCCGCACGAAGAACTAAGTACTACACATGCTCGGGGAAGTGAACGGTTGTATAAGTTGTGGGAGCATAGCTACAGGCGACGAGCTGGTGTTGAGTGGTGTTGTCAATCTATCTACAAGCCTTGAGAACAGCGTCAATGAGTCGTGGAGTTCGGGCAGATCTCTCACTACCCGTAACTGCAGCATTCTGTTTCTTCTGAGATGCCTTCTCTCGTAGAGCATTCTGCCTCATCAGTGACCTGCAAGCATTCAGTATAGTACTTAAAGCATACGCTGTTAATATCTTTCATATACCATATGTGATACACAACAAAGAAATAAAAAATTTAATTCACTCTCATTTCCTAAAACAAGAATATATTTTAACAAAAAAAGTACGCGTATAGTTCATATAACTATTGCCACAGAAAAAAATTTGTCATTAATGCCGACCGTAAGCTATATGGTAAACTGTAGATTGTAATTTAGCGTCTTCAAGAGTTTGCTTCCAAGAAAAGATCAAATATTATGTAAGCCAAGGTCTATATTTCTCTGAGAGCTTGAGCATGGGGTTATTTACCTTGCCTTTTTCTTCAAGATATCTTGGGCTTCTGGATAGTGAACAATGGAGTCATTCAAGTCCGCTTTGCTGAGAACAAACAAAGTGGAGAATCCTCTTGACCTGTGGGCAGACAGCCAACACATGAGAATAAGACAACGAATCTTTAAAACGGCGTCAAACCACTACAAAACAAACAAAATACTTTACCGAGACGTATGAGTGTTTCTGGTGAAAATATTTGCGGGAAATGTGTATTCAGTAATGTCTTAGTGAAAGCTGTATCCCGCGCTGCATTAGCGCTGTGTAAGAGTTGTTTGTGTAACTATAAAAACACTGGACGGGTCTGGCTCTTGTGTTTTTCCCTACGGAATGCATTTTCCTTACTTGTGTCTTTACCTGGAGAAGGCGAAGTGATACAGAGCACAGCTCGAGATGGTAGATACGGACGTGTGAATGTATTCCATGGTGCAAATAAACAAATCAATTAATATAAAAAAATAATAAAAAATTAAAAATTGTATACAACGCGATTCTTAATCTAACATTTTTGGACATCAGCTTCGGAAAAAGTTTTCAAATACGCAAAAGCGGATTGTACCAATAAAAATCATGGGGAATAACATACATGTTTAAGTAGGAATATTTAACGCAGTTATCGTTCAATAAACAAGGACACAATGATTGGTTGTTCAGTTATTCTTCTCGACATTGTCAAATATAAAATACAGTGATTACAACATAGTAAATTAAGGCATGGTCATTTTCAATACTTTTGTACCTAAATCTGAGTTTTATTCTTTCGTAACATACACAACTGCTATTTGTGGTTAGACATAACACTGAGAAATTTTTTTCGTTATTTGACAAGAGCAAAGGAAAATATTGAAAATAATTTACGAAGCCCAAAAAATGTTAATCAATATCATAATTTTTTTGAACGAGCTTTGGTTATGACATTATCTAATATTTGAAACACACAATACAATACTCTTGTCTCATTTATGGCAACTAATTGTAAAAGAATTACCATAAATGTCATAAAACCTTTTTAGCTTTGCAATTAGTGAGAGCATGTATGTTTCACGATGCTAGGGAGCATCAGCAACTGTAGTGCCATTTGAGTAACCCGTACATGGGTTCTTGAGAGAAGGACCCTAATTAGAGGCATCATTTAGCCTGGGAACCTGTTCTTCCCCTCCCTCCCACTGGGAGGTGTGTTGTGGTTGGCTGATGGGTTCTCCTACCCCTTCCGACGTGCAGCATGGTTGAGGAGTCGCTCAGTCCTCGGTTGGAGACCCATCGGAGGAAGTTAGATATAATTAGGGGTAATTGTAATTAAGAGTAATTGAAACATAATGCGCGATTGTGTAACAAACAATTACGAGTACCGAGACTAAGTATATCTACCGAGAATAAGTACATGTACCGAGAGAGTAATTACACACTAAGTACACATTTTACCCATCGGCTGCCAAAACACAACTGTCTAGGCTGGTGAGGAGAGCTGAGGTGCTCGTTGGGTAGACTCCTGCCAGAGGTAATTAGATTTAATTAAAAAATTATAAAAAAATTGCATAATGATTAATTGCATAATGAATTAGTACGAGCCCCAAGTGTAATTAATGTACCAAGAGTAATTACACATATGTTTGTGTTATACATCTGTCATCTTGGATTCCCTACATGAAACTACTATTCATTCCAGTATTCAATACTAATGGTGTGACAGAACTGCTCAGGAAGCAATATGGCTGGTGTTATCAAACAGAGCGTGAAGGTGTGACACATAACGAAAGGAACATCATGGCTTCTGATAAATATAGAAGGTGGGCAAAGCAAAATAAATGTTAATTACGTTACTTACTGATATCTAGTAATGTTGTATTATAAAATTATGCAACTTTGATGACTTACAGATTTTAACTCGTTGTGCTGTTTGCATGTGGGACACATTTGTCCCAGTAGGTACTTTGCTTGGGTCGGTATTGTCCCATCAGTCGTATTGAAAGTATTTTCATAATTCTTTTACAGGAGAGTTGGACTCACTCCCGAAGAAATAAACGAGCTTCTTATGAAGGATTCAGATTTAGATGATGACATCTCAGCCAGTTTCGAAGATGACCCAGATTACAGGCAGGAAGATTCAGCTGATTCAAATAGTGAAGAAATTGAATCTTCTTCATTGTCGTCTGAGAAAGTAAAAAATGAACAAACTTTGAAGAAACGTTCAGCTGGTTCACTAGCAGCCTGCCTGCACCCAAATTAGTTGGTGTAAATACATATAAAATATCGGGTAAAAAACAGTGGCAGTGTGTCATCAAATAACAATGATAATGTTATATGGCCTAATGTGAAAGACGACTTTGAGCCAAGAAAATGTATCCTACCTTTGTGGGACTGTGCCATTTTAGCAGACTTGAATCGTGGCTCTTCAGAAATGCAATTTTTTTTAACTGTTTCCAAAAGGTTTGTTTATATTTATTGCTTAGTGCACAAATAAGAGGTTATAAATTCTTGAATTGGCATCGAAAAAGAAAATCGCAAAGCCAGATGATGGTGAATAGGTTTAGGTTGTTCATTTGTCATGTCTTACAAAAGGCTTCCTCATTTTTCTTATTGTAGGTCCTCAAATGCTTCACTGAGGAATGAGGCAATCAAAAATATAATGTCGAGAGATAGGTACATGTTGTTGTTCTCTAAGCTTGTCGTGTGACGGTTTAGGAATTTTAGAGCGACGCTGGCCCACAACCACCCCCCCCCCCGCATAACCAGGGTAGAGACACGTGTCACTCCTAGTCACCGCAGGGGAAGGTCAACTCGAGAAGGATGCACGTGACGACTATAACACGTGTCGCGGAGGAGTCGTCCACTCCCCCTTCACCCACCCACCCCCCTAGGCCTCTAGCAGGTCCGTGAGATTTGTTGAGCGCGAAGGTTTCACGAGATATCGAAACGCAGTTCGCCTAAAGTTAGGGAAACGCACCATGAAGAAATAGCTGACGAGCTGGATATTGGTGCCAAGAAAACCCCCCTCCCCCCCTTAGCTAATCACAGGACAATGTGGAAACGTCCCGGAGAAGTAGCTGACGAGAGTACCACACCTCTCAAGTGTTGATGTTGTTTATTTGTGAATATATCCGAGACAATATATTCGTCCTTCAAAATACAACAGTAAAAGACCAAATTATTGCAAACCCCTTAACCTTCAAGCACATTATAGTCAGTGCCTGGGGGCATTAACAACGACACTATAAGCCACACTGTCTTCCACAGTGGCGGTATAGCGTCAAGCTTTATTGCAATGAAGCAGAAAAACCAGACAGTGACAGTAAATTGTACTATGTAGAAGAATTAACTTCCTGTTTGAATACTACATTTCAGACATGCAGAAAATTTAGTGCTGTACAAAGCATTGATGAGTCCATGACCATATTCAAGGGGCGATCAGTGCTAAAACAATACATGCCACTAAAGCCAATAAAGAGAGGCATCGAGTTATGGCTGAGATGCAGCTCTGTTACTGGTTACACTTATGATTTCGATGCTTATTGTGGCAAAGAGACTATACATACAGATGGCACACTAGGAGAGAAAATTGTTGCTAAGTTGGCAGAAACTATTGCTAACCCAGATACAGTTTTATGTTGTGACAGATTTTTTACTTCAGTACGTCTGATAGACACTTTGCCTAATGTAGCAGTTGGTACTGTAATAAAGACAAGGAAAAATGTGCCAAAATTTGCAGGAAAACTTGAAAGGTGGGCTTTGTTTGCATTACAAAATACATCAGGTACTTTGTAAGCCAAGTGGCATGACACTAAAGAAGTATTAGTTCTTAGTAACTGTCACAGTAATACCAAAACAACTGTGAAACGAACTAAAAAAAAAAATGGAACCCGAATTGATGTCGAATGCCCCGATGCAGTAACAAACTTTCTATAATACGTTTATGGGAGGGGTAGATATTGCTGACAAGATGACAACACTGTATGATAATGACAGGAAATCTGCAAAATGGTGGGAGAAAGTCTTTTACAGGCTTCTAATGATTTCCGCTCTAAATGCGTGGATTGTTTTCAAAGCTGTCAGTGAAAATGATATTCCATTTCTACAGTTTCTTGTCGGTTTAGCTGGAGGTATGATTGCTTCCGGGAAAGAAAGGGCCCAAACAAGACGTAAAAAATCCAGCGGTCGTCCATCGAAAAGATTCAAAACTATTTTGAATGTAGGTGACCACCTTACAGTTGAAGGGAATACAAGGGGGAGATGTTATCATTGTTCAAAGCAGAAAATTGAAACAAGAACGAAAACACTTTGCCAGATGTGTCAACTGCCTCCCTGCAAAACCTTTTTCGCTCTGTATCACACCTAATCTAACAGCAGCACTGTAATATGTTATTCGCTATGAAGTGTGGACTATTACTATACAGGGATAAATATCAATGGAAATAGGAATAATATTACAAACATAATTCTCAGAAAACGGTTTTGTTTATTCCATTCCATTGTGGTAACAATACAGTTTCACTCAAATGGCAAAACATTCCTATTTGCAAAATGTGCAAGTAGTTGAAATTTTTTATATACAGAGTGTGTTTTTTATATTGTTACATTGAGCAAGCTTATCAAGTATCAGGAGTGTTACAAGAGAGACAAAAAGAAATTAAAAACAATATTAGGATTCACATATATATTACTGTAAATTTTTTGTTACATTTTTTTTTTTGCTGGGTGTGATTTTGTTTGTAATAAACAGTATGTATTTTTTATACTCTTACATTAAGAAAGCTTATCAAATATGATAAGAGTAACTAGAGGGAATAAATGAAAACAAAACATAATGTTAGGATTGTCAAATACTTTACTGTAAAATATTCGTTTACTGAGTGCAATTATTTTTTTTGTAATATACAGTAAGTATTTTTTATATTATTAAATTCAGTAAGCGTATCAAGTATCAGGAGTGTTACTAGAGTAAGGAAATTAAAAAAAAAAGAAAATGTTAGGATGTTATTGAAACAATGTTTGTTTTACTTTTTGTTTACTGAATGTGAAATAGACAATGTAAACATAATACGTATATGATAATAAATTTCGTATTGTGAACATCTTCCATGCTATTATTATGTTTTGTTATATCACAATAAATATTCAATAAAAAATTTATCAAAATTGTCATATATACTTAGCAACCTAATTGAACATACATGTCCCACCGAAAGGCGCTAATGAGACATGTGTGTCCCAGACTTATTTCCGAAAAACTGTTTTCCAAAAAATCTAATAACTTGAATGCATGCTTCTTAGAGACACCCTAATCTATACATGAATTATATTTGTCTGTAGGATCAAAATATAAAATCAGTATTGAAAGGGTTAAATCCACTTATAAGCATAGTTACTCGCCATTCCTAAACGATTTAATATACAGACACCAAGCTTTATAACATAGAAACCAACCCGACAACGAACAGAACTGCAGGGTCAAGTACACCTTAAGACCTCTTATAAGGATAGTTGGTCATCATTTCTCATCCACCGAAGCTATAATCACCAAATTCGTAACATAAACATCACCTCTGACAACGAACAGGAATGCGGGGTCAAACACACTTTAATACCTCTTATAAGCATATTTTGCCACCATTTCTCATACACCGAAGCTAAAATCACCAAATTCAAAAGATAGACATCAACCCCGACAACTAATAGAACACTAGTGTCAAGTACATCTTAAGTACTCTTATCAGCATAGTTGACTGACATTTTCCATCCACCAAAGCTATAACCAGCAAATCCATAAAATATATATATCAATCCCAACAACCAACAGAATCGCAGTGTCAAACACACCTTAAGCCTTTTTATAGGCATCGCTGGTCACCATTTCTCATCCACCAAAGCTATAGTCACCAAATTCATAACATAGACATCATCCCCGACATCAAACAGGAATGAAGAATCAACAACACCTTAAGACACCTTATAAGTAGAGTTGGACACCATTTCCTAATTGTTTAAAATACAGACAGCAAATTCATAACATAAGCATCACCCCTGACCATAAACAAGACAGCGGGGTCGAGAATGCCTTAAACCCTATATAAACATAGTTGGCAGCCATTTCCCATCCACTGAAACTATAACGACCAAATCCATAACATATATATATCCCCGACAATTAATTGGACTGCAGGGTCAAACATACCTTAAGGCCTGTTATAAACATAGTTGACTGCCATTCCCGAACTATTGAAGATTCAGACACGAAATCCATTACATTGACATCAGTTCAAATGACAAATAAAGTGGCAGAATCAAGTACACCTTATAAGTCCCTTACAAGCATAGTTGTCTATCATTTCTGAAACGGTTTAAGACATACCCAACAAATTCATATCATAGACATCATCCCCGACAACGAACAAAATCGCATGGTCAAGAACACCTTAAACATTCTTATAACCATACTTGGACAGCATACCCGATCTTTTTCGAATATAACTGCAAAATTAAGAACATATACATTAATTACCCTTATGACGAATATGGTGGTACAGTCAATTAGACTTTAAAACTTCATACAAACATTGTTGGCGATCATTTTAGAATGGTTTAATATATAACCACCAAATTCATATCATAGACATCACCTCTAATGAAGAACATGGTCACAAGGTCACATAAGCCCTCTTATAAGCATAATTACTCATCTTTTCCCATTCACTGAAGCTATACTCGCCAAATCCATAACATAGACACCAATCCTGGCAACGAACATAGTAGAGGAGACAACTATGACTGAATGACCCATATAAGCATAGTAGGCCACCATATCATAAACATCGCCTCCAACGACGAGTATTGCAGCAAGGTCAATTACGCTTTATGCCACCTTATAAGAATAGTTTACCAACACTTCCCATCTGCCGAAGCCACAGTCGCCAAACATTTATTTCCTTTTAATATTCTTAAAGGATACATAACTGATAAAGAGGTTTTGAGAGAGACACACTCGTAATGTGGGTTCGCAGATATACATTTAATTTATAAGTCAATATATTATTACTAGAGACACGAAAAATTCGCGAGTTCAATGATTTGAAGGTTAGACTCCACAGTGTTATGTACAAATATGCCGATATCAATAATTTGTTGTCTGCTGTCACATTGGAAGGCAACGATTGGGTCAGCTATCTCCACGATGAGTCAAGCACCATGTAGACCAATGGTTGATGTTTTATTAGCACACGTGTTTTGAATTCTAGCTTGTCCCAAAATGAATCCGCAAAATTTTCAGGTCTCTACTTATTGCATTACTAGCTGCAGTGTTAGGTGAATAAAATGTGTGTGTAAAAGTGTGCGTAAGTGCGTGTGCGAACCCGTATTTTTATTCTAATGACTGTTGAAGCTGCGAGAGCCAGCCAACTAAGGAACAACTGTCAGGGAGAGCATAGGTAGGGGGACCGTATGTTTCCAAACTATATGAATAGACAGCACCACGATCGCCCGAAGGGTTCAAGTACAGAATGAACTTCCATCAAGAACACCTCACATCATGCACGCATATCCATTAGGCAAGACCAGAGCACCCATTCGCCCCATTTTCAATTAAAACTAGCATCCCAATATTATTAAATATAGAATAATAAAATTAATCCTTTATATAACGTACTACACTTCAAACTACATGAACAATAATTTATATAGAAAATAAGAAAACCGATATTATCAACATAAATACCTCTAATATATCTTCCAGGACATATAACATGGGGTGAGGACCAGTGGACTGGCGAGCATATTGTATATGTCCACCATCCTGTTTCTGTCCAAACATATTGTGTCTGGAAACCATCTAGAAATGGGTCGCAGATGTAGACCAGAGGATTGGCGGACATGTTGGTTCCGGTGAATTTCTAGGACATGGGTTTCAGGTATGGACCACTACTAAATATCTTGACACATTAGAAGTATATTATTTTATGCAGTCGGTGAAGGTATGCATGTAATCGTACTCGACATACTTGATTCCACATTTTCAGTGGTTTGTATCATCTTCAAGCATACACGAATTATGCACTTCGACCCCTACTAAGATTAACTCCCACTGTTGCAGATTCCTTCCGAGACTGACTATTCACACTATATCAATTCGAAAATAAGTTAAGACTGAATTATTTAAGTATGATGGAGAAACGAAAACATGGCAACGAGAAAAAAATTTACACTGATAGATAAGCCACATGAGATAATTTTTCCTGATTGTTTTACATTGCACATCTCAAGTTGTCCAAAATGTTTGATATTAACGGAAAAACTAAATCAGATGATATACACACTTTAATTTATTCTCCTGCGAAGCGGCTCTAAAGACTGTGTTGTTAAAAGCCATCTGTATATTAGCTAAGAGCATAATAAATTCTTGTTTGGAATTAATAATTGCGTTCCTGTAATACTCTGCAAAATCCAACACCACGGCTAATCCATTTTAGATTTATAAAAACAGCTTTTATCAACACAAATAAACCAAAACTTCTTTCTCCCCTCGATAGGACATAGTGAAAAATACGAAATGATGTTCTAGCAGTTAAAAACTTATGAGCTATCGTGATGTAGGGGAAGTTTAAATCATATGCAACACTCTACAAAGATACTGAGCTTCTATACCAGCCTAAATAATTCCTACTCGCATACGCACAACACGAATTACAATCTGTCTACTATCACCTACATGCCTATCCGCAACAGAACGAAGAGATCCCTGGTTGTCTCCCATGCCTAGAGTGTTTTAAAAGAAGTACTACTAGATCAAACACAACACATGGTTGGTTTTAAGACACATCGGCAGAGTGCTGCAGCAAAAGAAAAAAACAACGTGCATGTAACACTGAAAGATGTACAATTGTAAAGAAAAATGGTTGTCTGATGAACGACCTCGCGGGTTAGACAGCGATCAGGCTAATTAGGCCTCGTATAACAATCCATCAACCATGCTGTTTAATATACATAACAACAAACATCTACTGAGGCACCCGAGATGGTCAACATAAACTGCTTGTTGTATAATATTAAAACAATATAAACATGCATTATGTAAGAAGGTTTTCACTTCGTTGACAGATGTGTCGAAAGCAAGATCCTCACTTCATTCATCTACGGTGTAAGCTGTTATAATATGAATAAGACAACTGTGGATAAGGACATGTCGACATCGGCACTCTCCCGATGTGCCTTACACCAACTCCTAAAATGTAATAATATATTGATTATAAATTAAAAATATTTTTGCAAACCCACATTATGAGTATCTCCCAAAACATCATTATCAGTTGGGTATCATTTATGAATATTAAAAGGAAATACATTTTTTGAGATTGAAGTTTCGGCGAATGGGAAGTGTTGGTAAACTATGCTTATAACATTGATAAGGTGCAATTGACCTTACCTTGATACTCGTCGGAGGGGATGTTTATGTATGGTTTCTATGTTCGTTGCCAGGGTGGGTGTCTATTTTATGAATTTGGCGATTATAGCTTCAGTGAATAGGAAATGGTGGGCAACTATGATTATAAGAGAGCTTAAGGTGTACTTGACCTTGCGACCATGTTCGTCATTAGGGGATATCTATGATATGAATTTGGTGGTTATATTTTAAACCATTCGGAAATGATAGTCAACTATGCTTATACTAGGGTTTAAGGTCTAATTGACTCGACAAACCTATTCGTCATCAGGGATGATGTCTATGTTGTGAAATTGGTGGTTATATCATAAGCAGATCGGATTGGTGTCCAAGTATGCTTATAAGAATGTTTAAGGCCTTTTTGACCATGCGATCTTGTTTGTTGCTGGGGGTGATGTGAATGACATGAATTTGGTGGTTATATCATAAATAGTTCGGAAATGATAGACAACTATGCTTATAAGAGTTTATAAGGTGTACTTGATCCTGCAACCATTTTCGTCGTTGGGGGTGATGTCTATCTTATGAATTTGGTATCTGAATCTTCAATAGTTCGGGAATGGCAGTCAACTATGCTTATAAGAGGGTTTACATGTGTTTGGCCCTGTGGTCCAGTTCGTTGTCAATGGTGATGTCTATGCTACGTATTTGGGGGATATAGCTTCGGTGGATAGGAAATGGTGGCGAACTATCTTTACAGAGGGCATAAGGCATTCTCGATTCAGCGGTCTTGTTTGTTGTCAGGAGTGATGTTTATGTTATGAATTTGGTGTTAGTATTTTAAACAGTTCGTAAATGGTGTCCAATTATGCTTATAAAAGGTCTTAAAGCATTCTATACCCTGCGGTTCTGTTTATTGTTGGAGGGAGGTTATATCTATGTTATGAATTTGGTGACTATAGCTTCGGTGGATGGGGAATGGCAGTCATCTATGTTTATAAGAGGTATTATGGTTTGCTTGACTAGGATGTCCTGTTCATTGTCGGGGGTGATGTCTGTGTTATTAATTTGGTGGTTATAGCTATGGTGGATGGGAAATGGCGGCCAACTATGCTAATAAGAGGGCTTAGGGTGTGTTTGTCCCTGCGGTCCTGTTCGTTGTCGGGGGTGATGTGTATGTTGTGAATTTGGTGGTTATATATTTGTTGGGTGGTAAATGATGGCCAAATATGCTTATAAGAGGGCTTTAATTGTTTTACCCTGCAGTCGTGTTGGTTGTCAGGGGTGATATCAATGCTATGAATTTGGTGATTATAGTTTCTGTGAATGGCAATGATGTTCAACTATGTTTATAAAAGGGCCTGCGGTTCTGCTCATTTTCAGCTTTGGTGTCTATGTTATGAATTTTTGTGTCTGTATCTTAAACTGTTTGGGAATGACGGGTATCTGTGCTTAGAAGAGGACACAATGCAATCTTGGCCTAATCTCCTTGATGGTATGCTCTGCTAGCATGAATGGTAGTTTGATGTCGGGAATCCAAGATGACGGACTTATAACACAAATATATTGGCCACTTACACCTCAGTTGCAAGTGAGCAGTAGTCGGGGTAGGATGTATACATCACTGCATAGTGTAAAAGGAAGTCCCTGGCGGGTCTGTCTGTATTACTGCGCTAATCTCGAGAACCGCTGAACGGATTTGGATGCGGTTTTTACTGTTATGATCTACATTTATCGAGGAAGGTTTTTGTGTATTAAAATTTTCCCCAGGAAGTATAGGAGCTGAGCATTAACGGCATTAGTTAATCAAGTCGGGAAAAAAGTTTGCCGCCAGCGTGCTCTCATGGAATACGAAAGAATTGTGTAAAATTAAATGATCTACAAAGAAGTCAGTGGTAGCATATATCTATCTTTAATAGATAATTAGTAATAAGCGTATTTACAATTTAAATTACGCAGTAAAAAGAAACGTAAAATTCAAGATAATAGAATGTTTGCCGACATGCTACTGAGAGTTGGAAATGGTGAGCTTTAAATGGATTGCGGAAAAATTATGTGTTTTAGTCACCGACCACCAGCAACTGATAGATAACGTATACCCTGAAATACACTACCTTTCAAATATGACACTATCGTGGTTCAAAGAAAGAGAAATATTATCGCCTACTAATGAAAAAGTCGAAAAAAATGAACGAATTAGTGCTCGCAAAATTCAATGCTCAAACACAAGTGTATTACTTAGTAGATACAGTACTCGACAGTGAAGAAGCTGTGCACTATTCCACATAATTTCTTAATTCATTGAATCATTCTGGCATGCCACCACACAAACTGATTTTAAAAGTTGGAGCTCCCATAATTTTATTGCAAAATATAAATCCACCGAAATTATGCAACGGGACTCCATTACAAATAAAAAATTTAAAAAGTTATTTCATTGAAGGTACTATTATAACTGGCTGCGGTATTGGAGAAACTGTTTTAATACCTAGAATACCAATGTTTCATCGGATTTGCCTTTTAATTTTAAAATAGTTCAATTCCCAATAACAATTTGGTTTGGTACAACCCTAAATAAGGCAAAGGGTCAAACACTTAATGTGGCTGGAGTGGATTTGAGCGGAGCATGTTTTTCAAACGTACAACTATACGTAGCCCTTTCGCGTGTCATGTCAAACAGAAATATTTTTGTGCTGGTGGTCGGAGGCAAAACGATGTATGTTGTAAACATAGAATTTTTCTAAACCACTGTCATATATTATTGTTATATTAGACAAGTATGAATGTGAATAAAGCGAAGGAGGTAGGTATTTAAGGATCGTGGTAAATGGAGGTCCATTATCTCTGCCTACCACTCTGGGAGATAGGCGTGATGTATATGTATCTATGCATTTATTATTCTCGGTACACGTACTTAATAATTATGCTATTAATTACATCTGATTACCTTCGATGGGAGTCGAACCAAGGAGCACCTCAGCTCTCCTCACCAACCTAGACAGTTGTGTTTTGGCAGCCGATGGGTAAACATGTTTACTTAGTGTGTAATTACTCTCTCGGTACATGTACTTATTCTCGGTAGATATACTTAGTCTCGGTACTCGTAATTGTTTGTTACGCAATCGCTCATTATGTTTCAATTACTCTTAATTACAATTACCCCTAATTATATCTAACTTCCTCCGATGGGTCTCGAACCGAGGACTGAGCGACTCCTCAACCATGCTGCACGTCGGAAGGGGTAGGAGAACCCATCAGCCAACCACAACACACCTCCCAGTGGGAGGGGAAGAACAGTTTCCCAGGCTAAATGATGCCTCCAATTAGGGTCCCTCTCTCAAGAACCCATGTACGTGTTACTCAAATGGCACTACAGCTGCTGATGCTCTCTAGCATCGTGAAACATACATGCTCTCACTTCTTTTGCAATTGGTTAACAGTTTCAAAAGAATAACTTAAAATTCATACGAAAATAAAATGTTTGGTTTTACTTTCTGTTTCTTAAGGTTTTATCAAGAAGTCAGCCACTAGCATGATGTAAACTATTTTTTTTGCAATTTAGGCTCTCTGCATTGAAAGCTATATTAGATGGAGCTATTTTTTACATTTTTGTTACTATAATCTTTTACTGAAATATTCGAAGCTACGCGAAGCTGTGGTAAATCATTGGGTCAGTTTTTGGGAAGACACCAGTCTGAGTCCCTATCCGGCTATCCTGATTTTGAATGTTCATGGTTTTCCAACAAAAATCCAGATAAACGCAATTTTGGTTTATCACTATGGCCGCTTCCTTTCCCATTCATAACTATCTGAGACGCTGGTTCCTTGTTTCCTACCCTAATGATCCTTTTTTGACGAAACGTGAAGCTATACGCCATTAGGTAACTATCATAAGTCACATTGTAATTTGTCGTTTGCATCATCAGTTTAATGCCAAAGAACTGCAGTAATACCCGTATTTATTTAAGTAAAGAACTGTAAGCGCATAAAGAGAGCAAACAGTCGCCTCGTCAAAGAACCAGCAGTTGAAAATTGTATAACTTTGCTTACTTAAAAAAAAAAAAAAAAAAGGCAAATTATTGAATACGTATATTAGAAACTGCAACTTTGTAAATCTTTAATTTCTTGAGATGACCCCCTTACCAAAATAGTGAGTATTAATCACAGTTATATATTTTTATGTTCTCATGGTTCTAACATTTTTTATTAACTCTATAGTGGAGTAAAATCCACGCCGCTTAAATATTCCCGCGTTAAAATATTACAGTAGGTTCACGAGTAGTTAAAGATCTTATTCTTTAAAAATATTGATATAACGATTACAGAATGTCAAAAACATTCTCCCACTTGCAGTCAGACGTCTACAAATAGACACGTAGATATTTATTACTACATTATATATGTGTAAAGGCCCATATTATAAGAATTGGTGAGATCTAGATAGCTTAAACATTCTTTTCCAAAATTTAAAAAGTTCAAAGACTATGTAAACGAATTATAATATAGCTACTATTATAAAATCATAATATAATAATAAATAACATAATATACAAATATACTGAGTTTGTTCGCCACGTAGCGCGAAGCCATACTAATACTCTTAGGAGGAACAAATGCTGTGCTGTATAGAAATGTGCCGGTTCCCTTAACCTCAATTTTAATCACGAGTGTAAATAAACTCTCGCCGTTTTCCTGGCCACACAAGCTATAGAACGTCCCACTCTTAGATTGCAGTACAGAGTGAATGGAGCGCACTGTTGCCGGATTATTTTAGCTTTGCGACGTAACTGGAAGGCTGAGTAACAAATGGATTGTGAAGGAAATGGCCTGATTAAGAGAATTTAATCTGTTTACGTCCCTGAAAACTTGTAAGAGAATGCAATCCTGCGACGCTAAGCTAAGCGGCTCCTTTGAAACTGAAACCTCCGAGAAACCCTGTCATTGTGATTGGAAGGCGCTCACGCAACGTAGATTGTTTTTATTTCGAGGCTGCAAGAAGGTAATTTATCAGGCAACAGTGCACGCCGGAACAAGGACAGCGTTGACGACAAAAATCGTGCATTGGAAAGAGAGAGTGAATTTCCATTACACCGCACACTGCAATCTAAGAGTGAGACGCTCTATACGTGTGAACAATCATCTCCATTTGCTCTAAGCGTTTTGGGAAAAGGAGAAGGAAGCGGTGTTGAACGGCGTTTTTGCGATAGTTACTTGCCTTTACGCGAAATGGCACCACTAACGTACGGAGACAAGTACAAAACTTCAATGTGGATTCGTTAAGACATCAGCATTCCGCTGAAAAGTCAACGCATAAATAGACCACAAGGCAAACCAGAACGAACTCAGGGCACTATCGAATAGTCCCTTCCAGCAAGTCCCATTTATATTCTTTGGGCTTAAAAATGATCATAAATCTTTTAATTCATGTCTGTGAAAGCAACTGCAATGAAATGCTTCTACTGCAAGTGTTAGGTTAGGTGTTTCTCGGTATTTCCAGTGAAACATTAATCAGCAGCGAGAGACTCGTGAAGGCGAAGGAGTGTTACCTGACGTCTGCTGTCCTCCTGTTGCCGCCGCTGAGGGCCAGCAGGCTGATCTCGCCGAAGACGGAGCCCTCAGAGAGAGTGGCCAGCACCTCGTTGCCAGGACCCACCACTTCCACCATGCCACTCTTCACTATGTACATCTCCTTGCCGACCTCGCCCTGCGCCACACCCGCCACTTGTACTTTCTTCCTTTCCTATTACACGTCTCTTTCACTCATAGACTAAATGTGAGGTCTAGTCTATTCTCAATATATTCACACTTTTTGAATCAAACCTTTCAAAAATTGCCCCATCTATGACGTGTTTGGTTGTTTCCTAAATACTATGTCATGTATCACAAGTGTTTTATACTTTGTTGACATTACAGAATATTATTTTTGGTTAAATTGGACTTTTACTTATATTTGACGTATAAATTATAACATTTCGTCACAAATAAAAACAGAGAGAAAAGGTGTGTTGGTAACGCCTAGTAAGAAATAGTTAGCGTGCAAAATATTATTAAACTGAGTGCGCACAAATGCAGTGCGTTGTCCCTTTGGTGTAATTTTCTAGACTTAGTTAAACTATGTTTGCATGAGGCGGAGGAATAGTCTGAATGTAGAACTTCGGCAGTGCTTCAGAACAGTTGGAAGTAACCATGAACGGGCCACTGTTTTCATCTGTAAAAAAAATTGAGGTAAAATTTTCTTGCATGTAAGAGAAGCATATTACTCCTTCATGTAAGGTAAAATTACCTCTTAAATGAAGAGTGAATTTCCGTAACAAGTGCTATTCCCAAAATCGTAAGAAAAAGTACGTGACAAAAGTGTGGGGAAATGCCGTACAAGTGAGGGAATATTAACTACATTGTATAATAAAATTATATTAAAAAAAAAACCCCGAGTTAGTACTGTTTATTTTATTACTTAACGTATCCTTGGACGAATAGTAATCAAAACCACAATCTCAGAAGGCCGGTGTGCTATCCATTACACCACAGCAACAACTTAACTGTAGCAGTGATTATTAACTTACTAAATGAATCACCACGAAAAGTAAGGTATTAATTTAAGTTACATGCATAATGTTTAATTGAATTAAATATACATGTTTTCCCTAAGAAAATTATTATTAACTTGAAAATTCCCGCCATTCTGAGAGAAACTCGAAAAATGAGTTATTCCTAGAGCTGATTATAATAACTATTTTGTGTAAATTTCTTATTTCCTTTTTTTTCATAATAAACTGTCCATTAGTAACTATTTGATAATTGTATGTTACATATTTTCTAACTTAAAATTAATTTTTATTGCTTAGTCCTGACGCATTCTGTGTCCCTATATTTTATTCGTCAGAACACATGCTCTGGCGAAGCTCGCAGCCGGACGACCGCAATAAGGATTAAGGGTTTTGTGGACGTGCCAGCAGAGTGACGCCAGGAGCCTCGCAGCTGCAAAGGCGCGCTACCAAAGGTTTCTGCATGTGCAACTGTTCCTGCATGTGCAGACGACATCCGGAGACAACGGAAGGCACCAGGGCGCGGACACAGCTGCATTTTGCAGCTGCCCAAGGGACACCGAGATCCCACCACCAGCTGCATCTATCCCGGGCTTGTACCGCAATAAACCATGAGAGCTTTTAGCGGACGTGCGTGCAGAACGGGACAATAAACTTCCAGGCCAGAACCAAGGGACGACGCCAGGCCGGCTGCGGACCACACGAGCAGCGGCCACGTGTTTTATGACCCGGGGGGACGACAAGCACCCCGGACCACGTGCAGAGATGGGGGAAGTTGAATATGGTGATGGACGCTACAAAACCACATGGAGGGGGGAGCAACAGGGCAGTCAGTTGAGAGACGTCGAACCAGTGAGTCGGGGGACCTGAAGCGAGGCGTCCGGGTCGGAGCCGGACGAAGCCAGTGCGATGAACGAGTCAGTCAGTCAGTCAGTCGCGGATCGAGCAGTCAGTCAGTCAGTCGGAGTCAGTCGAGGATCGAGAATGCATCACGACGTCGACCTCAGTCGGAGGCCGTCAAACGGGACGTGCGGCGGGAAGAATCCGAGAAAAGTCAGTCAGACTTCGTCAAACGAGAAGGGTGTACCGGGAGCCGAGAGAAAACGAGTTCGCCAAATGCATCAAGACGTGGACCTCAGTCGGAGGCCGTCAAGCGGGACGTGCGGCGGGAAGAATCCGAGAAAAGTCAGTCAGACTTCGTCAAACGAGAAGGGTGTACCGGGAGCCGAGAGAAAACGAGTTCGCCAAATGCATCAAGACGTGGACCTCAGTCGGAGGCCGTCAAGCGGGACGTGCGGCGGGAAGAATCCGAGAAAAGTCAGTCAGACTTCGTCAAACGAGAAGGGTGTACCGGGAGCCGAGAGAAAACGAGTTCGCCAAATGCATCAAGACGTGGACCTCAGTCGGAGGCCGTCAAACGGGACGTGCGGCGGGAAGAATCCGAGAAAAGTCAGTCAGACTTCGTCAAACGAGAAGGGTGTACCGGGAGCCGAGAGAAAACGAGTTCGCCAAATGCATCAAGACGTGGACCTCAGTCGGAGGCCGTCAAGCGGGACGTGCGGCGGGAAGAATCCGAGAAAAGCCAGTCCGACTTCGTCAAACGAAGAGTGCTGAGTGGACCCGGGAGGAGGGGTTCCGAGAGCAGGCGTCGGGACGCCCCACCGCCAGCCGAGGGAAGACAGCGCAGCAGTGTCAGATAAGTAGTTCTACACCAAGTGTGAAGAATCTTCCCCCCCCCCCCCACGACGCCAATCGCGGCGTCAAACCTAACGTAGCCTACATAGAAAAAGGGGAGGGGAGTTTGTCTCTTGAGTTCATGTACCAGTTAACCTGTTCAAGCAACAATAAAACTCGATTATGTGAACACACGTATAAATTGTAATTTATTAGTAAATTGGACCTAGAGACAACAGTGTCGAAGTATTTCTACGCCCTGTCACTGAGGGCTAGCATCAAATGCTGGCGCCTCACGCCGCAGAGCAGAATCAATACCTACTTCCAAACTTCAGCATTTGGCAGGTATCAGTCCTACAAACAGCCCAACATGGCGCCTCGTTTTGTTTCTTACTCCCGTCCTCCCATTAAGCTGTTGAGACAAGGAGATCTACACATCATGAGGTAATTTTTCCATCCATGTATGGAATTTTCATAAGTTTGCGAATATTACCTTACACTTTTCAGGTTATTTTATCATTATCTTTTTACAGTGTGCGCATGTATCCAACATCGACTCCACCATTGTCAATACTACTATCAAATTCACGTGGCCTACAGTGGTCTACGTGCTTGTTTACATTCGAATTTCCAACAAATCCATGCTTTTATTTTATTGAAATATTTTAACACACTATAGTTACATTAAAACTAGGTTAAAAGGAAGCGCACAAGCAACTTAAAGTACTTACATACATAAGAAGTGTTCTGGCCTCAAATTTTTCCCACTTTATTTCTGATACTGCTATTGCCAGAAAATCAGTCCAATGTTGGAACACTGAGAGTGGCTAATGCGCAGTTCGCATGCTCACGCTACACCATATTCCGTCTACGCCTTCACTCTCCGTCTCACACTACTGTATGTAAATAATCCTACAGAATGAACGACGCTATAAAATAAGATCACCGCGTTTTAATAGCTAATTTCCAGTGACGACACAAGCTAGTTCTGCAATCGTTTCCGTTTGCTGCGCTACCATCGTGCGCCAAGCCTAGTAACCTAACTCTAGTTATCGTCGCTTCTCTTTCTAAAGGCTCGGTCATACTGTCGAAGTTTTTCGTCAAACTACTTAAAATAATGTAGGTGTAACAAAATTGGATCATTTACGTCACCGAAACGTCCTTATCGCCACCACCATGTTTGTCTGGAAAAAGTTGAATGCCTCTAGTTTCCATCGAACATTTTGAATATTGAACTGGTTCTAAAATGCTGTGGTGTTTGACGGGCTCAGCCAATCAGAACCGTGCACGACATAAACGGCTGTTTCCGACATCACGAAACTTTTAAAGTAGCGAACAATTGCTGGAAACACAATGAGGTAATGAAAATAATTAATTTATTTAGAAGCTCACTGAGCGCGAACGTTAATTGTGGTGATTATTATTATACAATAATATTAAGAACTCAAAAGCATTAAACTTTATTGTACAGACTATATCATCCCAGTAAAAAAATTTGATTGTGTGACACATTTTAAAACAGATTCAAAATGATTTAATCTAATCAGTTTGCAGGAAAAATTTCATAGCCGTACTAAGTCTTCAAATCTTATTGGTCAAATATTTTCGAAAGCGAAAATTTGACAGTTGGACAGGGGATGTACATACAACACAGCTGCATGTTAAGAATACTGAGAAGGAACAAAGCCATAAGAGAATTCCTTCGCATTTTAAGAGCTAGTTTCATTTCGTTGTCAAGCTGGCACACACTACCGGCGCCCGGTCGTATACATTATATAAGGAAACAGAAGGCCGCATCAAGTGCAATTGCCGAAGATGTTTTGAGCTCAGCCAGATCAATAAACACACAAGGCTGTGAAAACACGTGCGGGGGGCTAGAACAAGTTGTCAAAGTAACGAGTATGGACCTGATAACGACGTAACGACGAGCAGGAGTTTGTACTTCGCAGCACTTTGTGAGCATGCTAAGCGACAGTGTGTACGACCGCCGAATACGAGATGTAGACAGCCTGCGGCATCCTTCACCGATAAGGTGGAGGTGTCTTCAGAATTTATACGAAATTTATGATTTTAAAAATTATGGGGAAATTTTCCCGTTTGATTGCTATATTGTAAATCAGTGTATTGATCTTTAAACCATATCGTGAAGTAAATCTTGCAGTTTTTAACATCTCATAGTTATTATATGTATACCATCTGAATGTAAACAGAATGTAGCTTACTTTGAGTGTAAGATAACAAATTAGAGTTATAATGAACCTCTATTAAACATAACACCTGGCCCAAAACAAGAACTTTAAACATATGGCCATACATGCTTAGTATACCTGATGGCCTGATGGAAAGGGAATCAATAAAAGTTTGTTTGCTAATTACGAGTTAAATATGAGAACTTATATAAAGAAATGTTTTCTTATTCAAGAGTACTGTGTTAATAAAGGTATGAGAAGTGTGCGACTAGTTCTAATGAATTGTATATATATATATATATATATATATATATATAAATTGATTGATTATTGCAAATTACTTTGGAAACAACTAAAAAAACATAAAGATAAATTAGCTTTTTCAGTTCCTAGGTACCTATCGTCAGCTACAGAACATGTATACACAGACATCTGCATGCTCTCGGTAAAAACTCAAATCTTCGGTCTTGGAAGGAAACACTTTAACTGTAGTCTGGGTTTATGAGTTCGTATCTCCTTGAAAACGAAGCAAGCCACTGATTGTATGAATAGAGAGCGGAAAATGTGTATCTACACATAGCTTCGTTTTTTATCCTATCATTAGATGAAAACAAGTGTTGCTTTTATGACAAAATTTTATAATAACTGATGGTTTGTAAAGAGAAAATGCTCGAAAGGACTAACATTCGAACTGCTACGAGGTGATGGGTGTGGTATGATATTTACTAGAATCCTTAATTTGAATATGCTCTACAATACATGTAAAGGTAGTGTTATACACTGAAGAGCCAAAAAATTGTAATGCCCCCGCGAGCACGCAGAAGTGCCGCAAGACGACGTGGCATGGACTCGACTAATGTCTGAAGGTATGCAGGAGGCAATTCACACCATGAATCCTGCAGGGCAGTTCACAAATCCAATCTGCGTCAATTTGAGAAATGGTTGCACGTCTGTCACGTTTAATGATTCTCGTCAGTCGTCGTTTGTCCCGTTCTTTCACGATCTTTTTCCGGCCGCAGCGATGTCGAAGATGTGATGTTTTACCGGATTCCCGATATTCACAGTACACTCGTGAAATGGTCGTACGAGAACATCCAAATTGTATCGCTACCTCGGAGATGCTATATCCCATCTCTCGTGCGCCGACTATAACACCACGTTCAAACTCACTTAAATCTTGATAGCCTGCTATTGTAGCAGCAGTAACCGATCTAGCTGCCGACCGTATCGCGTTACTCTGATTGGTTCCATACCTCTGTTATTTGCATACACGCGCCTATACCAGTTTTTTTTGGCTCTTCAGTGTATCATATGAATGGTGTGATTGGAATTTTTTTGGTAGATATGGACGGTGATAAGTTTTCAGTATTAGTGGTAGAAATGGCCTCGCGACATAGTCGTGTCTTTTTTTTTTCTTTGATCTGCCTAAGCGACCAGTATGACATGGTGGTATATTTTATAAGTGCTGAGTTTTTAATATGTTCGTAGGAATGGATGATAATTGGTATGTTCTGACAGAATGTCCATTACTGTTCGGAATGATTGGTTGTAATATTTTCGGCTCGTTGTCTGGAAGTGATTTTCTGTATGGTTAGCTCTTTTGCTTGTATTGTATGATGGTGAGCTCTTTGCTAATGGATGTTGTTATCTCTACAAATGTTTTGTGTGGTGTGATATGATATGATATGTGAGTATTGATGGTTTGAATGTTTTGGCTGGAACATGTGTTTTGTAGGCCTGATATCATGACCTATTGATATGACATTTAGTTATGGCTGGTTCACTGGTGAGGGTATATTGTATGGAGTGATGGTATTATCAGTTCCTGTGATCTCTATTAGATGATGAAATGGTTTGTCAGAATATTTCCCTGGAATATTTCATAGTAATGTTTGAACTGTGGCTTTGTTACCATGGTTGGTAAGAGGAGAACTGTTTAACATAGCCAATATGGCCTAATGGAATGGACTGTAAGTAGTGACTGAAGTTGTCTGTACATGTAGTCGTGGTATCACAAGATAGAATATTTTGATCGGAACAATCCTTAGAAACAGCTAGTTGGCATAGTTTTGGCAGTGGCTATGATATGGTATCAAATATTATGAGATAGTTCTAGACTGTTTTCGTTTTGTAGTTAGACATTCGGGGTTTATGGTTGGTTTATATGGTATTAATTAGGTTTGAGTGGTATAGAATGCTGCTGGGTTAACTTAATTAACATTATGGTGTTAGGGGTAAGGACCCTGTTTCTATCAAATGAAACATTGTTTTAACATGCTACATATAATCAATAAATAATTCTAAATTGGTGATTTTTTTATGCTATGGGAAAGTTACGACAGTATTGGAAATTTATATAATGGCGAGAGTATGCATAACCTTGTCGATGTCAGTTTACTGGGAGTGACATTTTAAATAGACATTATACGCTCTGCATATACAAACCATCTGCCAATAAACCATGCATATGAGAAGGCCTGGTTATGCCTCCTACTACTCCTATTTAGTGCATTTTTTTACTTCCTGACTGACTGTATGGTTGATATACTGTTTGTTTGATTATATGGTAGGTATAGCCACTTGTTGATATGGTACCCGCCTGATCACATGTTCTGTGTCCTTTCGATGGTGTTGTCATAACGGTTTAATCACATGATTTGTTTGTATGAGTGTAATGGTTACATTGTAGGTAAAATTTTTACGAGAGGGACATAATTGTTGTCTGGTGTTGCTGTCTAGTATGACTGGATATTATAACTTGGTATGGTACTTACCAACTAATTCTCTATGGGTGTTATATATGATTATATTGATGGTATGGATTTTATGAAAGCATGGTTGGGACTTATAATTGAAATATTTGGTTCGCTGGACAGATAGTAAGGCTTGTTTATATATGTAAACTGGTAATGTTAGATGGAATGGTGGTTGTTACAGAAGTTGAAATATTTGACAGTTTTGATTGATCGATATGACTGAGGTTGGTATATGATATGGTCTGTAGTGCTAATAGAATGACAGAAGTATACTTGGGTTAGAGCAGATGATACATTTGGTTTTGTTGGTGCAGTTTTTGTGGTTGTTGCTGTGGTTATAGTGGTTGCTGCTGCGCTTGCAGTTACAGTTGCGGTTGTGGTTTCAGTTAATGCTGTTGCAGTTGCGGTTGTGAATATTGCGGTTGCTTTTGTGGTTATTGCATTTGTGGTTGTGGTTATTGCAGTTGCAGTTGGCATGGTGGGTTGTGCGGTTGCTGTTGTGGTTATGGTTATTGCAGTTGCATTTGCGGTTGTTGTGGTTAATGTGGTTGTGGTCATATATATGGTTTTTTCGGTTGGTGATGTGCCTTGATTATTTGGTAGGTGTTTGGAGGTGGTGATGTTATGCAAGACATAAAAGATTGATATTGTTTTTTGTATTTTAGTTGATGTAGGCTGTATGTTATGTTGGTTAGTGTGTTACGAAGTATATTTTTCTGGTGAAAGTGGGTATGGTGGATGCTATGGGAACATGTTGATTGTGTCATGGTGTTTAAAATCGCTTTGTATTATGTATGGGCTGTATCTTTACTTTGTATTGGTGGTGTGTTTTTGAGTATAATCGGGTGGTATGGTGACTAGTATATTTGGGTGGTTTCTGCTGGAAGAGCAAAAGGTATGAGCAGTAGGTATGATGGTGTTATGAGTTTGTCAGAACTGTGTGGTCGCTTGGTATACTTGAGTTATGGCAGATGGTAGAGATGGTGAGTTGTGTTGTATGGTAATCACTAAGTTTTTCTTGTTTTATATGGATATGGTATAGCTGGAACATTTGGTGATTTGGTATCAGTTGGTTATGGTAGTTTGACGGATGGTAGGAATTTTTGTTTAGTTGTAGGCTAATACATACTCTATTTATATTCGTAATTTATAGTGTATATTATGCAGATTGGTATGATTGAGTTTTTTCTTTGGGTTTTAATGGATGGTTTGTCGGTATGTTGGCTGGTGCGGTGACTAGTATATTTGTCTGGTGCTTTTTTCTATGATAGATGGTAGGGGAAGCAAGTATGTTCTGGTATGTTTAGAAGTATATTTTTTTCTGGTGCCGTCGGTAGAGCTAATGTTACTGACAGTAACAAAACTTTGGTAAGACTGGTGTGGACTGAATGGTCGGGGTATGTTTTAGTTATAGTGGATGTGAGTATATTACGTGTGGTGTCGGTAAGTAAATGTTTGATAATGCCTGTGCGGATTGTAATGTTGGGGTATGCTTGAGTATTATTATGTGGTATGGTTGGTGAGTATATGTGGTGTCGATTAGTAAAGTAGATCGAATAATTGTCAGGTTATGGGTTAGTCTGGTCTGTATGATTGCTTGGTATACTTGAATTATGGCAGATGGTATGGATGATGTGTTGGGCGGTATGTTTGACTCGTAATGACTGAGTTTATCTTGGGTCAAAGGAGATGATACATTGGGTAGTCTGGTATCAGTCGGTTATGTTAGGTTGCAGATGGTAGGAATGTTGTGTGTTATGCATCGACCTGGAATGTATAATTGTTTGGGTGGGTGTTATGGTGTACTAGTTAGGCCAGGCATGTTTGAGTTGAAATTTTTTGGTATGGGTGGTCCTTGTATTTGGCTGGTGTCAGTTGGTATGTTTGATGATATGAGAAAAAGTTGATTGTGTTCTGGTGTATGAAATGGCTTTATATGTTATAAACTGTATATTGGCTTTGTATGACTGGTGTAATTTGAGTATAATTGTGTGTTATGGCGATTCGTTTATTTGGCTGGTGTCGGTTGGAAGAGCAGAAGGTATGAGCATGAGGTATGATGGTGTTGTGAGTTTGTCTGAACTGTGTGGTTGCTTGGAATAACTTGAGTTATGGCAGATAGTACTGTTATGCAGCACCTCCGTTTCGTGAACTTGAAAACCAATAGGTACTCTCATACTGGTGTAGTTAAAGTTTTTTATATCTACACAACATTATAGTTATCCATGGGCAATGACAAAGGAAGTAAAGTAAATCACAACATTTAATGTCTTTAAAACAACATTTATATTTATAATTTTATTTTCTTTGCTACATCAATATATATATATATATATATATAAGTATGAGTGGAAATAAAATAAATAAAACTGAATTTCTCTCTTAGAGGTGAGGAATATATGTTTTTTTAAGTTATACTTCTTTTGGCAAGTTGAGGGTAAAAGTTTAGTGTACAACGGAAGTTGCGCGCGCACAGTGTTACGAAATTCGACAGTGAACGTGGTAGGGGTATGACCCAACGCGCATGCGCGTATCGTCTAGCTGTATACAAACGCAAGGTACATAACATAGCACGTGATTGTATTTAAAACCGACAGAAAATCAGTTCATGTAATAAACCAATTGAAAAACATTTCATTTACATTATAATTCATTGTGAATATATATATATCTTATTAATAATTTTACTTACATTGTGCCGTGAAAAATTTGTTAGTGACAAAAATTGTATAATAAAATTTTGAAAGTTATTTCAAGTATTTGAGGTTAATTTTTGTAGGTATTTAAATATGTTATTTATTCAAACCTTTATTAATTGTATTTAATGTCTTTCTTCGAACATTTTATCGTTTCCCTATTTACATAAATTATTTGCATACGTAATAAAATTTTATTTTAGTCACGTCAAAGATGTATAACTTCTAATGCGCATACATAAGTACACGCACCCATGTTTTTTTATTCAAAGTAAGTGTATTGAACAGATTATGAGTGAACAATCATTATATTATATGGCCATGACTTTTTCGTCGGGTACCCGTGATCGCATTATTTAAAATTTTATATTGCCTTAAACACTTAATTTTTAACACATTTTTTTTTTTCAAATAAAGAGAAATTTTAATAATAATTCCGTAGTTGATTGCTAAAAAAACTCAATTAATTATTGAACAATAAACGTAGCCTTTGAAGACTGAAAGTTCGGAGCACTCCCGAGCACATGCAGTAGGCAAAAATAATTCAGGCATTACTTATAAGACAAAAATGGCATTTCAGATGTTACTGCGGTGCTGGCCAAAGAAGTGGAATCACAGTCCAAAACGACCATTCCACGAATAGGTGTGCGGCTCACATCACGATAATGATGAAAATTGGCTACGAGGTTAAGCCATAATGCGTAACGGTGAACTGCTAGAAATAACAAAAAGCCAGCAAGGGGATCATAAACGCCAATTACGAAAACGTCTAAATACAGAAAATCCGCAATCAAACTTACCCAAAACGGCGGATAAAAATAGTAGTTCATCTCAAGGATGAAAACATATTTCACCAGAATATATCTTGAGCTGACTACATGCTGTATGGCTAGAATGTGAAAAAGAAAGAAGTAACCTTAGCAGAAACTTATATATACCCAGGTATGCTACGAACCTCATGGTCTCGCGCAACTAATCGATACAAAACTCGAAAGGCGACAAATACATATAATAATACACTTATTATGTTTATCATTTTGCTAACTGAAATTAAGAATTTCCACCATATTATGTACGTAAACAATTAACAAACATTAGGAAAATTATTATTTTTAACAATGGCATTAAGGAAATTACACATATAAAAACATTTAAACATTACACAATTTTCAGAGTTTGTTTTACAGTTTCAAAGTGAATAAAGAAAATAATTAAGATTAACCATCTTCTAATTAAAAAAATTATTTGGCGAAATACTAATTAAATAAGAAAGAAAATTAATGGAATTACAATGACATGAAACAAGTGGCAACACGACTGGCACAGTACGGATGGTGAGTTTTGTGATATGGTAATCACTAAGTTTTTTCTTGGGTTATATGAAATGGTATGGGTGTTCGGTGCATTGGGTATTCTGGTATCTGTCGACTATGTTAGATTGACAGATGGTTAGAATGCTTTTGTTAGGGGTTGGCATGGACTGCATAAGGGTTTTGTATGTATAATTGATAGTGTGTTTCATGGATATTAGTATGATGGATTTTTCCTTTAGGTAATAGCGGACAGTTGGTCGACATGTTTGTTAGTGTGGTGACTATGTATATCTGGTGCTGTTTGCTATGATGGATAATAGAGGCAGCGAGTATTTTTGGTATGATATGTGTGAACTGTATGGTATGTTGGGTGGTATGCTGCGAAGTATATTTTTTTCTGGTGATGGTTGGTAGAGCTAATTGTACGGACAGTAGACACATTTTTTGTTAGGTCTATGTCTACTGAATGGTCGAGGCATGCTTTATTTATAGCACAGGGTTAGTATATTTCGTCTGGTATCGCTAGAACAGTAGGTATGGGTAATAGGTATACATTTTGCTAAGGTCTGTGCGGACTGAATTGTTGGGGTGTGATGGAGTATTATTGTGTGGTATGGGTGGTGAGTATATATGGCTTCGATTGGCAAAGCAGATCGAATAGATGTTAGGTTATGGGTTTTTCTGGTTATGGTTGCTGTTTATACTTGAGTTATGGCATATGGTATGGATGATGTGTTGTGCACTATGGTTGATTAGTAATGACCGATTTTCTATTAGGTTATAAGAGATGGTGTGGCTGGTACATTGGGTGGTCTGGTAACAGTAAGTAATGTTAGGTTGACAGAGGGTAGGAATGTTGTATGTTATGGGTAGACCTGGAATGTATAATTGCTTGGGTGACTGTTATGGTGTATAAGTACGGACATGTTCTTGTTTGTGTTATAGATAATGTGCAGGTGGTTTGTATGATAGATTTTCTTAGATTACAGTTGATGGTATGGCTGGTCGGAATGTTGTGAGACATGCAGATATAGGTTTGCTTAGTTAATGTGCTTTTTCTTATTAGTTATGTTAGCTATGATTTTTCTAGAATGTGGTAGTTTTTATTTTTTCTGAAACCTATTTGGTTAAGTTCGACTTTATTAGAATATGCTGGAAGGACTAGAAAACATGTAAAAAAATTTGAAATTTTTATGCAAGTGTTTACGTGCAATATAAGTAGTTAAGTACTATGAAAAATTTTAAAAGACACACGTGAATAAAAAAAATAATTTATGAAATACATGTGAAAAATATAAGCATTACACAAGTGGTTCAGTTCTACAAAAATGGTGACCGATAGTGAGCTTGCCTGGTGGCTTAGGAAAAATTAAATCGTAGATGGTGGCCTAAAAACAAATGCGATCGACAGCAAACGAAATAATACTGTGGACCGGGAAGATCGATGTGGAATGACAGGGCAAAATGTCAAGTTGGCTGGGTGGAGTAAAGGCGACTAATGGGGAAAGGAATGGCAGAGCATGACTGTAATAACTGGAAAATTTTAGAAATCACTAGATGGTGGACATGGAATGACAGAGCATGAAATAAAGGTGTGGTCAACAGCTCACCTGGTAACTTAGATAAATTGAATCCTAGATGTCTGACATGGAATGACAGAGCAACTGATTAAACAATATTGTGGTACGAGGGGACAGTAATCAAACGGTGGCTAAATCTGGATGGAATGGCAGAGCAGGAGATAATGAAATACAAGATGGCAAGAAAGTTATGACAGAGCAGGAGAAAGTTGGTATGTAATAACAGAGCAGCCGATAAAACAATATGGTTGTTCGAGGGGACAAAGTAATCAGCATGTTACTAAATCTGGATGGAACGACAGAGCATGGTGTTAAAATGGCAGGCATGGGATGACAGGGCAGCCGATGAAACAATATGGTTGTTCGAGGGGACAAAGTAATCAGCATGTTACTAAATCTGGATGTAACGACAGAGCATGATGTTAAAATGGCAGGCATGGAATGATAGAGCAGCCGATGAAACAATATGGTGGTTCGAGGGGACAGAGCGATCAGCAGGTGAATTAATCTGCATGAAATGACAGAGCATGATGTTAAAATGGTGGCCATGGAATGACAGGGCACGATATTAAAATAGTTGCCATGGAATGACAGAGCATGAGAACATTAAATTAAATATGGCAGTTTGAAGGGACTGGGTAAATAGTAGATGACTAAAGTGGACTGACAGAGCATGAACGAAAGGTAAGTAATCAGGGAAAAAAATGGCGGTGATGATATAACCGACAATTACAATGGAAATAAGATGGTGGCGATTACGTTATACAAGATGACGATCTAAGGCTATGGTAATCCAAAATGGTGACGTTATCCATGATGGTGATGAGGTACCTCCGACTATGAATCCTGAATTCTAGTTCCTGGAGCGACCACATCATACTATCATGTTCTCTGCAACTATCGAGTTCATTTATTTCTGTTACACCGCTCACTTGTAAAACAAATTCTCGCAAACTTTATAGCTTAATACATGGAACTAAAATTATTATTTCACGATCATATTATTTAATAACGGTTTGCTACGATTTCTGGATTTCAAAATTATTATGGCGTAGGATTACATATTTTAATCATACATAATGTTCTAAAACTAACCGGCGTGCTGATAGCAGTTGGATAGTTTATATTAAATATGACAGAATATTAAATAAACATAACTACGCTTCGGGTTTGTTATTGAGCTTAGACATCTCGAAGATCTTACAATGGACAGAGTGTAGATGCCGGGTCGTCGTAGGCTATGCAGTAGTGTCGAGTCAGTATGAGTGTTGGTAGTGACACGAGCAGAACAGATTGAATCTGGACACCATTCATCCCGGACACTGGATTAGACATGGAGAATACATGCACGGCCCGCTCGATTGCCAGATCTTAATCCCATATGTTTCACGTGTGGGGCCATCTAAATGTGTACTCCTGTTGAGATTGTTAACATCCTTGACAAGTGTTTGCAGGAATCATGTCATATACGAATGGACCATACCGGATGTATTTCTAGTGTCATGAAGTCAATTCACAGACGTTAACAAGATAGTTTCAATATTTATGGTAGGCATTTCATGCACTTTCTGTAGTATTACAGTGACAAGTATCTACTACGATGACGCAGCAGCTAAATTCTAACCACTGTAAGAAGACACCCGCAATATTTAACCCTATGCTCACTATCAAGTCCTAAACATACGTATGTATGTTTATTTACTCTTCTAATTTTTATGCTATCTGCAATAATATAAGTTGTCAGTTAATTTTGGGACAGCCTGTTTTAAGTATTCTTTAGAATGTCGAAATAAAATAACAGAAAATGTATTGTTTTACTTATTCTTAATAGCTATTAAGGTGTTCATTACAATGATCTTGTTACTTTTAACCTTTTCAGGCATATTAGTGTATTTGTATTAATTTTTTTCTGTTAAGTTAACTTCTTCAATATCGCTTACGTACAGTGTATACACTATATAGATACTTGTTCAGACATCAGGGAAACATTTCCTACTACTGTCTTGAGCTTTAATGGTGGTATGAATGGTGTAGATCGCCTTTGCATTTAATTTCTCTGTTATCCCTCATATTATTCCCTGTCTCATGTAACTTGGCAAGATTTTGGCAGTTCTACTAAAGTAGGGCCAATGTTTACTTTTCGTTTATGTATCTTTTCGCCATCAGCTGGTGCGTCAAGTGGAGGCTGTATACTTTATCAACACGCTGTCAGCTAATCCACTTGCCACTGTACAGTAACACTAAAGACAGTTTACGGTATTTTAGACTTACATCTGTCTAAAACAATTTGTAGGTTATAAAAGTAGAAATATGAAACCTTCCAAAAATTAAAGATTTGCTAATTTTTTAAAAATATATCTGAGACAGTTAATTTGGGTGAACATTTGCAAAACTGTAATTGTAGTTCTCATCATAATTTGGAAGTTACAGCTAATATGTTAAGACTGGAAATAAATGTAATTCGGGAAACTCGCTTAACAACGCACTTTCATTCGCCAACAACTCACCAACAACTATTGCAGAGCAGTATTTCTGCTATTAATGATACTGAAAAGTTCGAGTTGGAAATGCGATGTAGAATAACGTAAGAATCGCTAAAAAAAAAAAAAAAAAAATTACCCATGTGCGTCCCACTTTCATCATTTTATGTTTACAGTATAGTAACCACACGAAAACAACAAGAAAATGGGTTTGCGGGAGAACAAAATAGCATGTAATGGATGTAGACTTAACGATTACCAACCCAATAGAAATTACTAGTTGTCAGAATCACTCTACACGAAATATATGTTACTTTAAAAATTATGAAGAGCTCGCAGAAAAAGAAAACTATTGGTATATCTTCGTAAATTTGTTATTTTACACACGAAAGCTATTTTTTTTTGGGGTTGGTAATGCTCTGGAAAAGAGCGGACAGATGGCATTCAACAGATATCAGCACGTTGGCCCGCTCTTGATCGCGTCTAAAAGTTGACGTTTCTTCTATTCCTGGCTCGAAACGACACGAATTTGAAATATATTTCGTCAAATTACTAGAAAAAATAATTCAACAATACCATTCAATATTTCTGTATGCTTTTGGAATTAATATTAAGCATGTATGGAAAACATGGATGGAGAGTAGGGATATGATGTGAAAATAATTCTCAAGGTTTTGAAGTTGCGTTTCATTTGGATACGGATCGTTTTATTGTGCATTTCATTTTGAACACCTATACATTACTACTTTATCACGAAGTTTAGTTTGTAGCTATAACAATCACTGTTTTGTTACCACATAAAATAAAATATTTTAGTTAATCTAGGAACTGTTTCTTATCGCGTATTTTCTGCTTGTCTGATGTGCGTCGGCGGTGCACTGAGAATAGCCAACGTAATATTAACTTTTGTTCGTTCGTGCATCAGCTGATACAGGATTTTGTAAATGACACTTTGTTTGTTTCGTATACTTCAAGTTTGCCACTCACTGACTGTCATAATCTTGCCAAGTTATATGAGACGGACAATACTCATGAGTGTATTCTTAGAAAGTGTTCTAGACAAGAAAAATGTTTATGAATCTAAGTAAGTTTGTTTCCATTTCAAATAATTCTATAAAAAAAATTGTAGCAAAATATTGTAAAATTTGTTTAAAAAAATTTTTTTTTATTGTAACTATGAACATGATTTCCTAATTACGCATGTGTAATTTTCATGTTACCGTCTAATTTTTATGCTACCCACACTAGTATAAGTTGTGAGTTAATTTTGAGACACTCTGTTTTAAGTACTCCTTAGAATGCCGAAATAAAAGAAAACAGAAAATTAATTGTTTGACTAATTGAATAGGTGTCTAGATGAAGGACGTAAGTTGCAATTGAATAAAGTGTGGGGGTCGTAACAAAATGCAACACTGCACCTTGCAACTATGAGATGAGCAGCTAATGTAACATACGCCCTTGTTTCAATGCGAATAAGTAACTATTTTATCAGAACACAGTCACTCTATTAAACAAAGGTATGTGGTGATTAATTTCCTTATTGTTATGACTGCATAGGTACAAAGGTACAAACAAAATTAATGCATTAACAAACAAATTAATTTTATAGATACAACAGTTTTTGATTATTTGCAATACTAGAAACGAAAATACATGATTTTGTCTCTTTTAAGATAACATGAATAGGTACAAAGATTAACAGAGAGCAACGATGTTTAAAATTATCTGTGTACTTCAGAAGTCATGCACTGAACAATATGGAGCAAGTCCTTTTTCTTCACTAATAGACAGTAAAGATTTGCAGTGAATGTTAAAATTGGTAACTGAATGTGATACTTGAATATCTGAAACATGTCGCAATATATTGTGGGATTCGCATGCATAGAGGGTTGTCGGATAATCCATGACAGCTTGAACCAAACGTACTTTGTGATCCTGAAATTTTCAAAAAGGCAGGTATTTTGTAAGCCTGTTTTAACAACGTCCAACTCTTTGAAGTCAGTTTGGCTTATTTCTGTAATGTCGAATGGGGACGTCGCTTTTGCTGAGGCAATAATGTGTTTGCAGTCTCCTGGAATAATGACTTTACTCTTCTTTCTCTGGCATACTATCAACGCAAAATCATGGTCGCGTGGGAGGAAGCTGTTACCGGTGATCATTAACTTTTGGTTGATCTCGGAGAAGTAACTACATCTGATGCGGTATATTTACAAACTGAGAATCGTTTTGTTGTTGTTTTGGCCTGCGCATCGGTCCGACCACACAATCAGTTTGCGCTCTTCTGTAGGAAGTAGTACCGTGAATGTCGATGTTACATATCTCAGTATACACGATACGATTTCTTGTGAGCCTCGTTTAGCGATAACTTCATGCCACAGAAACATGTTTGCTTAATTACAGGTCATATTGTAGATCGCAAAGTTTTATGATGCGTGCTGTCGTTGATAAAAAAAAAATTTCTGAATGGGTATGCATCGGCGTGAACAGGACTTGCTGTAAATCGACGCAGAGCGTTATTACATGTTTATTGATTCTCTCTTCCGAGAGTTGTTTATAAGCTGTATCGGCCTTCATGTGATGGGCTTCGTTCTCAACTGCAATGCCTGTCTACTCCTCTTGATTCGACGCTAAAACAAGTAGACCGTAAAATAGGTCGCACTACTTACATGTATCGGAACGAGGAGATCCAAACCTCAACTTGAAGTCTCGGTTGAGAATATTTCTGTACAAACAGTACGTTACGTTATTTCTTTCCAGATACCGTTCAATAAACAGCCGGTGCATCTTCCTCACAGACAGTTCCGTACTCAAACATTTCTTTGCAGACGAATTTCTGCTATAATGACATTCCGTTGTGGGAAAGATTACAAGAAGCTGCCTAACATTTCTCTGTCATTATTGTCCAGTCCACAAGGCCGATTCAAATGTTTTCTCTTTCATCCTTGAGAGCTACTTCCCCATTTTTCATTTTACCTTGTAGGACATGGATACGTTTTGGAGTAACAGAAAACACGTTCGTTAATGTCTTGAAAATCACCAGTTTTCCATTGATATTATAGTTGAAAGCTGCAAGTTTTCTTGATCTTGCGTCGGACTTCCCAGGTCGCCTGCGTATCGGCTCATGTATATGTATGATACTCCTAAGAAAAATCATTTTGCCATTGTAATCCAGTTGATAAAACCTTCTGAACAATACATGCACAGTATGAATAGAAAGCGTGTTGCGCCCAGCTTTCGTACAACACTCCTGACAGCCTCGTACAGGGGTAGGCCTTTGCCGGCCCCATGATACTTTTCCGCACTTGTTTACATTCTATTTACCTGAATTTCGCAACTGTTTCTGCTTAGCACGCCACTCTTCAATATTCACTGCCGTTTTTTACTAGAACCCAAACTATTACATTCACAAAGCGATAAATTAACATCGTTCACGTTGGAAATAAAAATAACTGCATGACACAGCAAACGTGTTTCACGTAGCAAGCTAACGCCTGACTAGCAAGCGACACTGAGTGACAGTGACGGGAGGTTGAGGAAAGCTGACACACGCCCTTCTTCCGCCAGCGCCACCCAGATTTATCTTGCAACTCGTGTTTCGGACATCTAGCGGGAGGGTGTAAATAATATAATTCTAATCAAAGAGTCAGTAATCACACAGTAGCTTGTTCCACAAGAAAAAAAAAATCGAACATTTGTAACATAATCATAAACATCGCAGTGTTGAATTGTGGATAAAAAAAAATTTCACGTTCGTTGTGTACACAATTGTGTAAACTGCATTAAACGCGTTACAAGTGTTAAACGCGCCTTCATAAGAAAGATTGTTAGCGGTGGAATGGGTACCTTCTGGCAGATATTGTCTCCGGGCAGGAATATGATCGGCTTCAGCTTCAGCACCAGCTCACGTAGCAGAGCCTCGTCGCAGTCGTGGAACAACTGCACTTTGCTCAGGGTCTGGATGTGCACGTTGATGGCGATGTCTGTCTTCAGCTTATGTGGCAGCGTGTCGATTATTCTCCTCTCGTCTGCGGGCACAACAAACACCCTACTGTTTACATTCAAGCATTTTGTAAATGTGATAAAGCTAGCGTCATAAACACACCAGTATCCCCAAATCTGCACAGACGTCCCACAATTACTGCACCACCACGATTATNAAAGCTAGCGTCATAAACACACCAGTATCCCCAAATCTGCACAGACGTCCCACAATTACTGCACCACCACGATTATACACTCTAAGAAACCATTCGGAAACGTACCACCACCGTATAGTGAGAAAACGCGAGTGGTAAAGTTTTTTCCCATACATCCATGGTACCGTTCTTACTGTTGCTTAGGAANCCGTATAGTGAGAAAACGCGAGTGGTAAAGTTTTTTCCCATACATCCATGGTACCGTTCTTACTGTTGCTTAGGAAAAAGTCAAATCCGCAGAAAAGTTCCCAACTTTGTACAGTAGTGACACCAAACATTCCCATATTTGTAGTCTGAAAGGTGGTGTTATTTCTATACAATGTATAGGTGAAAAACTTCAATTACAGTTTAGGAAGTTTACCTGAAATTTTTTTACAGNGGTGTTATTTCTATACAATGTATAGGTGAAAAACTTCAATTACAGTTTAGGAAGTTTACCTGAAATTTTTTTACAGTCCATTCACTGTTACTTACAACTTTTCTGAAGGCCCACTCAAGTTCTACTCCTACGATATTCCTCCGCCTCGTGTAACCAAAGTTTAACTAAGTCAAGACAAGTATACCAAATTGACAATGCACCGCATTTGTGCGCACTCAGTTTAATAATATTTTGCATAAGAACTATTTATTACTAGGCATTACCAAAATACCTATTTTCTCCCTGTATTTATTCACATTAATTATAGACGAAATATTATAATTTACAGAGAGAATATAAGTAATAGTTCAACTTAACCTAAAATAAGGTAGTTTTATGTTAACGTAAGTATAAAGCGCTTGTTATAGATGATATATTTAGGAAACAACCAAACTCGCCATAGTGCGATTTTTCAAAGGTTTGATTAAAAAAGTGTGAAGAAACCGCGAAAAGTCTATACATGGGTTGTTATTGTTACTGAAATGCTGCAGAGTTTTCAAAATTGTTTGTAACCTGTACAGCTAATTCTCTGTGTTCTTTCAAAAGCATANCTGTACAGCTAATTCTCTGTGTTCTTCCAAAAGAATAAATAAAGTTTACACAGTGTGTTTGGCCAACGAGAATTTGTTAAGTTGTATCTAACAATATAATCACTCGTCTTTCTTATTTAAAATTGCAAATTTCATTTTAAATTTTACTTAAATTATTTAATTGGTTCTAATTTCACTGCCAAACATATTAACGATATTTAACTAATTACTCTTTTATGAGATATATATAATTTTCATTACTTCGCATATTAAAACGAGAGTATTTAAGTTTTTTCTTAGTTTAATGGCAAAGGTATGTAACTGAACAACATTCGTAATTTAACTAGATTTTGTCCATGCATATTCTGACAAAACAGAGTCAAGTAAAACACTTCACAACAAAATGAGAAAATATTGTAGACAAGTAAAATATGCAAAACTGGCAAAATGTATTTAATAATAACCCTGACTTTCAGATAGATTTCCACGAATAATAATCTAGAATTGGATAACCCAGTCGTTGAAACTGAAAAAAAGTATATGAATATGCAAAAATTAAAAACAACACAAAGAGAAAAAAATTTAAGAAAATTCGCAATGGGAAACCAGATTTCAGCTGCTGGTGTTCGGCATAGAACGCAAGTTAAACATAACCGNATTTAAGAAAATTCGCAATGGGAAACCAGATTTCAGCTGCTGGTGTTCGGCATAGAACGCAAGTTAAACATAACCGAAAATATAACAGAAATTTAAACGAGGAGTCAAGTAAACAACAGAATTATACAACAAAAGTCAAGAATCAGCAAATAATGATGAAACATCAATAATGATTCGGTCAAACAGAAATGCAATACAATTACAAAGAGGCAAAAACAAAAACAAGTTTGAGACAGCACAAAATAACAAGTCATTCATGCAGCTCGGATAGTCTACGTTTTAGGTTAAAATTTCATAATATTTATTGTTAATCTAAAGCACTGAATTTTTTCACAGAAAACTACCCATGAACTATCTTCATGGGCATCAACGATTAAAACCACCATTCATGAAAATCTAACAGCTGGCGGCCCTGCATCCCCTAATTCGACTATCAAATAATGGACTTAAAAGTATCTAAATTGGCTATGGCTCTTTACGCTTGTATCAAACAGTAGAGTGGAGAGGTTTGCGTGGCTCATAACATCAGCGTCTTGATAGGCTTAAATTAAAACGCGAATGCTTAGTTGACAATTATAGCCTGTCACAAAACTGCCTGTAGCTTACAATGATTCATAAAAATTTTAATAACCTACGTGTTTTTGAAAAAACATTTCCGGCTTGTTGCGAATCGTCAACCATTTAAACTGGTTTCTCAAAATTGTGAAAATTGTATACTGCCAATTCTAGTAAAACTTTAGAAAACGGTGATTAAATGCTGATTCTCTACAAAATGCAGTTTTGACCTCTGTTCATGACATACTACTCTGTGAGTATGACAACGCTAACACGCGGCGAGATTCTACTATTGCTCACTGCGTCCGATGTGCTTTCCTTGTGTACACAATCGTCCGTATTACATTTGGCTCGTTCGACACTTCATTAATACTGATTGAAATGCCCGGAAACAGAATTCAATGACAGCATAATAAAATAGCCGATTCTGGTACATGGAATGTGGGTGCGGTACTGTGGAGCGGGTGAATGGCCTCGGCGGCGGCAATTTTGTGACATAACGGCCGTAGAAATATTTCCCGTTTCAACTTCAAAATTACTTCATAAATCGATGGTTTCTACCCTAAAATCACAGTTTTTCCCACATAAGTTCCAAAATGTGGAAAAATGTTCAAATCTAATTGTTTTTACATTTTCATTTTCCGCGCAAATCCGCAAATCAGCAGGCGGATTCGTGACTTTTTGATGTGTCAGCCAAAGTCTCTTCAAAGTAGCAAGGCGGACGCAAGGCTCTGAGTCCAACCCTGCGGACCAGGAAGTAGAGTTGCCATGTTTGTTTACATTATTGACTACGACCGCGATATTGAATTCCCATGAAGTGTGTAATTGTTATTGTAGTGGACAGAGAACATAACAAACACAAAAAATACCCCCAGATTGATCTTACCACCATAGACCTGTGTATCTTACCAAGATATTTGCAGCTCCAGAACACTTGCAACAGCCAATCTCCGTAAGACTACTAACAACATACAATAGGTAATAGGAAGACACAAATCAAAACTACCACTAGCTACTGATCAAAATAATACTCACGGAGACTTGAGTGGAAATAAATANCTACTAACAACATACAATAGGTAATAGGAAGACACAAATCAAAACTACCACTAGCTACTGATCAAAATAATACTCACAGAGACTTGAGTGGAAATAAATGTGGTTTAATTGAAAAATAAATATCTTTGTTGAGACATCATGAATTAATTGAATATCTGTGCCAAAACTAGGTATTATGTAGCAGTTTTTATTTTGTTTTCAAAATTTACTTTGCTATGTGTGGCCGTAACTATGAGTGTAGCCCTTTCATGTGTATCTCTAAATTACAATTAAAAACGTAATTAGGTTTCCTCAGATCCTTTAAATTATTTCAAAATATATAAATTAAATTAATAAATAATTTTCCTACACCAACTCTTCTGGGAGAACATGAACACCTCTGTTCAAGGGCTCCATAGGCATATAGGTAGAGCAACTTTCACAAATATGATGATCCAAGATGGCATAACATAAGCCAGATTAATTCCTCAAAATCATTCATTATTTATGGCCGTGGTGTCTGCGTCGAAAAATCATCATTCTTAACTTAATAAATCTTGAGTACTGCAGCAACTCTTAAGATCTGTAGCTGGTTCCGCTGGTCGTGGGCCTAATGTTCCCTCACATTCTATCGAGCCTTAGGTACGTCACTAGAGTCTTGGCCGTACCGCACGTGATCGCGGTAGCTGAAACTTGGCTTTAAAAATAATCCGCGTAGGTAGCGAGCGTGTGCAGAGTTAAAATATTCCTCTTCAGATACCGTGGGTCGTCGCCCTATCGGCAGTCTGCATTTCTGTACGGGACTCGGCCAATTAATCAGCAAAATAAAATATCTCTCAAGCCGACGACCCACTAGGTCATCGCCTGCCTGATGGGCAAACCAAGATGGCTGAAAGCCTTTAAAAGTGCATACTTAAACGACGCCTTTTAACGTCGCGCCAATCACGAGATNCAGCAAAATAAAATATATCTCAAGCCGACGACCCACTAGGTCATCGCCTGCCTGATGGGCAAACCAAGATGGCTGAAGGCCTTTAAAAGTGCATACTTAAACGACGCCTTTTAACATCGCGCCAATCACGAGACGGCTACGTCATATTTTACACATACGTCTTGCGTTACCATAGCAACCAACCAACAAATTCCTCTATGCAATGCTGCCCCCCATAAAAAACTTTGTAACCGAAAACAGAAAGACTTATAAACATAATTACATGGAAATACATTTTCTGATGTTAAAACAACTTGCAATTAATCATATGAATTAGAGATGGAGTAAATGAAATATATCTGCCACAAACAAATAATAAATAAAACGAATACGTTAGCATGCACGTTGCAAAAATAAACTGAGATAACTGTGACAGGAATAAGTAGCTGTTATTTGAGGCGTTACAGACTGCACCGCCAAATTTAGTGAAACGTAAACATCAGAAATGCAAAATTTATATAAATTATAACGCCTTTAAACTCCAGTGTCCTTTCTTGAAGAAAAAACAATTACAACTTCACACATCAAATTCTGTTTTGAAAACCATGTCTGCAAATATATGCCATCGTCATCAAATAATAAATACCTCGTGGCAGCTAAAAACATATCTTGTCAAATACGTTTTATCATTCTTAGATTGCACAGATCAAAAGAAAACAAAACAAACACCGAGGAAATAAATAACACCTTGAAGACAAATACAATACAAGAAAAACACAGTAGTAGCACGTTGCACTTATGAATGAAGGTGATAAAGTTTTTTTTCTCCTTGTGGTTTGGGGGATGTCAGGCTGACCTGGCTCTCCGCGATTCTCTTCGGCCTATTCCGGCGCCTTTTAGGCTTTGTCCCTTGTTCGAGCCTCTTGCAGGGTAGCATGTATCAGACCAGTTACCAGCCCGACAGTTAGTTGTTGAGAGGAATTAGATCGGACCGGTTCTGCATCTGTAGGACAGGTGTTCAGGCGAGTCGTTAGATAAAGTCATCATGCAAGAGATAACTGCATCGAAGGACTGAATACCACCTGTAACCATATTTGTTAACAAGTTCACAGCATATAACTACTACGCTCGCACCGCCTGCATTTCAGAGTTTTTACGAACATGGCGTTCGGCTGTTAAAGGTCCAACGATCATCTGGCACCGCGATTTTGCTTGTTACAGACTCATACATAAACTTATCTGATGTCAAAACTATTTATCAGAACACAACAATACCAACGAGAAGAAAATAATATGTTCAACAACGAAAAATCGTTAACTTTTCACCAACCCATATCTGAATACAGTAAAATAAACGACGAAATAGCATGCTATGTCCAATAGCGTCAACAATGCAAAAAATAAGAAGAGACATAAGAAGATGCACAAAAACAAATATTCAACACATATGTATAACATAACGTAGCACTGACAAATACAGAAGAAACATACATCTTGCAGGATAAACAACAACAAAATTTATTTAGCACCACCTAAATTGGATTTATTCAGAAGACTCTATCACAGCACCTGTTTTCAAATAAAAATCAACCAAGGGAATCATGATTCGAACCCTTCCTAAATAAAGTGTTTATACTGCATCTGCACTCCCAATTAAAGTTCGAGAGGGTCACGATAAACAGTAAGTACTCAATTCATCATCTTAGCAAAGTTCCGGTAGGCAGGTAACCATACTACTGGCAGGACTAGTTTCGTCACTTGTAGGTTCATGCTAGGGCAAATAGAAACTATTCTTCACCACGTAGGCCACTTGCTCAACTTCTTCCAAATACTATAATGCATTGCAGTTAATTTCGTACAGAAGCAATATTCTGACGATGCACATGTGACAAACTCGTTACTTCAAGGCGAAGCAGGTGGATGTTTACTCACATTACCTGGGGCTCAACACAGTAACCGCTTAAAGGTGTGCTATTCACTGGGTTGCAACAATCCAATTCTACGCAAACTCTTCAGTTAACTTCATGCTATAAAAAAAGGCCTCCCAAATAACAACTTCATTTAAACACTGCACACCATAAACTTTCTCAAAGCATGTCGTTTATCTTGCCCGCCACACAAATAAATTCTCTGCAGAAAAGTAAACTTAATCACACCATAGTCAGCAACATCCTGTAAGCTCGTAGCCCTGCAAGGTTAAACTTTCCTACTACTTCTTCAGTGGTGGGATTTTTCAGCTCATAGCAGTTTTCCTTCATGATATTAGATATCATATTAGGGCCCTTCAAACAATTATAATGATTTCTTGGTACGACAAATTATATCATGTGGATCAATTTCAGCTAAACTGCCGAACGTCGGGTTACCTGCATTATGACGCTTATGGAGAAAAAAAAACATTTGGAGTTCTGTTTTTTCCATAAGCATCATAATGCTGGTAACCCGTCGTTTACAAATTTGGCTGAAATGGATCCCTGTGATATAATTTGACGGAAGCCAGTGCCAGTACATGAAGGCGTTGTTAATTATACTGCTGTAATTAGTATTTATTCGTCACCTGTTCTGTTTTCTCATAAGATGATATTTGAGATTGGTGATGAAATATGGATTTACAGGAAACTAATTGGTACTACGGGAAATTTGCATGTTCTTGGTCATGTAGAGTATGTGTATAATGCATGAATGACAATAAAGTTTATTTGATCGAAATCGGTTCAGTGGTTCTCATATTGCTGTAACATAACCTCAGCCCACTGCGGCAAATATAGCACACAAGATCTAATGTGCGGTGCTACATTTAGCCATGTATAAGAGATAACAGCCGCGAAATTTTTCTAAGTCCATGACCTTCAGATAATGTTTATCTTATCTTTCTTATATTATCTTACTGTGACAGGAATAAGTAGCGGTTATTTGAGGCGTTACAATCATGACTTTGACCTTGACCCTGGGTGACCTTAAACTCAAAATATCGAGAAAAATTGCAAAAATATCGTAAAGAATTTTAATTTAAAAAAACCAATACTATATAAATAAGAATTTTAAATTGCATAAGTATTATGATATTTGTATTTAAATGCAAAACAAACTAATCATGAAAACGTAAAATTTTTAAAAAATTCAAAGAGAAATTTAAAAAAGTTAATATATAATTTTTTTAAATATTTGCACATAATATGTTTAATGTTAGATTCTCGTGAAGATCGCGGAGGACATATCCTGCCAGTATGGAGACTAGCAGATGACTGACACCCACCAAAATATTTCATTGGGTATTTAGTTGTGCCCTATTCAACAAAATAGATAATGCAGGGGTCACTGCCGGGGTCACCCCCGGATTTTCGCACGTTGGAATCGTGCCGGACGATGCCGCTGGTCGGCGTTTTTTTCTTGGGAATCTCCCCCCCCCCCCTTTTTTTTCAAACCGGCACCGCTCCATATTCACATCACTTCACCCCTCTCGGCTTTCAAGACCTCGATGTTAAGAGCCGCTCAAATCTCTCCACTCTAAATAATGTGACCAAATTCGAATCATGCCACAGTTCTTTATCTGATGCGAGGGGGAAATATCGCTCTCTACCATAGTCTTTTTAACATTCAGTCTGATAAGATACTTAATGTTAGCATTTCCATTACAACAGTCCGCGGGGGTATTATTATCGGTTGTGATCGTGATTACACATATATTTTCCCACCAAAGTAAAAATCTGCGGTAATGGACCCTCGTAGCTTGAAATTAACATATCTGTATCTGTTATTCATTACTGATTCTGTGTCGTGTCGTCTACAGTCTCCATGAATATTTACACCAAGGGTTCAAGGTTTTAAACTACCATCGTGTGTCCATAAGAGCTCCATAATCGTGACAGGGTATGGGAATGTTAACAAAGGCTCCTTCGAGGCAGACACATCATCCAGGACCAATTAAAAACATATGTTTGCAAAAATAATGAGAGTTCTGCAAAATATATTTGCACGAATTTCTGGAGAAAAGAAATCTTTAGTTAGATCACAAATGACGTTCGAGATAATGTCCAATTAAATTTTATTTGCGGCTCCAGTNAAGAAAAGAAATCTTTAGTTAGATCACAAATGACGTTCGAGATAATGTCCAATTAAATTTTATTTGCGGCTCCAGTGCGACTATACAAAACCAACAACATTCGACGAAGGTACGGACAGGAAGACATTTAAAACGTATGAGATTGACAAAATAGAAAAATAATTAAAATCCTGTATATGAAAAAATATGCCACTATTTTATAGGCATAGTTGACTACCATTTGCAAACCATTAGGATTAAACTTTGAAATTTAGCATTTAGATATAATTTCCAAACCGAAGAATGTGGGTATAATAAAAATAGTTGGCCACCATTTTCGTACCACTCGCGATAGAGCCAGCCAAACTCAGATAGTAGGTAACTCTATAGGCACTAACATGTCACATTAGATGAGATGTGCTCTTATAAATATGTTTAGCTTAACACACTGTCAATAAATTTACTGCAATGTATTAGTAAACCTAAATTACCATTACCAGTTCGATTCTGTGAAAATGCTTCATCGTCATTTATACAACCAAAGCCGCCAAAGCGTGCTGTTCGTAGAAAGGATCGGATTTATTCACCAAACCAGTACGAAGAGATCATTAAAAGTACAAGGAAATGCGACCCCGTGTTTACAGTGAAACGTGTTGAAAATAACCACTTAAGGACTGGTGGCCCCAATACTTCACGAAAACTCCCAAGGACATCCACAAGCATGGCCGGACCTTCAACATACGTACATACAGACNTGGCCCCAATACTTCACGAAAACTCCCAAGGACATCCACAAGCATGGCCGGACCTTCAACATACGTACATACAGACATCTTGTGTACAAGAAAGAGGTCAAAGAACGTGTGAAAGCGTCGGGGTTCATCGATGTCCTTGTTGAGGAAACATTCAAACTGAGGAAACAAGACAATGCNTGTGAAAGCGTCGGGGTTCATCGATGTCCTTGTTGAGGAAACATTCAAACTGAGGAAACAAGACAATGCGCCACTGCCTAACGAAAAAGTATACGTTGGGAAATTTCCAGTCAATCCAAACAAACGTCATGACATCTCCAAAGTCACACATTATGTACCTGAAGAATATAGGCCATTTTATGAAGAGATTCTTCAATGACGTACGTCAAACACAGCAGATAGTGACAATGATGAGTGAACTGGCTAAAAAACAGCCACTGTAAACAAAAACTATGTACACAAGTATCATATATGTCGTTCAATGCAGTAATGTTTTCTTAAATACAGTCATATTCAATGTATTTGTGATGTAAAGGTATTTTTCGTTACTTTTTTGGGTGTTGTGCATTGAGTGGAAAAAAGATAATATTCCGGCATTTTAAATTATTTCTGTTTAATTAATTAATTTGTCTTTTCACTTCGATTTAGTGCAGAATGACTCTTTACTACTAGCACTTGTCTATTTGTGAAGTTTTCAATCCAGCTCATAGTTTGTCGGAAAACAGTTTATTTAGTTTTCTCAAAACTAGTGTAAATGCCATATTATCATTTTTCCTCTCGCCCATTCATATTTAAAATAAATCTGAACATGTTCCGAACGTGTATTGATACAGTTAAATGCTTTTAATAATGTTCTTTGTGTAAGACAATGTTTTTTNTCTGAACATGTTCCGAACGTGTATTGATACAGTTAAATGCTTTTAATAATGTTCTTTGTGTAAGACAATGTTTTTTTACGTTTTGTATGACGTTTGAGAAAAACGGACGCTTAAATGTCACGCCTGATTGCAGTAAACAGGGGTGCANTTTTTTACGTTTTGTATGACGTTTGAGAAAAACGGACGCTTAAATGTCACGCCTGATTGCAGTAAACAGGGGTGCAATTCTGAGATGCATGCCTTGAGTAGGCGGTGGGCGGGAGTAGTATGCGGTGTATGTGCCGGCCCGTCGCATTCTCGGATACGAATGAAAAGCCACAGGCGGGAGTTCACCGATCACGCCTAAATATCGTCAATTTCTAGGCACCCCAGACGGAAGGATATGTTTGCTGACCAATCAGAAAGCAATTTTGGGCACGTGACTTTGACAAATTACAATCGGAAATCGGGTGGCGTTTATGACCACGTGGGAGAAGATATTTGATTGTTGCAAGAGACCGGAATGTCGTCTGCCATGTTTTGTAGAACCTAAAGTAAGGGAACATGGTGTAACGCTAGTACGGTAAATGCCAAATACTGACTGAACAGTTTATATCGTTTCACTACAGTGAACTGTATCAAAAAATAAACATAACGAACTTCGGTGGAATGCACTTAGGCGAACTCATCCACATCTCATACTGTGAAATTAGTATTAAATGTAAACATCATAACCTAACATTTTAACACCACGCAACATACAATAATATCCTAACACTAGTATAAAACTAACCTAAAATCATAACCCAATATTTTAAAACTAACCTACAATAATATAATATTGTATAACGAACCTACAATCATAACTTATCTAACCTACATTCGTAACTTAACGTTTTAACCTACAATAGGTTATTATTACTTCAATTAAAGCTGCCTACACAATACTATTTCCCCCATAAATCTTGTAATCATTGCAGAGCATACTACGTTTCTTACTGAACTAATGCAATCATAGCTCGATCATTAATAACAAGTCTTATTTAAAAAATTGAAAAATTACAGAATTTAATTAATAAGTTACATATACCGTTCCTAGAATTTTAATCCTTTTCTAGGCAATCCCGAGAGACAATTTATTGAACGAACTGAACTATTCAACTTTCTTCTTACTGTGTGCTAAATGCCCATAATGTTAGGATGATATCTAATGAGAATAATTAACGCTTTGAGGGACTCGTGATACGCTGAAAAACGATCGTGGAGCCTAATTCTCCAATGTACGTAAACACGATATAAATACACCTAGCAAATGCATGTATGCACACTTTCAATTGTGAAGCATGTCATATTTTACAAAACGTTCACTGTGCTCTAAAACATAATCTCTTTGTCAATAAGTGTTTGCTTTAACTCAGAATAGTGAGAAATGAGGTAATGCCATCTAGTACAGAAGCAGTGGTTACACCCAAACCATCTTCTTTATCAACAATAAATAAATATNAAATGAGGTAATGCCATCTAGTACAGAAGCAGTGGTTACACCCAAACCATCTTCTTTATCAACAATAAATAAATATCGGCGATAATCAGCACCACAGCAATATAGCACGAGCAAATCTGTGAGCGAGTGTTTTTGTCCCAGCATTCACCACTAGGCGTCCCGCCTAGCGCAGTCGGCAGCGCCAGGAGGCCACGACAAGCAGGCGGCAGATGTATCCACGCCTACCCGTGTTTCTGGAGTCTGAGAATATCGATTTCAACGAACGGNAAATGAGGTAATGCCATCTAGTACAGAAGCAGTGGTTACACCCAAACCATCTTCTTTATCAACAATAAATAAATATAGGCGATAATCAGCACCACAGCAATATAGCACGAGCAAATCTGTGAGCGAGTGTTTTTGTCCCAGCATTCACCACTAGGCGTCCCGCCTAGCGCAGTCGGCAGCGCCAGGAGGCTACGACAAGCAGGCGGCAGATGTATCCACGCCTACCCGTGTTTCTGGAGTCTGAGAATATCGATTTCAACGAACGGCTGGTAGTCGGGTGCCGTGGGTCACGCCAAGGTTAAACTAGCCATCTGAGAATTGCACCCCAGCTCACCACGCTTCGTATTCGCCATGTTTAAATTGAGCTAACCGATAGGGGAGGCAGCTTTTGAAAATGCGTTACATGTCGAGTACTCCCGATCGTTTTCTCGCGAGAACCAAGTCATCTTTAACTTAGAAAACCAAACACCAGAAATAATACAGTAATCGTAATTTCACGATCGGGAACTGCGTATCTAGACCATACCCAGTCCATACCAGCCGACCATGCCAACTGGACATACCACAACACCTCAAAAAGATTCCTCGAAATGAAACCTCAAAACAAAACTTCAAAACAAAACAAAAAAACGAAACCTCGATGAGAAACCTCAAAATGAAACCTAAAAAGAAACCTCATAAAGAAACCTAAAATTTCTGGAGGCCTGATTGACACACCATGGTTTTTTAACATCTCTGACACTGGGTGTAAAGTTCCACGAAGACCGTACACAACGCGACACAGAATCGATTATAACNCACGAAGACCGTACACAACGCGACACAGAATCGATTATAACATCTGTATGTTAATTTAAAGCAAGGAAGGTCAAGTACCGTATTTTATGAAGTTATAGTTATACCTATATTCTAATAACTCGCTAATCCGAATAGGTCCATGAAATGTGAGCAGATGTTTTACTTTGGTGCGAAAATATATATGTAGTTACGAGCCCGACCGATGATGATACCCCCACGAACTGTTATAATGGAAAAGCCTAACATTAAATACATCACTAAACCGAATGTTACAAAAAAACNATGATACCCCCACGAACTGTTATAATGGAAAAGCCTAACATTAAATACATCACTAAACCGAATGTTACAAAAAAACAGGGAAGATAGCGATATTTCGCCTCTTGCATTAGACGAACAACTTTGACGTGGCGTGACTTTGGCCACATGATTTATTTTGTTGGATAAGGCCCGAATAACTAGCCATTGAAATATAGTGGTGAGTCAGTCTTCTACTGGTTGCTGTACTGGAAGTATGTGTGCTCCGCTACTTCAACAACTCACTTTTTTTTTAATTTCTTCCCAACATTGTAATAAATTTTCAAATTTTTTACATTTTTTAAGTTTTAGTTTAATAACATTTTTGTAGTTTCTAACTTTAAATCTATATATTATTTTATTTTTAATACAACTTTGTACGTTTTTTGGTAATTATTGTTTTGATTTTTTTCGAATTAAATGTTACCCAGGGTTAAGGTAAAACTCTCGGAAATTCAACATGGTAGCCATGGCCATATATGTAAACAAACATAAAAACTGCCTCTCCTGGTTCGCAAGGATTGTCTGAGACCACTGAGTTTGCCTTGCTACTTTGAGGACTCTTTGGTTCACACATCTAAGTGCTTCGGATCCGCCTTGCTGATTTGTGGACTTGTGGGGAAAAAAAACAAAATTAAATATCATTCGATACAAAAAGATTTTAATTTTTCGGGAAATTTTGTGGGGAAAATGCAATTTTTGGTTAAAAACATTGATTTCTGAAGTGATAATGGGCCAGCACATAGCGGGGGTTACCTAAAAATAAAAGGAGAGACCAGACATGTCAGGAATAACGCTTTTATCAGGATGTATACTACAGCGGAGAAGAGGAAATTGTTTGCACAAATGTCAGAGTGCCGTCACCTAGCGTATGCTGCTGCTCCCACGTAAAGTTGAACCACAGCTTGACTCTCTCCTGTAGGTCAGAGGGCAGGCTCAGGCGCCTCATGTACTCAAGTGTCTCGTCGACCAGCTTCCGGTACTCCGTCTGCGACTGCGTGGCCGTTACCACTATGTCCCTCATCTGTAAACGATGACCATTCTGTTAGCTCTCGGCACAGACACACATATGGCAGTTCCTGCAACATTCACAAAGCCAAGGCATTTTGTCACTTCTAAATTATTTTGACTTTTAATCACTAGCCGCATTTGTCGCTTATAAAATTAATTTGACATTGAATCACTGATCACTTAAAAGTATTTCATAGACTTAACTAATGTAACTTATTTATATTCATGGATAATATTAAAACATTGAACATATTTTAACCACAAATTTAAATATTAACATATTTAAGTTATTTTCTCCCATACGGAATTATCAGGTTCATGTTAAATAATACATTTATTTGTGCGTATTTTACACTAAAAGAATTAGAAATCATTCTGCGCCATCCTGCGCTACCATTGAGTGGTCTCTACTTCGGCGTTGTCTACGCCGAAATACGCTAAAATACTTCTGTATTTTAGATATATTTTGAATTATCTGAGCCCTGGGCACTCCGCTGCTTGGTACCGTCACTTAACGACGTATACTACTTACGTATCATGTTTTAATGGGCGTCGATAACTTTAAGGTAAGTCATGGGTGCAGTGTTTGACCTTTTAGTAACGTTTGAGAGTTTTTAATATGATGTGTGCAGGCTATGGTTTAGTGATTTTAGGGAGCTTATGTGTAGTTAGCTTAACTTTTAAATCGTATTTTTGGTCGCCGTTGAAAATTGAGTTTCGGTGGGCCGTTTCACGGCTTGCTGTCTGGATTTTACTTGTCATTTTTTTATTGAAATATGTTTAAAGGTTTGTGCATAGTAACGATGATCGAATGGGCCTTAGTGTGTGTTGCCCTTGATTGTGCCTGTTTTTAACACTGCACTCAATGACTTTCGGACCAGTTCCTTTTTTTTAAGTGATCCCTTTTTTGTATCTTGGTATTGATATTATATGTACATGAACGCTGGTATTAAGCTTTAATGTAATCCTTGAAGTTTTTTTTTTTAGAATTATGCTACGTAAACCTATGTGCTTTAGTTTTAATGTACTGTGGCGGAGAATTTTCTTTTAATATGCATTATTCTATTGTCTTTTTTAATTAATTTCATTTCTTCATGTACACATTTTTAATGCCTCTCACTGTGAGTTGGGAGGCTTTGATTGGCCGGACAGGTGCCCTCCCATATCGAGGCATTGTATATTGTTGTTATTATTAACTTCACTTTTGAATTGTACAATATTCGTTACTATTATTATATTTCCTCTTTTGTAGTCAAATTAAATGGTATGGTATTTTGGTGGCATTTATTGCGTGTGCTTTACCACTTTGTATTCTTATACGTAATGTATATTTTGAGTGAGTCAAATGTATGATATGTTAAGCATTAAATGTGATTTACTTTATTTGGCAGTGTCTTAATTTAATTTGATACTTACCAATGTTAAGTTTTAGTGGTTAACATGCCACAATTCTATTAATTCAATTTGCTTAGAAATGCCAAAGTAAGGCCGACGGTTTTAGTACGGAAGAGAAGAAACCACAAAAGTACAACTATGATAGGTAAAAGCTTTTCAAGTTTACACAAATAAGGTAAGAGGGTGTTGGCACACAGTGTAGTTTGTTAGTCATTGCAAGAGCATGAATTGTAGTTCCCAGCATTTCTTAACACTGTGTAACGTGACTTCGGGTTGCCTGTTATATTTAATATTTTTAATTAAAAATTTCTGATAGTATTTATTTCCCAGTCTGAGTTTTGTAAACAGTCAACCAGTGAAACGCACTGTTCCTAAGAATTTTTGTGACTATCTCGGCCGTATTATCCATTCTCTAGTTCTCACACTAATCTATACACGCATAATGTGCAAGCATAATGTAAAAAAAAAATTTTTTTTTGGGAAACATAAAATTGAAAGCTAACTTTGATTCAAGTTAAATTTCAAACCGAGAGGAAAAGATGTGCCTTTACCGAAGTACAATTAATTTTCCCGCCACGTCTGCAGAGGTACAGAGTGCGGAGGTTCTAATTTTGCAAGTTTACAGCGTGTATACATTATATATATAACAAAATGCGAAAATCTGATATAACACTGCTTTTGCATGCTAAATATTGAATAAATATATATTTTTTTAAATTTACCAGAAACCTTATTTTAAAAGACGTCATTCTTCCTGCCAATTTTATACTATTCGGTGGGATATCTATTAGCGATTTTGACACACGTTAGAAGTGATTGCGCAACCAATTGTTTCCTCCTGCACATCTCTGCCCATGGCCATCCGATAACAGCCATCTACTCCTGACCACGATGAAAATATCCCCATTTTGTGTATGACTTCAACTACAATGAATGTAATACCGGCTACAATGACAAAATCTACCTTCTCTCAAGCATGCAAACAGCCCACGAAATTGCTGGATGCAGACCACTGGTTACATTTCGATGTATGATTATTATTGGACAACACGTTAGAGGTGTTACTTACATCCTGATCACAGACATTTTGTCCCCACATATGTTATGGATAAGCTGGGTTATATGATGGGTTACATCAGGTATTTAACACCTAAAGGGAGAAACAGAGATAACATCATGTTGCGACTATTGTTAGTACTAGTACCAGAGACAGTGGGATCACAGTTACACCTGCCTAATATCGTGTAGCCCCCNAACGTGGAAGTGCCGCAAGACGACGTGGCATGGACTCGACTAATGTCTGAAGGTATGCAGGTATCCACACCATGAATCCTGCAGGGCAGTCCACAATTCCAATCAGCGCCAATTTGGAAAGGGTTGCACGTTTGTCACGTTTAATGATTTTTGTCAGTCGTCGTTTGTCCCGTTCTTTCACGATCTTTTTCCGGCCTCAGCGATGTCGAAGATGTGATGTTTTACCGGATTACCGATATTCACGGCACACTCGTGAAATGGTCGTACGCGAACATCCAAATGTTATCGCTAACTCGGAGATGCTATGTCCCATCTCTCGTGCGCCGACTATAACACCAAGTTCAAACTCACTTAAATCTTGATAGCCTGCCATTGTAGCAGCAGTATCCGATCTAGCTGCCAACCGCATCGCGTTACTGTGATTGGTTCCATACCTCGATTGGTACCCATACGCACGCCTATACTAGTTTTTTTTGGCTCTCCGGTGTATATATGTCGCAGGGACATGATAAAACAGGAGATTTCATCAAATGCTTGAAGTTGGTAGCCTCATTACCTATAAAAAATTGCCGGCGAGCCTTGAAATGACCATAAAACCAGTAGTGAACCTTCCTGGTGGCGCTGGGGCACGGCAACGGTGCGTAATTTATGGCTACGCTTTGGGCGAGTCCTGATTTCTTTATTTAATCTTTTCACTAAAACAGTTAAGGGACTTGATCAAATAACTTACTCTCTTTAGGGAAATCACCCCAAAGAGTTGTCATTTTAACATCTTCCGTGAACTGATCATCTACCTTAGGGATTTGATCAAATCTTCGGTTTTATCATCTCCCTGCGATACATATATAATTCTATTTCTCGATAACACTAGTCGATAATCAACTAAGAAGAAAACTACTAAGCTCTCCTTATGACTTTGGTTTTACTCAGTTACCGAGCAGGGAATATATAGGTTTTGTACGTTAAGGCACAACGTATCGTGAAGTAGGCGCCATCGGTTGCCAGCTTGCGATCTTACGACCGTCAAAATATCCCGTTTTACTGAAAAATCACTTCAGAAATAAATTTCCAAAATAAAGAAAATTTTCAGATCTAAAAATAATTGCTTTTTTTTTCTCCCAAGTCCGCAAGTCAACAAGGTGGATTCGAGGCTCTTAGATGTGTGAGCCAAAAACTCCGCAAATCAGCAAGGCAGTTCCTAAGGCTCTGGCTGAGTCAGGCCCTGCAGTTCAGGTGGGACAGTGACCATGTTTTTTTTACTCTATTGTCTCCGAATGCCACCTTATATTTTTGTAACATTGACTTAAACCCGAAAAATTAAAAAAAAATAGCAAAAAAAAATTATAAAAATTAAGAAAACGTTAAAAAAATTAAATAATATTTAAAAATTGTAAAAAAAAAATATAATACTCCAAAAATTTTAAAGTTTAGAATTTGTAAATAGTTTAAACAACTTATTTAATTGTTTCAATTTTAAAAAAAGCCAATTTTATTATTAAATTTGATAAGTAAAATTTTTTTAAAGAAATTTGTAAAAAAATTTTTAAAATGTATTCAAAGGCTTTTATGATGACGGTCCAGGTTTCGATTCNATAGCAAAAAAAATTATAAAAATTAAGAAAACGTTAAAAAAATTAAATAATATTTAAAAATTGTAAAAAAAAAATTATAATACTCCAAAAATTTTAAAGTTTAGAATTTGTAAATAGTTTAAACAACTTATTTAATTGTTTCAATTTTAAAAAAAGCCAATTTTATTATTAAATTTGATAAGTAAAAATTTTTTAAAGAAATTTGTAAAAAAATTTTTAAAATGTATTCAAAGGCTTTTATGATGACGGTCCAGGTTTCGATTCTTGTAAAGACGGTGGAGCACCCACACCCAGCTCCTCGTGGTACAGCGGCCAGCAGACAACTGACACACACCACTATAATTAATTGGTTTTTTAGTCCTTTCTCTACCACTCCACTACAAATTACCCACTATAACTCGACCTCCACCACTACGACTAGCAGGAAAAATATTTTATGTTGATGTCACATTGTTCCTTCGTGATTCACTGTTGGTCACATGACAACTCGACTTCTACACATAAATAATGTGGCAAAAGTCGCACCACATCACAGTTCTTCTGATGCACGAGGTGATGTATCACTCTCTCTTCCCTGGCCATTTTATCATTTGCTGGTAAGTTATTTAATTTTCGACTCATACAAAACCGTTTGAGGGGTAATATCGGTCATGTTCATAATTACACATATTTCTCCACCAAAGTAAAATATCGGTTCAAATACCAAGTACACGCTCAGATTAGTGAGCTATTTCAGTGTACAAATCAAGATGATGTATTCGTATAGTGGTGTGCCTGCGACCCGCGCACTTCCCGACTTCGTCTTTGATGGTGCAATTGCTGACTCCAGCTCGGCTGCTTAAGTTGTCAACATTAGAGTTTGCAAACCATTAGCGTATGGCCCTTGAAACTTGGAATTCATAAAGCTAGCACGAGCTAAATGAGCTCGTTATAGTGCAGTTTTTGGCCCTTTTTAGGCACAGTTGACCACCATTTTCGAACCACTTTGGATAGAGCTACCACACTCAGATCGTAGGTAGAATTTCAGAGACCTATACGCCGCATAGGTCAGAAGTGTTTTTATAAGCAATGTTATTTAACACTGCCAGTATTAACCAACCTAGAATAACATAAAAAATTCAGTTTAGTGAAAAACATTCACAAGCTCAATATTAACGATAGGCAATGTGGCCAATATCACAGTTATCACAAACATACAAACATAACAACACACATATATGTTACCAACTAACAAGACCAATCGATCACATAAACTGATATAAAGACCAACCAACAAGACCGACCATATAAACCATCATTACCGACCAGACCTCCCACAAGACCGAACAACCATACATACTGTCCATAGCAGCTGACCATACCAAATGACCAACAAATAGACCATGCCGAATAGGACAACCAGGTTAACTGTCCAACAAAGCTGACAGACCAACTGACAAGACAAATGCACAGGACCAACTATAAAGGCAGACCAGACCAAAAGCCATACCAGCTGTTCAACAAGGCCGATGGACCAGGCCGACCAGCCTTGCCGACGAACCATCCAGACTGACAGCACTAAATGTACATACCAAAAGTACAAACCAACTGACCAACACCGACCAGCTATATGATCCAACAAGCTAAACGGATCATACAAACCAACTATCAAGACCAGCCGACTAGACCGACGATAGCAACTTTCAATACCTACAATCCATAACAATCATTTAAAATGAACATACCAAACGACCATATAAACTGACCATACCAAATGATTATACCAACCTACCCAGGCTAAATAGCCATCAATGCCAACTGTTTATACTAACCGTCAAACCGACCAACTGGCAAGACTAATATAAGACCAACTGGCAAGGCTGACCAGTCCATATACCCATGCAAACTGACTAGCGACCAACAAGGCTGACAGACCAGAACGACTGACCATTCCAAACGGTCCAATAATACCAACCACAAGACCGACCATATCAACTGACTAGACCAACCACTCATACCACCCACATGATAGAATTTGTAAACCAACTGATCCCAATATCGATCAGACAAACAAGATCTCATTCATCAAACATTCTTAATTTAATTCTTTCTCGAAACATTCCTCAGAACATTCCTCAGTCCATTCATTCCAGAAAACATTCCTCTTAACATTCCTAGGCCCACTCATTTCTCAAAATATTCCTCTGAACATTCCTGTCCATTAATTCCTCAAAACATTCTTCAGTTAATTAGTTTCGTTCCTCAAATAGAATTCAGCTCACAGTATTCGTATTGAATCACAGCCCTTCTTGTGCACTTCCTCGCAAGATTTGACCTAAAAGAGTCTCTCGGGAACGATTATTTACATCACTGAATTAATTGGTCTTTCAGGAAAGCGTAGAAGAAGTATAATAAATTAATTATTATTATGTGTAAATAAATTTATTGTTTTGCTTATTTCAAACACTCGATACTTGCATCTCTCAAATGTTAGCAGATCATCGACAGTGCTCATTCTATATAGTAGCTCCTTTACTTCATTTCATCGATGACTTTATGATATTTCATTTATGTGCGAGTAATATACACTGTTTGCAAAGCAATCGAAAGTCTGAGTATAGAAACAAGTTCATTTGAGACTTCGGGAAATATGTAGCTATGTCGTCTTCTGTCTTCCTCAGGTCATTTGTCGCACCAGACTTGCTGGGGAGATGTGTAAATACATAGAGAAAATCATCTTCATCTTTACCACAAACACTGTCCTCATTTCATTCCCATTTACTCCCTATTTTTCTGCACAGCATTACCTGCTTCTCCATGAGCACAGACATCAAAGACTATCCTTTTATTTTTAAGATGAGTACCGTTGGCGACATTAGTCCTCACATCTACTGATGCTACATTATTATTCTGAAGTTCGTCCAGTTTATGTGCCAGTTTAGCAAGTGTGTTTTTCACACGAACCGACTGTATGGTATGCTGTTCGACGCTTGTATAGTCTTCAGTCCCCTCGTCTTCTGTGAACATAGGACTCCGTATTTTAGCGACGTAGTGACGTCAACACATGCTATTTATCGGTAGGATAGTGAATACTGTAATTGAAGCCCTTGATGTTTCCTTTCACGTTATCACTTCGAGCGAACTGCCTATGACAGTTCTTGTAGCTAAAAATCACACGAGATGGGTTCTTAAATATTCACTCTTCTCATATCACTGCACATTGGAATCGAAGGCTTAAACTTTGTCGCAGTATCGGCATCGTTGGCAATCTGACGATGAAGACGTTTGTCTTGACTATTTTTTATCAAAGTCAAGCCTTCATATGCGCACAAATTATCTTCGGTACAACGGCAGTGAGAACTTCCAAATCGGTGTTTATGAATAAACTCCTAAGAGGGAAATGTGAAACTGCTGCCTATAAACACAATGTATTTAATTACTATTAATAATTGTGCATTTAATATCTGACAGTTCCAGTATATTAAATCAAGTCTATGTTGCTCATCCATCCAGCCCCACCATGATTCAGTCCAGATATCGCCAGCCTTTCCTGCCTGGAATGTTCTGGATTACCCCAAGCGCTCCCATCCCCAGTAGCTCTCCTCTCGTCGGATACCTCGCCCTCCATAGCACTCGCGCACTCTCGTTCGTTGCTGTCGCACACACACTTGTACATCGCAGTCTTGGACGCTCTCGTTCGCTGCCAGTCCTCTTATTTAACGTCCTTTCGATAGTCCGATCTCCGTTCAACATTCGCCGCAATTCGTCTGGTGGCTATTGCAGAATGCCAACCCTCTGCAGTGGTGATATATATAGTGTCGGTGCTCTGGCCCAGAACCTTCTTATTACGCCAACGAGGGAGACGATGAAAAGTAAAATTGTGTTATAGCCCGCAGCCACCGACTCCTCCAAAAGGAAGGGGGCGGCAGGGACGCCAGTTCATGTCAGCTGTCAATCGAACCCTCCTCCTGGTGGCCTGGCAACATAGCGGCGGCCAGGTACGGTGAGTCACCGCCCACTGCGCCGAGACTAGCCACGCGCGACCAACGTGAGATTTGTCATTGTGTAAAGATGTACCTTGAGTGGATTTCACCAGTTTAAAGTTTCTGACCACTCCAGCAGGTAAGAATCTGTAGTTCTTGGTATGAATACCAGGTAGCGCTAGTCCATTTTCGTGACTGCTGCTTGGGAAAGTCGGCAGCATTACCACTGTGACATCTACCCTCTCTACCACACTCATACTCCATCTCTGTCGCTCTCAGATCAAACTCCACAACAGTAGAACGTGTTCTGAATGCATGCTATACCCACAAAACTGGGACAGACAAGATGGCGGACACCCAAGTAATTACCTCAACCCGTATATGTCCGTTTACGAAAAGATTACAGGCTCTGTAAAACGCTTATGTACACAATTATATTTAATGCACGCATAAGTAACGGGAAACGTGGCAAATTACTCACACGGTCATAATAATACAATAAACACAACTCTATAAAATACACGATAACTGTGGAGTAGGTACTGTATATACATTACCACACGAATATTGTGTAGGCTGTGTGTGTAGCTCAGTAGGTTGGTGCGCGGGTCTGCTCCAGATAATGTTAGGCTTAAGAGTTAAAATCTCCGTCGTGTAACGAAGTTTTTTATGTGATACATTATTGCTGTTCATAATTTATGCTATTGTAAGAAAATGTTTGTATCCAGAATCACTTTTCTAAAAGCAATAACACGCACAGTGTAATCGACTAGCTGTGGTTGTTTGCTAATCGAATAGATTGGTTTCTAAAGTAGATAATTTGAGCTGTGTAGAGTGAGTTTTTGTTAAATAAAAGGCACAACTAAAAGCCCTAGGTTTAATATTGTGATAGTTTTGTCTTCTTTTGGCCTTCTCGCCATAAAAGCTTGTTAAATTACGGAAAGCACAAGATTGATTATTATGCTCATTAAAGATACATATGCAAATACAGGGATGTAGCCGAGAGGGGAGGGATAAAGGTGGGGGGGGGGTGATATCGCGACATATTCCACCCACCAAAATTAAAATAAAAAAATTCAAATATAAATTTTAAAAAGAAAATGACAACTTTTATTTTATTATAATATAAGAAGTGCATGATCCCCCTTTATTATGAAGGATATTTATAGCATTTTGTGGTTTCTTATCTAGACAGTTGACCCTTGATAATCCGACGAGTATGGGACCGAGAGGGTGTTGGATTACTGAAAGTGTCTGGATTACCAAAAGTGGTTTTTTAAAACTCTACGAGTAGCAGTAAGTTACAGGAATTACAGTCATTTTTGTATGTTGAACCATTTAGGACAATATACTATAAAAACCATTAATTTTACAAAGTGAGAACAAAGAAGATGAGAAAACATTTACGTACGTGTATTAAAGACATGAATTAAATATTATACAGTACAAAAACAAAACATAACAAAATTTTTAAATGAAAGGCATACATACGATAATGTATTAACACTTTGAAGAAATCTGGGATAGTCTTCTGTTTCTTCTTACATAAACTGTCAGTTAATGCTTGTTCTTGATTGTCTTTTAACATTAATATTTGCTCGTAGTCAGATCCTCTCTCCTCACACCATGGTAACAAAGTGTTTGCAGCTGATGAAGCTTCATCGCAGTTGACAGTGAATCTTGTTTCCGAGGCCTCCTGGATCGTGTTGTCAACAGGTTATGTGATTTCCTTGATAATTTCTTCGTATGTGAAATCAGCGTCAAGGTTATGATCTAAAACCCATGTTTTTAAGTCTTCCACTGTATATTGTGGAATTTCAATTTCATTGGAAATTGCAAGTGTAGCCTCCAAAATTGGTTCAGAGTCGTTATTGTTGTCTTGAGATTTGTTGCCATCTTTGTTTGGAAGAAGTAGATTTTATGGCCAAATATTTTTCCAAGATTTTATTAACGTAAGAGATTTTACTTGACGCCAAGCAAATGCTGCATTGGCAATGGCATCCTTGATGTTGAATTGTCTCAAGAGGGATATGATGTCTGCGTTAGGTTGACTTACGATATCCGTAAGTAGGCGCTTCTTGTAATGTGCCTTGAGAGTCTTGATAACATTTTGGTCCATCTGCTGAATGAGAGTGGTTGTATATTTTGGCAAGTACAAAGCCTCTATATAGCCATCAGCTGTCTTAACTCTCAATTCTTCCTTGTCAGGATGTCCTGGTGCATTGTCCAATAAGATAATGGCCTTCACTGGCAACTTTTTCTCGTTCAAGTGTTGTTTTACTTGTGGGACAAAACTGTTAGTGTACCAATCATGGAAAACTTCGTTAGTGACCCACGCTCGACTTTGACTCATGTACGTAACTGGCAGAGATTCATTCTTAATGTTTTTAAATGCATGGGGAGATTTTGATTTCCCCACAACCAATAGTTTTAACATATGACTTCCTGAAGCATTAGCACATACCATCCGAGTGATCCGTTCTTTTTGAAGTTTTCTTCCAGAAACATGTTTTTCCTCTTGAGTGACAAACGTCTTACATGGAAGTTGCCACCAATTTAAGCCCGTCTCATCGGCGTTATAAACTTGTTCAGGTGTTAGGCCTAGTTCAGTGATTTTTACATTCAGTTTCTGGATGGATTCAGAAATCTCAGACTCGTCAGCATACAATTTCTCTCCGCTCATTTGTTAGAATCGAATACCATGGCGCTTTTTGAAATTTTCAAACCAACCATCACTTACACGGAAGTCGGTGTTTTTTGTAATTTAATTGTAAAAAAATTGGGCTTTTTGTTTTAAAATGTCTCCTGAAATAGGTGCATGTCTGCTTCTTTGTTGTTTGAACCAGGTGTAAAGAGCGTCCTCAACTTGAGGAAACTCACTCATTTTAAGGGTTTTTCTTTTAATTGGCTTTTCATCAACAGACTTAATATAGTTTTCAATTTTTTCTCTATTTTTCAAGATTCATAAACTATATCATACGAAGTACATATCGACGTTGGCGTTTCACCACGGTCATATTTCTTAATAATTTCCCATTTATCAGATAGATTTAATGTTTTATGCTTGCCTTTTGAACTTGTGCTCGCCATTACAACACTACACTATACAGTATAACCGAACAACTCACAACACTATAATACCACTCTTTAAACCAAAATACGTTCTGTAACGATGCACTAACACATCTGCGACGAAACTGAATTCGGACGTCTAAACAAGCAACTGAATAGGCATGTGGAGGGACAGGAGGGTGTTTCCTGTCGCGAAAGGAACGGCAAACAGTATGGTAAACAAAGCGCTCAAAATGAAGCTCGGGTGGCTCAACTAACAGGCGCGTAGGACTACCAAGCATGTCGGATTGTTAAGTGTCGGACTATCGCGAGTCAACTGTATATTAGCCCACTGATTATAAATAATATTTTAACTATAAATATGTAATATTACAGTTTTCGTATTTTGTCCAAAAATAGAAATATAAAAAAAGCTCCCTTCCCTACGTACCCCCCTTAAAAAACAAAGTAAATTCCTGGCTACGCCCCTGTTTATGTTTTAATAAGTGGCGTACATGTCCGTCGTACATACATGTGAATACAGTACCTTGTTTCCATACATACGCAGTGCAGTTACTCATGCCATGTTCCATGAGCAAATACATAATTCTACGACAGAAACTAAACACATGCCATGGTCGCCACTACTAAATCATGAGTCGGGCATTCACAGCTACAACGAAAACTGATAACTCGCGTGTGACAAGCTTGCCTTTAGCAGAATCAGAACGAACACGTGCGTGAGCCGAGGCCAGGGCGATGACCTACTTTTGCCATCTGCGGAACTGGCGAGATATTTTGACTGCTGCATCGTCTGCTGCCTGCTAACTCCCAGTCGAGAGCATTAGCGCTCCTCTGAATCATCCGAAGAACTAACATAAAAAACTGGTCAGACTTTTTCCTATCCCATGGCTGCTCTAATTTATATCTTTATTCAATGGTTTCGTGCATACCTGATGCGAGAGACCATGCATAATAATTAAACCTAACATTTTAATTGGTACAAAATGGTTCTTTAAGTCCACAGGTGATAATATATATAAGTTATTAAACAATTTCATTTCTCATTTAATAATTCAAACTGCTAAATTTTACCACCCCCACCCCACCCCCTCTGCCAGCAGGAATATAGGTAACTGATTGTTAAATCTACTGTTCCTTTTCTAGATTTGTATTATTTTATTTTTCTCTTTGTGTTCCATGTAAAGTTATTAATCTCACTGTAATCAGTTACAGTGTTGACTCTAGGTTGTTTTGTCTAAGCATAGAAGTTTCTTAGAGTGTGTATTTTGTTTTGCTATGCTAATACCCCATATCACTATGAATACTTTTAGTATGTTTAAATCATACAGCTTTCTGTTATTTTTAATATTTATTTTGTCCCATAATATTTCATTATTTCCTGTTGGGAATTTATTTTGCTCCCAGTTGGGACTCTCGGTTTTGGCGTAATGTGCAGCAATACATAACTTTTAGAGCTCCGAGAGCTAGATGAAATTTTGATTTTGCTGCCATCCTAAATTATAAATAATGACCCCAAGAGGTAAAGTTATTAAATTGGCGAGCGTGGGTAGTAAAGAAGAGAACCTCAATAGCTCTGTATACTAGTGTTTGTAATGCTAATCGTTCGCCGTGGCGAGGCCTTCGTCTACGTCAGATGGGTAACACTCGAGTCTTTATAGGCGCCATACGATTACCACGAAAAATCGCGTTTCAATCTTGCATCAAAGTAACTTTTTATCATGACATTTACTTTAAAAGAATCACAATTATTATTTTTCTTTGTGTTTGAACTATTAGGTGTTTTGAAATACCCAGGGGTAGAGAGGTCCGCTTTAATCGGGATTCATAATAAATAATTTATTTCCGACTTAGCTCTGTGACCCATGCTGATTTTAAGAATATGTAGTGAAATTGAATCACTTATTTGAAGGACACGAGTCCACATTACTCAGTTTTGAGATAATCAACAAAATGTGTTTCATGGTCATCCCCTAGAACGTAAGTATTTAATAATTTGATATGCAGTTATGGGCATATTCTATAATTGAATGCAAATAAGAAATTGACATTTATCTGCTAAGTGTGTGAAAATAAAAAATATATGTAAATGGTGGGCTCATGTCTTTTTTATTTAAACAGTATTTTTCGTTTGTATCAAAACACTGCACTAATGTTTACGCTTATAGTAATTATATATTATACATAAATAACATTTACCTTAAAGTATGAGCGTTAATACAGATAAAACATAATACAAATCATAATTGCATCCTAGATGCATGGCATAGGTTAGCTGTTTATGTTGGAGTTTAAGTTATTTCTACAATTAATACACTCTAGATTTTCTGTTGGTATCAATACGCTACACTGCTGTTTGCGCAAGATGTAAAAACATCATAATTGCATTAATCTTACAATATCAAATATTATACGCTTAAAAGGTTTTATTTTAGCCATTCCCTTTAAGTGAACATTATGGTGATGATATGGTTTTCGGGAACGGAAGAGTTATTCCTGGATAATTTATACGTTATACAGGATATTATACATACCCAGACCCTTCAATATCGAGAGGTGCAGAGGCTCGCCTAAACGTGTGAAGCTGTTTCAGAAAATGTTGCTTTGTCCGGCTTGAGTGTGTGTTTGAATGGTGAGTTAGGCACATAAAACATATAACCCTTTCGTCTCTCACACTAACATTAGATTTTTCATCCCATTCACAATACTTACATCTGGAGACATGCTGAAAACGCTGAACATTACAAACCAGAAAGACAGACAAGATTCCTTTGTCCAATTCTACTTAAATAAAATTAATTCAGCTTGGCTTTAAACTGAATTTAATTAATGATGAAATTAATTAGCGAAATACTAAGATTGCTAAACACGGGTTTAAATAAAATGGCAGGAAATTTAACTAAGTTCTCTGGCAGAGCAAATAAATTTCAAGAAAAATTCTCATATTTAAGAACGGATGGCACAAGCAAGTTATTTACTGAATGTATCAATAACATATAAATTGATTTATATTTATTTAAAATTCGTGGCTCTTATAGGCTTGCTAGTATCGTGTATACATTCCAAAAACTTCGGTAGTCATAGGTACCTTGCAAAATTATTGCCAAATTTCCCTTTTACTAACAAACTTCTTTATATAAACATTATTGAATCAAACTTGTTTTTATATGGCATTCAGATACAATATAATTAAACAGTTACAATTTACCCTTTAAACACAATGGGACATGAGAAGAAGAATAAATAAACAAGCCTATTTTAGCATTCGTAAACATCATAAAAAATCTCTGATGTTATAAAAATTAAAATGGAGTATTGACTTAAAGAAAGCAGCTGGCTATCTGGACTCAATAGCTTAGAGAAAAAAGTACATTGTACACGGTGCATAGCGTGGATAAGAAAAAAATAATTAAATATATGTGTCAACTTTTTCAAACTTCTTTAGGAGGGAAGTTAATGTCTATTTATAATTTTTCTATTAGTCAATAGAAGTTTTTCATTACACACCTTTGAATTTAAGGTAAAAATATTGATACGAATTATTAAGTCTAGAAATGTTTATTTGCAACTAAGTTGCAATTTGACCCTGTAGCCATTTTTGGTATTTCCTTTTCCACATGGTTTGTGTCTCTTAGTTCTATTAGCTTGCTTTTCTTTATCAGCTCTCTGTTATAGTTTTAATTATTCTGAACTCCTTTTTCTAAGGATTTGGGACTAGTTACATTACTCTCACTGTCAATAACTAATTATTTAGTACAAAAAGGTTGCGTTTCCTGGACTCATGCCATTCTTCACATACACAATATATTGCAATGCACGATATAACTATTTTGAGTGCTGCAAATATGCGTTTTTTCATGGAAAAGACGTGCCCTGCCTTGAATAACAGATTCCTGTGCATAACTCATTTTCCTATAAATGTTGACTCATGCCCTTCTTCAAATAAGTGATTCATTTATTTAATGTTAGAATTCTGGAGACCAGATATTTTCATGAACATTTTGCTATAAATTATCCAGAATTTTAATAGAATGTTGGAAGAATAATTTTGTTTGAGCACCCAATATCTCGGTTATTGATCCATTAACGTCAAAGAACTTTCATTTTACACATGATAAAATTTTGCGAGAAAGGTGGCAGTGATTTATACTAGTTTTAAGGTGTGCGAATGTCGAGAAAATTATAAAATTATAAGAACAGGATTTTTTTTATCTTTCTTATTACACCAAATTACTGAAATTTATTTTATGACACTACACTTTAGGACTTTAATAATGATTTTATGTGTTGTCTTAAATTAAAAACCCTGGTTGAAAATCACCGGTTTTAACTCTGTTTTTGTCGTTCGTAGCGTTGCTGTGTATTTTCTTTTCTGTCTTTGCAGAGTAAATTTTCTTGACAATGGGTGCAACATATTCCATGTTTTCAGCGGAAAGCACCGTTTTAATCCTCTCCGTTTAGCATGTAAGTCAGTGTCTGATGCCAACAAGAATACTTATTTCTAAATTCTAAACTAACAACAACTTACTGATTATTGTTCTTTTCTTTTCGCTTACGTACACATACTAACAAAATTACATCATACAACGATGAGGTATTCTCTGCAAAAGTGATATACTCCCGTACACTGCCTGAAACAACGTAGTGGATATAAGGCACAACCACGCGAGTATGTCATCACAAAGGCAACACACAAGCTACTGGGAGATATGAAGATAAACATACACTTAGGCGAATGTATTTAGAAATTATTTTTTGCTGCTCGCGATGAAGATGGAAAGAAAACCAACAGAAATCGTTTGAGAGACAATTTTTGCAAACAGGATCACTGGTTGACTGTGGTAAGTCGATAGCCTGGGTCCACTGTTCGATTCAAGCCCCATCATGGGAAACATTTTTGGACATACGAGTGTGGCGGAAACATTGTGTTGTAGGTCTTGCTCAGAGAATTCCTCTTCCCTTCTCCGTCTTCATTCTGCCACTACTCCACCCCCATCTCATCTCTCACCACAACTATGCTTCGAAAATATCGAAAATGAAAAGAAAGTCTTGAGTTAGTTAACTCGTTATTCCAATCTGCAACGTTACCCTACATTTTATTTACTGTCAAAAGGCGGTTTTTCCCTTGTAGCAAATAATGTCTACCTATTCCCGGACATAGCTCAAGCGAACAACTTAACTTAACACTCTATTCTGTAACACCACAGAAATACTTGGAAAAAAAAAGTCACAATATTATAAAATGGATTACAGTTTACAGGGGGCCATGGTGACTGAACGCTTAGACTGCTCACCTCCCGCCAAGGCAAACCGGGTTCAATTCCCGGCCGGGTCACTTCCGGATTTTCGCAAGTGGGAATCGTGCCGGACGATGCCGCTGGTTGGCGGGTTTTCTCCGGGATTTCACGTTTCCCGCGCTCTTGCATTCCGGCGCTGCTCCATTCCCGCCTCATTTAACTCTCATCGGCTCTCAATACTTCGTTTTTAAGAGCCGCCTAGATCTCTCCACTCGACTTGTAGTTTAGAGAAATGACGTATATGTGTCACTATTAAAGGCCTATCAATAACAATAATAGTAATTAATGACCGCCGCACCGTAGGGATAAAGGGAGGGGCTACGACCCCCCCCCCCTTCTGCTGAATAGCTGGTCGAAAGGCTCACCTGGCCGATGAGGATGGCAAACACGAAGACGCCCATGAGCCAGCTGCACGTCATGAACAAACTCTCCTCCTCCGTCTCCGGCTTCGGGTTCTTCCCGATCGACGTGGCGGTCTTCGTGGCGAAGTAGAAGCAGCGTATGTACCTGCCACAGTACCACTACTATAGCACCTACACTTCGGAACTTACAAATTTACACACACATGCAGAGTAATGAGGTACATTTTTATTTTATTTTAAGAAATTGCAAAACATGTAGTTTACAAAGCATGCTTACAAAGGTCCATAGCATGCCTAGATTGCATTCGGGAGGTCGTGAGTTCATTCCTGACCTACTGTATTAGTGACGCATCACTGTTACAGACAAATGCTATAGTAGCCCATTAATAAATGTTTTCGAAATTTCCTATTCATTTATCATGCATAATAGTAGCCAGCATAAATATGTTGGTCACCACTTGAATGCACAAGTTACTGATATCATTAATTGGCCTATTTTCTCTTATGCTTACATTTTCAGTTACTTTTGTAGAGATTCTTCGTGCATCAGATACACGAGTTTTATGTATTTTTTTTATCATTTAAGCACAAGAACGTTTCTTCAAAATCATTAGGCGTGGCAGTATATCTAAGCAAGGAAGACGAATAAGTTAACATAATGTGACTTTATAAGCTTATTACTTACTGGCACCGCTTTAAATTCAGTTAAAATACGTTATATATTTCCTTGAGTACGATATATCACACTCAAGTATTTAACATAGTTTGAATGTTAGAAATATTAAACCATAACAATAACTGCACGCTAAAACAAATAAAGTAGGATTGAATAGTACACCACATAAAAGAGTAACTTGCTATAATCTTGTTAAACAAATACTATTAAGTTGGAATAATAGTGAGTGATTTTCGTTAAATCTAGGAAATAACACCTAGAAAGAATGAAAGTTAGTGGCGAGACTATAGATAAAAAAATCATCAAAAATATGACAATGTTGCACACTGCTGGACATGGAGATAGCTACACACTCTTTCCTTGCGCGAAATGTTACTAAACCATAACAGACATATAGACAATAGTACAAATTAGTGTTGGTTGTACTTTCACGCATAGAATACGCATTGTTTAGCATCCGCAAAGAACGAATTCAATATTGGATAGAGCACTCTCTCACGGCTATACAGACAGCGATGCAATGAGGCATTCCATCATACAGGTAGCGGATAGTGTTCTGAGGCAAATAATCAAATATCAATATGATACCTGCAATTGCCCACGTAGATCAGCCAGTGATTGGAAAGGTGGTTGACGGTGGTGCAAACATCGCCCCATCATATCCCATACGTGTTCAATAGGGGACAAAACTGGGTGCCTAGCAGGCCAAGAAATAGTGTCCACGACTTCTAGAGTCTGTTGGGTGATGTGAGCTGTATGGGAAAGATCATTGTTTTTCTGCATCATAATGTTGAATATTCTGCGCAAAAATGGCAGGTAATGAGGCCGCATAACCTACTGGCATATGCCAGTGAGATTATGCTGTTTCCGTGCCTTCAAAAACCACGAGACGTAACCGGGGTTCATAAATGATGGCACCCCATTCCCATAACATGTGGTGTCCGGAACATATGACGTTCAATATTCAGTGCAGAATCGTTGCTTTGCCTACTGCGGTGCCCAACCTTGCTGCGTGACTCATCAGAGACCATTCCTTTGTCCAATGTTGACGTTTCTAGCGCCACTGACGGCGTACTGCACGATGCCGAGGCAAACGGCGCAGTAAACTCCGTGCCTGGAGGTTCTTGTTGAGACCGGCAACTTCAATGCAGGCCCCACAGACTGCAGCATTCTGCGAATGTGGTGCCACATTCAGCTACTACACGTCAGCGGACATGACGATCTTCTTTATCTGTAGTGCGTCTGGCAGGACCAGTGCCTACTCTACGTGACCTACCACATGTACGTACCCACGCCTGCACACATCGTGTCACTGTGGGGACTGCACGGCCAAGATGAATGGCTATACGACGAGCCAATAATCCCGCTTTGTGTTAAGTCCGACTATACGACCTGTTCAAATGGGTCTGTGTGGTGAAAGTCTTCGTGAGCACGACTGTGTGGCATACTGATGTGCCTCTTAATACGTACTGTATATATATCTGCCTTTCCAGTCCGTTGTATGGTCCTTATAAGCGCTGAGTACGGCCACAGGAGCCCCGTATATCACATATTGCAGTGAAAATTCTGCGACGTCATTTTAACAATTTCCATTGCGCAACTGGCACTGTATGTGGTCTTGATTTTATTGCAAATGGATGACACCGGGTGTCGCAATTTCGAAGTCTAGCAGTGTAGGTTTATTAAACTTATTTTTTAATTATATTGAACTATGTTACTAAGACTTGAATACCAGATGACAGTATTCATAAGAATTTGTTGTTTTAAGTTAGTGTTATTTCGGTCTCCGTAAGTGCACGTTTTCGAGTTAACTAATTCTGTTTAATTTTTAATTCCAATAGAGTGTAGTAATTATTTAATGAATTAAAAGTTAAATAAATGAAGTTGTTTGTCAAAACCTAGGTATTTTGATCTCACCGTATACTGTAAAATGTAAAATATACTGTTTGGATTTCATACTAGCTTCGCTAGTACGTTGTATAATTTGTTTTAATTGCACGTTTTGTACTGACATGCTAAAACTCACACGAATTTGTGACTCAACTAAACTCCAAACTACACTGGTACCAACTCTCTGCTTATGTCCTCCTGCATACTTGCTGTAGGTAGTGATTGAAATATTCAAGCAATATCTCTATGTAAACAACGCTGCATTTGTGATCACAGATAAATTACGATTTATTATTGCTAGTTGAGGATTGTGGAATTAACCAAAATGTTATTTAATTTGTGGATTACTATTATTAAGTAATTCAAATGTGGCATTCGTGTAAAATAATTTACGTTACTGCTAAGAACTTGGATTTCAAATACAACTTTATAACTGTTTGAGTAATAACTAAACAAACTTCCATAGGTCCCCAAAAAATTTAATATTCCAAATGTTTTCTGCATGTTTTCACAAAAGTAACTTATCATGATATATGACGGCACAAACAAAACAATCAAAATATTTATATAGTCTGATATGACAAGGTAAGACTAGACGAAAATATTCAAACCATATTAAGAAAAATAATTATATTGTGGCAGTTTTCTACAAAATATGCATTTAAAAAGAGTGCTTTTAATAAGGTGCTATTATTTATTAATAAAATTTTCCAGTTACCGTACAGTAAGATATGTAATTTTTTTTATAACTGCAGAATGAATTATGAGTATGTTGCAAAACTACGTTAGACCCCTTATATATTTATAAAAAAGATTCAAGATGTTGTCCCGAAAATTTTAAGCGTAAAAGCATGATTAAAATAGGCTGCTCTTGTCTTAATTTGGCGGAAATTTTAAAAACTAACTGTTATTTGTCTGTGAAAAAATTGTTTTTCCATCCAAATAATCCACATGTACCACCAACAGCACTGTCTTTTCTATCTTACATAACTTGATAACAATATTTTTGTAAGTTTTAATAAAAAATTTCCGATAAATTACATAAAATAAACCGGTTTACATCCTCTTACGTAAAAGGTAAACCAACCAACCAGCACACACTGCCCCAAGTAGCGCTGCTAAAGTTGTCAGAAAAATGTCTCTGTTTCCTGTATTGCTTTCTGTTGTAATTGGCTAAAGCTGGCGTATCTTTCTATTGAAAGGGAATTTAATTATCACGTTAAATATTGCCATACCTAATTATATTAAAATCGATTTAATAGTTTAATTACATACAATTTTAAACTCTTTGAAGCATTGCCATTTGGAAAATAAGTATCCAGTGTGGTTAAAAACTATAAAAGTTGGGTACCCTTTTACGCACTACGACGTGTTAGTGTTAGTACAGAAGTTGAAAATATTTAAGAGCCCCTCATACATATACCTACAGGCAGGAACGTGCCCTCATAGTTTTTCTTTCCGAAGGGAATTATATCAACAATCATTATTCTTAACAGGATATATAATTCTATTGAGCAGTAATGTGTAACCTTGTTAGATGTCGGAAACCATGCATCTTATTTCCGTTAAACATTCTTCCTTCCATCCATGTGTTTAGAAATTATCAAGATATATTATATAACTCACACGTCTCCATTTTACCATTATTGTGGGTAATCAGAAAGAAAACTCTGCATATAAGCTTTTATGCGTAGATATATAAAGAAATTGTCCCTTTTCCCATTGTGCAATATATAGTGGATACCTAGGACCACCTGGTTTTCTCGAAAATAGTTACACGCAAGATACTCTTCAATACTATATGCGCACATTTGCAACTTTCCTGTGGTTGCCGGCCGCATGTATCCGTGATAAGACTATCTCTCGCCTGACTGGGCCATTCAAAAAGTGAGTTACCCCGGCACTGAACGTCTGTAATTGGCGGGCAGACACTTAAGACGCGTGGCAAATTTAAATTATCCAATCACGTAAGTGGGTGTGAACTAAAGCGTTTTGGTGTACAACTAGTCGCAGAATCTTTTCGCAAAAAGCAGGACTCTACGAAACTTGGATTCAATATAGCGTGCTTTTCACGTAACTATAAAGTTATGTTATGGCGCAAAGAACACGATTTCTGGCATCTGCTAAAGTCATTCAGTAATTTTTATCTTGTAAAACAAAATTCTAGTAAAAACTCTGTCAAAGAATTTAAATTGTTTTTACTCTGTGGAGATGTAATTTAAAAACAAGGTGTTTTAACGACAAATGGTAGAACATGAAGCGGTCTGGCATCGCGCACGTTGCGACAAGGCCAGACGCGGTGTGCACTGACGGGCTGCCGCTGCCGCTGAAGACCCAGCCGTTGGCGCCGAGCCCCTGCCACACGGAGAAGGCGTAGTAGGCGCAGGCGTTGAGGTGGATGAGGTAGAGCATGTAGGTAAGCGTGCGCACCATGCGCACCACGTACGGCGACGCCAGCATGCTGTCCAGGCGGTTGTAGCACTCCCAGAACGTCTGCACCTGCGCCGCGCGACCACAAGCACCTCGCTCACCCGCCTTCCTTTGCTGGCAGCTGGGCAGCGATTCTCATTCTCTTCCCCGCTTTTAGGGATCCCATTTACTTCGCGGCAGAAATAACTGCAGTGGAAGTTGCCATGGCACCAAGTGTAGACGATCACGTCATTGGCCTCTCGATAAACGAAAAATGGAATGAGAATCGTTTCCCTTGTCAAAACACACACAATTACTTTACCTAACTAATTTGGTTTTAATGTAAATTTTGTCCCCC